>OU342743.1:392027948-392609903 GCA_910589775.1 Avena eriantha | reverse complement strand
ACCGGTCACCGCCGGTGTGAGCTATTGGTGTTTATCGTGGTTTTGCGTGTGTGTGTTCATCGCGTTCTTCGTGCGTGTGTTCGTCATGTTCATCCTTCACCCTCCTTCCCCCGCACTCCACCCTCGATTTGAAAGGGAATCGTGAAAGATCGGGCCACCCTAGAGGTTTGCCCTCAACATATTGGTATCAAGAGCTTCGTTGCTCATGATTGCCCCCACAATTTTTTCTTCTATCCACCAAAAAATTCGAAAATCCCCACAAAAAACAGCCCATATTCGCCTTTGGATCGATCTCTTGATTTGGAGTATTATTTGTGGTTTTGATCCGACCAAACCTTGCCTAAGGAGTTGGTCCAGCTTTATCCTGCGTTTCCCCAGCCCGATTTGGCCAGTTTTTTCGCGGATTTGAGGCCCGAAGGCGAGGATTTCCGCTCAAGAACACGAGCAGGAAACCCGCGCCGGAGTGTCCGGCACGTACCGACCTGAGTGTCCGGCCAAACCAGACCGAAGTGTCCGGCCAGACCAGAGTGTCCGGCCCAGACAGACCGGAGTGTCCGGCTGTAACACCAAGTTTTGACAATTTTGCCTCATTTTTCGCATTGGATAATCTCCTTTGTTTGCTCGTGTCCCGTGTGCGTGTCAGCAACTAACAGCAAGCTTCCGCGTCATCAACTTCCGCGCTCATCGACACCACGGACCACGAACATCATCCCACACCACCGACGCCAAGTTCATCATCAAAGAAGGTATAACTTGCGTCACCTTGTTAATCCCATCTTCCTTTGTGTGTACCTATCCCATGAGAGTGGCTCATCTTGTGTTTGCTTGAGCATTGTGCATTTGTCCTTGGATAGTGAGAGTGCAAGAGCAATAGCAAGTGTGACTAGGTAGCATCAAGGGAGAGCAAAAAAAAGGTGAAAAAGATACAAAGTAAAAGAAAAAGAAAAATAGTCTCCCCTTGCAAACGAGAGTCTCAAAGCTTGTAAGCAAGAGAGAAAGAAGAGCGCCCAAGGCAAGTGCACAAATCTGTTGCTCACTTTTAATCTTTGCAAACGAGCCACTGTCTCTCCTTGCATTGGCACGACAATGAGCTTAGTCTTTGTTAGGCCGTTTTGTTTGCTCATTTTCATAGTCGTGTCAATCCCAACTTTCTCCATGTGTGTGTATATAGTCGTAGGTTCCCATCACCCTTTTGAGTTGTTGACCTTCGCCTTTGACTTGAGTTTTGTTGGATTTTACCCACTTTTGACTATCCCTTTTCTTTTGATTGGTTCTTTGGCTTTCCACAATACTAACCTACCACCAACAAGCTGTTGAGAGTTAGTTCTTTCTTTAGTGTGAGTTTTCTTTGCAATTCCACTTTGCACGCTTATAGCTCTCACTTGTGGTTTCTAGTTTGGTGTAATCCCCAAGGTGAGGTACAAGGCTAACACCACCATATTCCACTTCCATATACAATACTTGTGTGTTTTGCATGATGGATAGGCACAGTGAGACGAGCCAACCACCTCCCCAAGAAGAAGATCAAGGTCCGTACATGACGCGCGCAAGTCACTTCATCGTTCGACAAGAGTTCCGTGAACTTTGCCAAGCCCTTGAGACGCGACAAGATGAACAATTTGGCGAGACACAAGCCGAGTTCAAGAACATCGACAACCGCTTCGACGGCCTCGAACGACAAATGCATGCAATGCATCACAATTTTGGCCACCAAAATGAAGCGCTCCAACGCTCCGTCACCGAAACAAATGACAATCTTCGACGCCTCATCGACGGCATGGCAAGACCACGTTCACGCGCATCAAGCTCAACAAGTTCTTCGCATTGTCATGCACCTCTTCCACAAGATCTACATCAAAGTGCTCAAAGACGCAATGATGCCCCCGTGGTTGAAGATGGAATATCTTCGAACTATGTACCTTCCCCACGACACACCGCAACGTCAAGCTATGATGGTGACCTCTCTTCAAGGCCACGAGCAAGGCAAGAAGCATACCGTCATCACGCAAGGGCACTAGTGATCCGACAAGAGCAACCACAAGAGGAACCGCAAGCGCAACCGCAAGTACAACCGCAAGTCTACCACCATCGACCGCGACACATACTTGACACAACAAGTGATGACTCCAACTTGGAGAATCAAGCTCGTCATCGATGTGAAGCTCTCCAAGATCCCCCTCTTCGTCATCAACGTCATGAACGTCAACAACAACACCATGGTCATCGAGCGGCGCCTCCTCCACATGAACAAAACTTGGAGCGTCAAGTGATACAAGTTGAGCAACGCCCCACCACGTCAAGAGGCTCATGACCATCTTCTTCGCCGTGAGGCCCATGTGCCTAACCAACATCACCAACCGAGGAACGAGCCTCCTCTTCGTCATCAACAGCGTCAAGAGGCTCCACACCCTCGCCACCATGAGGCCCAAGCGCCTCAACCACGTCAACAACCGCGCCAAGAGCAAGAGCAAGCTCCTCCTCAACAACAATATCAAGAGCAAGCTCCGCAACAAGGACGCGTGAACCAAGTTCCACCTCCCCAACTACAAGATCATCAACAAGGTCACCAAGCTCGTCGCAATGACCGCAACGATGAAGAAACTTTTGGCAAGCTGAAGTTCACAATGCCCAAGTTCACCGGATCCAATGACCCCGAAGAATACCTCTCGTGGGCACTCAAAGTCGACAAGATCTTCCGCATGCACAACTATAGCAACGAGAAGATGGTCGCCATGGCTTCGCTAGAGTTTGATGATTACGCCAACCTTTGGTGGGAATAAGTTCAAGTTGCTCGTGATGCAAGACAAGAACCGCCAATCACAACTTGGCATGACATGAAGGCTCACATGAGATCCCGGTTTGTCCCCGCGCATTACACACGTGACCTCTTCAACAACCTTCAAGCTCTTCGTCAAGGGACAAAGACCGTGGAAGAGTACTTCAAGGAAATGGAACTCAACTTGATTCGCGCCAACATTGATGAGCGCATGGAACAAACAATGGCATGCTTCCTTATTGGGTTGAACCACCCAATCAAGTGCATCGTCGAGTTCCAAACCTACAACAACATGGTTGAGCTTGTGCACATCGCAACAAAGGCTAAACGTCAAGTGCAAGAGGATATCAAGTACAACAAGCCCAAGACGTACTTCACCTACAAGCAAGCTTCAACCGCTACACCAACAACTTTCAATGGTAGCTCCTCAAGTACCTCCAAGCCTTCCTTCAAACCCACACTTCCTCAAGGAATACTGCCCCCAAGTGGCAAGCAAGCAAAAAGTGATACACCTTTCAACGGTGAATGCTACAAGTGTGGAGGTAAAGGACACAAGTCGGCCGAATGTGGAAACAAGAAAGTCTTGTTCATCCATGACAATGGTGATGAAGAGTACTTGAGTGAAGATGAGTTCGATGCCCGTGTTAAGGAAGCAATGGCAAGGCAACGAGTGGAAGATGATCAAGAACTCCTCTTGTGTGAACATGACGCAAGTCCATCGCTTGTCGTCACAAGGATCTTGACCACTCAAGCACAAGAGCATGAAGACCAACGCTCCAATATCTTCCAAACACGAGCCGGCATCAATGGCAAATCTATCAAGGTGATCATTGACGGAGGGAGTTGCCACAACCTTGCTAGCACCGAGTTGTGTGAGAAGCTCAACCTCACCCTCCATCCACACAAGCACCCCTACCACGTGCAATGGCTAAGTGACCAAGGGTCCGTGAAGATCAAGCATACCGTATCGGTCTCCTTCGCCATTGGTCTTTACAAAGATACGGTGGAGTGTGATGTGGTTCCTATGACAGTTTGCCACATGCTTCTTGGTCGACCATGGCAATTTGACAAGGCTGCTCAACATGATGGTCGCACCAATATATACACCTTCAAATGGCTCAACAAAACATGTGTTTTGCAACTGATGACTCCTAGCCAAATAATTGCGGACAATGCAAAGGCTTTAGCAAGGGCGCAAAGCACAACACCTACTTGTGAGAAGAGCGGTGAGAGAGAGAACCACCTCATAGTGAGTGAGAGCCACAAGCCAAATTCGAGTGGAAAAACTAAGAGTGTTCTCCTTGCCACCATAAGTGAGATGAGAGATGTTTGGAACAATCCATCCATCTTGCACTATGTCCTCCTTTGCAAGGGACTAGCGCAAGGAACTAATGAATTAACCAATGTTCCTCCATCTTTGATGAAGGTTTTGCAGCAATTCAAGGATGTGTTTCCCGAAGAGCTTCCACATGGACTACCTCCTCTTCGCGGCATCGAACATCAAATTGACCTCATCCCCGGTGCACCACTTCCCAACCGCGCCGCTTACCGCACGAACCCGGAGGAGACGAAGGAGATCGAACGTCAAATCAACCAACTCGTCTGCAAAGGTTTGATCCAAGTTAGCACTAGTCCAAGTGCCGTACCCGTGATTCTTGTTCCAAAGACGGATGATACGTTATGGTTATGCATGGACTGCCGTCCAATCAATGCTATCACCGTGCGTTATCGACATCCCATACCACGTCTCGATGACATGCTTGATGAGTTGTTGTTGGGGGGATACCCCCAGGTAGGGTCATACCGGGGTATAAAGGCCGAGTTAGCCGAGGTTTGGCAAGGCCAAAGCAAATGCTGGCCGGGTCACCTCAAGGCAGGCCGAATCACGAAGAAACCCGGACCAAGGGTGTTCGCCTAACTAAGTCTCAACCGACTTGAGCAGTAAGTCAGAAGTAAATGTTTACTTGTATGCAGGAACAGGGGTGCCCGGATCAGCTGTGATCCGGGTCATGTTTGGCTTCTAGGAGAAGGAAGGAATCTTGCTGGTCAAAAAGAGGGCCCGGTACGCACTGCATGAGCGAAGCAGACAAGAGCAGGACCACCGGGTCATGGCCGACAGGGGTGACGACGCCCATGTCGGCTGACGCGGGCGCCGCAGAGGCTCACGTAGCTAAAGCGTGTTTGACGCGGGGAAAAAGCACCCCGGTCAGCTTACCACTTTGGGAGGAGGCATATTCTAGGAATATGCCTCCACGTATGCTCTCGCGGCTCGGGTACCAGATCCAATCGAGGGATCGCTCGGTCTCACCCTGGCCGTACGGATCGCTCCACCAGGTCTGTTCCCAGCGTGGGCCGGCCCATCTATCTCGAGCGCCTCTGGTTCACTCGACTTGCCCGAGTCCCTAGTCGCTACAAGTTCCTAGGAATCGATCGCTCCCATGCAGACATCGACGCCTCTCTGTCCGGTTCCGAGGTTTGTAGTTTTTTTCCTCTGCCGTGCGAATTGGATCAGTGAAGACTGGAAAACAGTATAAACATGATGGATTCTTTTCTAGGAGATAGTTTGGGCTTGAGGTGTACACGTGGCAAAAAGTCTAGTGTTGTTTTTAGTGACTATCTCAATCTCCTGGATGGAGTGGCACGTGATGCATCCAAGCTTAGGTGGTGCCCTCAAATACAATGGCAAGTTTAGCGGGTATGATGGTTATGTTCTTGCTCACCGGCATGTGGACAAGGAGTTAGACAGTTGGTGGTTTGAAGGCGGTTGGCATAGATGGTTTTTCTCATACTTGGGAGGACTACAAAAGTTTTCTCCATCATGGTTTCGTATTACCGTATATGGAGGAAATCGAGCAGCCGCCCAAGGTTGTGAATGGGATAGTGGATGTTGGAAAGAGTATAGCACTTATACCGAAGGTCGTGACGGCTGTGACTACTCGTGGGAAGTTGATAGTTGTTCCATTGCCAACAGTTAGCAAGATGGCAGCCACAATTTCTGAAGCGTTAGCAATTGATGTTGTTAAGGCTGATGTTGTTAAGGATGTCGTGGAGGATGTTGTACCATCGAGTGGGCTGAATTTGCAACTCAAAAAGGTACAAGGCGATGCTTGCATGACAGTTGACAAGGGCTAGCGTTGGAATTTATTTCAGGCACAGTGTATGATCAAAGGCAAAGCATGCAAGTTGATTATGGATGGAGGAAGCTGTACTAATGGCATTAGCAAGGCAATGGTGGCAGCATTGGGGTTGTCCACATGGCGTATTCCTGAACCTAAGCATCTACAGTGGTTAAATAGTTGTGGTGTGGTGAAGGTAACTGATGTGGCCCGACCTTTGGTCGTTACCACATCATGGTCTCCAACTTATGCCAAGTCGTCATGGACTCCAAAGGTGGATTTGTTCCTCTATGTGAACCCACTTCCTACCCTCTTGAATGGTATACTACTTCATACTCCGTCCCATATCAATGATAGGTTCACACCAACAAGTACGGAGGCATGGGAGCAAGCCTGGAGCACCAAGCACGACAAGACGAAGGCTTGGAAGAGAAGATGGACAAGGAGCAGCAAGCTCCAGAACTGGAGTCTCCGCCGTCATCACCCCGGAGAGTTCGCCCGGAACCAGCCGGAGTGTCCGGCGCAGCCGAACTGTCCAGCGCGACTCAGCCGGAGTGTCCGGCCTACCCCAGCCCCGTCCTGGTGCGGACATTCTGTGTGCTACATCGGACTCTACCTGGACACTACCCGGAGTGTCCGGCCACCCCGGACTGTCCGGCCCACTCAACCCGGAGTGTCCGGCCCAAGTGATGGGCCTGAGAGCCAACAGCTAGGCCCTTGGCCCATGTACCCCTCTATTTCCCACCAAACCCTAGTTTTATGCCCAAACTACCCCTGAACTTGTGTTTGGCCTATAAATAGAGCCCCCACCCCTCATTGTATTCCTTAGGCATAGATAATAGACTAAAGACAACCCCCTTTTGTGGAATCTCTAGGTTTGCCTCATCCCCTTCTACCAAAGGGGATCGACTATCGTCACCACCTCGTTGGAGTTTGCATCGCGCCTCCCTCGTTGTACAAGGCCTTGGCATCGGTGTCCCTTTGCCAAGACGTCAAGACCCTCTCCAAGGTGTTCTTCCCTCTCCGCTTGGGATTGACGGGAGCACGTTGACCGATCTTTCCTTGCGAGGATTCTATCAGACCGGTGGCCACCAGTGAGAGAAATCGGCCTTGTATCGTGTGTGTTTTGCGTGTGTTCATCGTGTTCTTCACGAGGTGTACTTCCGCTTCTGCTACCTTTTCCCTTTTCCCTCGCTTTCCCATCGATTTGACCACAAGAACCGTGAAGATCGGGCCACCCTAGAGGTTTGCCCCCATCATCTGGCATCAGAGCCCAAGTTGCCACGGATTTCACCCTCGTTCTTCCCCACCAAATTTTTTCTTGAAAAACCACAAAAATAGCCACAAAATCGAGTGGATCTTGTGTCAACCCACATCATCTGGTATCAGCAGCTTTTGGTTGCCACGGATTTCTCCTCGATTTGGTCTTTTCCCCCATAAATTCGAAAATCCCCAAAAAATAGCCCCAATTTCGTGTTTTGGATCGATCTGTGATTTGAGTGTGTTTTGGTAGGTTTTGATCCGTGGATTACTATCTAAACTTGTTGATCTACCTTCCCCTGCGTTTCCATTGCCTAATTCCTTGATTTCCCCTATCAATTTGAGGTTTTGGTTCGAGTTTTTCCGCCAAAACTCGTCTTGTTCGTGTTCTGAAAGTTCTGGTATGACCGGACCGGACTGTCCGGCCAAATCGGACCAGAATATCCGCCCAACCGGAGTTTCCGGCCTAAACTGACCGGAATATCCGGCCCGGCCGGACTGTCTGGCCTGCGCGCCCCAGACTGTCTGCCGCTGCCGACAGAAAAATCTGCTTCACGGTTTTGAGCATAACTTTTGCATACGAACTCGGATTTTGGTGTTCTTTAGCTCGTTTTGAAGAGGAGAAAGAGCTCTACATCATCATATCTGTGGTTCATGCTATCTACTCCATCCAAGTTCCGTGAGCAAGGCGGAATCTACCAATAAAGGGTGAAGATCGGCGACGAAAGGTATAAAATTCCGCGAATTCTCCCCACTTGCTTTCCTTTGTGAGCTACACTATCTTTGCGTTCAACAAACACCTATTGAGACTAGTTCCTCCTATGATTGCTTGGGCTATGCACATTTGATACCTTGTACAATTCCGAGAAAAAGTTGTGAGCGCGCTATCTTATATAGTTATCTTATATAATCATTTGGTTCTTAGCCCACTTTCTCCGTCACACAAGTCCCATTTATCCCACCATGTGTGTTTCCTTGTATATATTCCTATCTTGTGGATTGACTTGTTTTGCTTTGTGATCATCGTGGTTCTTTACTTGCCATTACAATATCTTGATTTCGGATTGTTCTTGGACACGCCACCTTCCATACCTATCCACCATAAGCTTTGTGTGTGTGTGTTTAGTGGTTAGTTGGTTTTGGTGTTCCGCGTGAACTTCACTTTGCTTGGTTTTGATTGCTCTCAAGTGTTGCCACTTGCACAATACTATCTTCCAAGGTAAAGTAAGGTTTGACGTTGCATCCCTAACCCCCTACCACTTCCATATACACCACTTGGTCTTGTGAATCATGTCTAGGGACTCCGGAAACGAGGATGATTTCTATGAAGAATCCATGATGAGCCACCGTGCATATGCCTCCACAAACATGGATGACATGATGGAGCACTACACCGACAATGGCTCCACATGCTTGGGTGATATGGAGTTCTACAACAACAATAACTCCCCAAGCATGGAAGACTTAACGAACGACAACGACAAGCTCCTCAAGTCGCATCGACCAAGAGGGAGCTCCACCTCGAGAGCACCAAGGTCCACCATCCAATGGACAACTTCAAGCGCGACATGGACAACGACTTCACCAAAACCATGAGCATGATGGCCAACACTAATGATGCTTTGTGTTCATTAAAACGCCTCACCAAGAAGAGTGCCAAGGACAAGAAGAATCGTCGCGAGCGTCATGTGGATGATCAAGTGCGCCATCTACATCAACCTTTGGGAAGGCACGCCAATAACCTCCGTCAACACCATCATAAGGCACCTTCAACTACTCGTGCCACCACCACAATGGCACCAAGAGCAAGCTCTCCTCCATGCCATCAAGCTTCAACGCCCAAACTTGACGTCCCATATGACGCATGCAACTTCATGGATAAGGAAGGCGAAGACCTCTACTTCGCCAAGTTGGACGAGTAAGTCACGAGGACTACACAAGCCAAGGTGCAAGATGGCGATGACAAGGTCAAGATTGGTGAGCATGGGACTTTCCCTTCACCAAAGGAGGCGCATGGAGTTGAGAGAACCGAGCCTACCCCCATATGCTTGAGTGATGATGTGGTACCAGTCCCATGTGAGTATGAGAGCCACTTAGCCCACTTGAGTGAAAGCAAGAGTGAGATGAGCGACTCCACCATACGTGAGATTGAGTGCGACACGAGCTTATAGTCTTCGCTAGGTAATCATTTGGTTCTTAGCTCACTTTCTCCGTCGCACAAGTCCCATTTATCCCACTGTGTGTATTTCCTTGTATATATTCCAATCTTGTGCATTGACTTGTTTTGCTTTGTGATCATCGTGGTTCTTTACTTGCCATTACAACATCTTGATTTCGGATTGGTTCTTGACATGCCACCTTCCATACCCATCCACCATAAGCTTTGTGTGTGTGTGTTTTTTAGTCGTTAGTTGGTTTTGGTGTTCCGCGTGAACTTCACTTTGCTTGGTTTTGATTGCTCTCAAGTGTTGCCACTTGCACGATACTATTTTCCAAGGTAAAGTAAGGTTTGACGTTGCATTCCTAACCCCCTACCACTTCCATATACACCACTTGGTCTTGTGAATCATGTCTAGGGACTCCGAAACCGAGGACGATATCTATGAAGAATCCCTGATGAGCCACCACGACTCCACAAGTATAGAGGACATGTGATATGGGGTGGCCCGATCTTCTCAGTAAGCGGATGGCGGTGATGATCGTGGATGATAGATAACTAGCCTGTAGCTATGAACTCTCCCGCTCGATCCCTGATGCCAATGCAATAGCTCTCGAACCTTGTAGGATATTCACAACACCATGCTCTTGCGCACGCAGCCGTGACCACGAATGGTAGTATGCAATCTACTAATTCCCAATGGAACAACAGATCACACTCAATTATAGTTGGTAGATTCGTACACAGGGTAATTCCAGAGGTTCTATGAAAGAAACAACTCCAAAATAGTTTTAACGTGGTCTAAACCCTAACTAGGGGTCATCCCAGAGCTTAGAAGGGCGCCTGGGGCAGCCAGAAACCGAAACTAAACGCAAACGACTCAAACTGATACAAACCGACTCGGACCAGATTCGGTCGGCGGGCGAACACTCCGGTCGAAATCGGCCGGACAGTCTGGTCAGGCCGGACACTCCGGGTGAAGTGTGCCGGACAGTCCGGTCTGGCCGGAAACTTTGAAGTTTCCGGGTGGTGTCCAGGTAGTATCCGAACTGGCAGACAGAATGTCCACGCCAGTTTGCCTCTCGACCAGGACGGACAGTCCGGGTGGAACTGGCCGGACACTCCGGTCGTGGCAAATCTTTTTGCCTCCGTCTTGATGATCTTCTCTTGCGCCTTCCTCCCGCTCCTCCCTCGCGCATACTTGGACGATCATCACGTTGGGCTTCTCTTGTAGCCCTTCTCCTCCTCGCGCCATGCTTGTTTCTCTAACGAACCTGATCATACATAAATGCATAGACTTAGGCAGTATAAAGTTCTCATCAATCACAGTACCAGATTCGTTTAGGAGTAAATTCACCTGTTGTTCTAGTAGCTTAGCACGAGCTCCTGTAATAGGTCCAATTCTAATCTCATTGGACTGATCCTATCTTGCAACAATTGTAGTCATTGGGGTAGGTGTAATTGTAGGGATGTCCTCATCATCTCCCCCCGTTCAAAAGGCGTCGACCTCGACGCTCCAAGGTCTTCTCCAGCATATGGTGACAAATCAGCAACGTTGAAGCTGTTGCTAACTCCACTAAACTCCTCAATAGGTATATCAACCGAGTAGGCGTTATCATTAATCTTGGCTAACACCTTGTAAGGGCCAGCACCACGTGGCTTTAATTTGGACTTTCGAAGTAGTGGAAACCTATCCTTGCGTAGATGCACCCAAACCATATCTCCAGGCTCGAACAACACTTCTTTCCTTGCTTGATTCATTGCAGCAACAATGTTCTTGCCTTTCTTCTCAATAGCCTCTCGAGTCTTCTCATGTATTTTCTTCACATAATCATCACATTTTGATGCCTCCATATCAACTCTCTCATGTAATGGCAGAGGCAACATATCAAGTGGTGTCAATGGTTTGAAACCATACACCACCTCAAAAGGACAAAGCTGAGTAGTTGAATGCACAACCCTGTTGTAAGCAAACTCAACATGTGGCAAACACTCTTCCCACTCCCGCAGATTCTTTTTAATCATGGTCTTTAGCAGCTGTGACAATGTTCGATTCACCACCTCCGTTTGACCATCTGTTTGGGGATGACATGTAGTACTGAACAACAGCTTCGTTCCTAGCTTTCCCCATAAGGTCTTCAAAAAGTAGCTCATGAACTTCACATCACGGTCAGAAACAATCGTCTTTGGTACTCCATGTAATCTCACGATGTCCCTGAAAAACAGGTTAGCAACATGCGACGCATCGTCGCTTTTGTGGCAGGCAATAAAATGAGCCATCTTAGAGAACCTATCCACTACCACAAATATAGAATCATGACCTCTCTGAGTTTTAGGTAGACCTAGCACAAAATCCATACTAATGTCTTCCCATGGAGTAGTAGGTGCAGAGAGAGGTGTATACAAACCGTGAGGCTTCAGCTTAGATTTCGACTTGTGGCATGTAATACATCGGCTCACAAATCTGTACACATCACGCCTCATGTTGGGCCAATAAAAGTGATCAGCAAGCATGAGCAACGTCTTCTCACGCCCAAAGTGACCCATCAAACCACCATCATGTGATTCCTGCCCTAAGAACAAACGCAACGACGATTCTGGAATACATAGTTTGTTATCTCGAAACAAATATCCATCATGTATATGATACTTATCCCATGCGTTTCTAAGAGCACACAAACGATATGGTTCAGCAATATCAAGGTCAGTTGCATAAAGTGCACAAATAGCTTCTAATCCAGGAATTTTAACATCAAGATTGGTTAATAGCATGTTCTTCCTAGATAGAGCATCAGCAACAACGTTCTCTTTTCCCTTCTTATAGTTAATGATGTAAGGAAAAGACTCAATGAACTCAACCCATTTAGCTAATCTTCTATGCAAGTTTGATTGAGCTTTCAAGTATTTCAATGCTTCATGATCAGAATGTATGATGAATTCCTTTGGCCACAAATAATGTTGCGAAACCTCAAGTACTCTAACAAGTGCATACAATTCTTCATCATAGATAGAATAATTCAAACGAGCACCAGTCAATATCTCAGAAAAATAAGCTATAGGCCGACCCTCTTGCATCAAAACGCCACCTATGCCTATACCACTAGCATCACATTCAACTTCAAATTGCTTCGAAACATCAGGTAATGCAAGTAATGGTGCAGAAGTAAGCAAACATTTTAATGTATCAAATGCAATGTCTTGGGCCGCGCCCCATACAAAAGGAACACCTTTCTTTGTCAAATCATTTAATGGTGCATCAATGGTGCTAAAATCTTTCACAAAGCGCCTATAGAAACCAGCGAGAGCGTGGAAACTACGCACTTGACTAACATTCATTGGAGTAGGCCAATTCTAAATTGATTCAATTTTAGATTGATCTACCTCTACTCCATGCTTAGAAACAACAAATCATAGGAATATGACCTTATCTTTTGCAAATGTACACTTCTCAAGATTAGCATACGGTTTATTATCACGTAACACTTGCAAAACTTGTCTAATATGAGTGCAATGTTCAGATTCGGTGTGGCTGTATATAAGTATATCATCAAAGTAAACAACCACAAAATGACCAATAAACTCTCTCAAAACATGATTCATCAAACGCATGAAAGTACTAGGTGCATTAGTAAGACCAAACGGCATGACTAACCACTAATACAAACCGAATTTAGTTTTGAAAGCAGTTTTCCATTCATCCCCTTCTTTCATCCTAATTTGATGATAACCACTACGCAAGTCAATTTTAGAGAAAACAGCAGCACCACTCAATTCATCTAGCATATCCTCTAAGCGTGGAATAGGATGACGATATCGAATAGTGATGTTATTAATCGCTCTACAATCAACACACATGCGTCAAGTACCATCTTTCTTAGGAACTAAAATAACAGGAATAGCACAAGGGCTAAGAGAGACACGGATGTACACATTATCCAGCAATGCTTGTACTTGCTTCTGAATTTCCTTAGTTTCTTCGGGATTAGTCCTGTAAGGTGCACGGTTGGGAAGTGTGGCGCCAGGAATCAGGTCCACTTGATGTTCTATACCACGCAATGGAGGCAAACCTGCGGGTACGTCTTCTGGAAACACATCCCCAAAGTCCTGCAAAACAGAAGAGACACCAAGAGAAATAGGGGTCATGTCGTTAGAAACCAACACCTCGCCCTTATACATGAGCACAAGTGGCATGGCTGTAGGATCCTCATGAAACTCTCTCATATCCTCCTTGGTGGCTAGTATCAATAACCTAGGCACTCTCTCACTTTTTGTTATATCACTCAATTTAGGCTCAATTACATCAGGAACAGCTGTTACACAGTCTCGCCGAGTGGTAGTATCTTCCTTCAAGTTCACCTCTATCTTCTGGCGAGAATCATTCACAATTTCTTGCGGTGTCATTGGCTGCATAGTAATCTTCTTTCCTTTGAGTTCTAAGTGATATGTATTGGCTCGGCCATTGTGTTGCACATGGCGGTCATAGAGCCAAGGGCGACCCAATAGTAGGTGACAAATAATCATAGGAACCACATCAAAATCAATAGAATCTTTGTATGGCCCTATTTGAAAATTCACACGTACCATATGATTTACCTTCATCTCACCATTGTGTCTCAACCATTGGATGTAGTATGGCTTGGGATGAGGTAAGTATGTCAAATTCAGTTTGGCACATAGTTCCTTACTTGCAAGATTTCTGTAGCTACCTCCATCAATAATGACCTTGCAAGCTTTGTTTGGTCCAACGAGAGCTTTTGTTTGGAACAAGTTGCAACGCTAGGATTCCTCAACCGGTTGCACACTAAGTACACGTGAAGATACGACAATAGTGGGTGCACGCTCAGCATATGCATCAGCACCAACCTTGCCGTCATCAATATCATCATCAGAAGCTTCATCTCCACCTTCTACTTCACCTTGTTCATTAACAAACATAACCTTGCTGTTTGGACAATCTTTCTTGTAGTGACCTCTACCTCCACAAGTATGGCACACCACATCATGAGTACGTGCAGTAGACATGTTGGAACCCGAGCTAGTAGCAGGAGCAGCGGGTTTCCGAGCATTAGAACCAAACGAAGGTGTACTTGCTGGCTTGGCTGATGGTGTAAAGGGAGCAGCGGCTAGTGGCGTGGCTGTAGAAGGTGTAGACCTGGCCGAAAATCTGCTGGAGGACGGAAAATGAGCACGTGACTTCGCCTCTTCTGCCAACTGGGATTCGGCCTCTCTAGCATGATGCAACAACTCATTCATGGTCTCATACTTGTGATGACGAATAATGCTCTTGATCGGTAACTTCAAATTGTTTAGGAATCGCTGCATGGTCATCTCAATGGACTCACGAATTCTAGCACGCTGCATAAGCATCTCCATCTCCATGTAGTACTCATCAATTGTCATGGTGCCTTGCTTCAGTTGCGTCAATTTATCAAAAACTAATCGCAAGTAGTTGGTTGGTACGAAATGAGCTTTCATGATTTGCTTCATCTCGCGCCAATCCCTCACATGAAGTTCATTGTCTTCCCTTCTATGCTGCACAAGGGCATCCCACCAACGCAAAGCGTAACCATCAAATTTAGATGCTGCAAGTTTGACCTTTTTTATCTTCTGGATAGTCAAATAAGCGCTAGAGTTTCTCAATCTTCAATTCCCATGTGAGGTAGTCTTCAGGATCAATGGAACCATCAAACTTAGGAATTGAAAATTGTGGCTTGCCCAAACCATCATCAACAGCTTGGTTGGGCACACGTTGACCACGCCCAAGATGGAAAAACCCACGACCATGAGCAGGTGCATGGACAGGGGGAATAGCACGTCCCCTGCCAACATGTGGAGCGGCATCAACAGTGCTACCCTCATCGAAATCATCAAAGGCATCATCATGTTGAGGATCTTCCCTTGTATGTAAGGCGGCTGTCAAACCCTCAATGGACTGCTGCAAAGTGGTGACATTGACATTGAGCGTAGCCACTTGCGTTTGGATAGTATCAACCGTCCCAACATGCTGATCCAATCTCATAGTCATATCTTGGAGATTCTTGTCAATGGCATCTGTTGTGGTAGTAAACACACGTGTCAAGTGGGATTTCAAAGCCTCATATTCACGCCAATTGACGAGCTCCTCATCCTTCTTTTTCTGCAACACAACATCATCATCACTAGTAGACATGATTAGTAGGTTAGTGCAAAAATCAGAATTTGTATGGTGGAAACTCTCACAACTCACTCACAACTAATAAGAAAGGAGAGCTTACCGTTCCAAAGTGAATAGGGATGCTCTACCAAACGAAATCAAAGACTGATGCACGTGATGTGATGAAGCGAATATCAAAGGTATAGAGAACGATTGCAGGGCACACAGGTTATGTAAAGGTGGAGCTATATGTATGGTATCCTATCTACACCGCAAACAAGTCCTAGTGCTGATCGTACAAATACCCAAGAAACACACAGTGGAGATAAACGTGGCAAAGCAACTTATGAAAAGGAATATTGCAATGCACAAGAGAGACGCTAGTAATATCTCAAAGTGAACAGGCACAAGATTGCTCAAACTACTAGTGCTATACACAACAAGGCCTCCAATATTGCACACTTCTATATCTCTTTTTTATACTGATTCTCTTTTCTTTTCTCTTTTTTTTGTTTTTTTAACTATATGACTCAATGCAAACGAGTACAGCAACGTATAACAGAACTAGGCCGGATAGTGCGGTGGATATGCGCCGGAGACTCCGGTTGGGCTGGATAGTCCGGTGTGATTCGACCGGATAGTCCGGTTTTGCCTGTCGAAAATTTCTACACTTCAAAAACCTAATGACCAGCCTGTCGGAGCAAACAAACTAGTCTCGTGGGTACGTTCCTAGGCACAGATGCTATAGATAGGCTGTGTCTATGGTATGCAAACAAAGGTACGCTATGTGGACTCGAAAAAATGAGGAAAACTTGTGGAACACGGTGATGGTTGACACGGCGGAAAACAAGATCAAACCCTAAACCTAGACACAAACGAAAAACTAGAGTCCTACGAGGAAAAACCTGCAGATCGGATCTACGAGAAGATACAATCAGCAACTAAAACTCGAAAACAATGCAATCTAGTGATGCAGCCTGTCCTACGGACGCTTCTACATCTACAACAACAAGTCCCCCAAGTGGACCCATGACTCGTGCCCGAGCCAAACTCCTCCAAGCTAAGGTGAACTCGCTCCTCTCCTCGTGCAAATTTGATACCTCCTTGGATGGCGTGCTACTTCATACCACTACTTTGTGCATCATCAGGTACGAGCCCCCACCGCGTCGATCCACGAGCCCTGAAGCTGCACCTGTGCTGAAGCTGCCAAAGCCGGAGTGTCCGGCGCGACTCAGCCGGAGTGTCTGGCCCAGCTAGAGTGTCCGGCACGACTCAGCCGGAGTGTCCGGCCTGCCCGAGCCCGAACCTGGCGTGGACATTCTATGTGCCAGTTCGGACACTGCCCGGACACTTCCCGGAGTGTCCGGCCACCCCGGACTGTCCGGCCCACTCGACCCGGAGTGTCCGGCCACCCCGGAGTGTCCGGCCCACTCGACCCGGAGTGTCTGGCCCAAGTGATGGGCCTGCGAGCCTAGCTGGGCCCTATGGCCCATGTACCCCTCTATTTCGCCCAGAACTCTACTTTAATGCCTGAATTACCCCTGACTTTGTGGTTGGCCTATATATAGACTCCCACCTCCATTGTAAACCCTAGGCTTGATACTAGAATTAGTGGAAACCCCTTTGTGGATCTATCTAATTCTTGCCTCATGCTCCTTGACTAAGGAGCACCAATATCCCCAAACCTCGTTGGAGTTTGCATTGTGCCTCCGTGTTGTACAAGGCCTAGGCATCGGTATCCCTTTGCCTAGACGTCAAGATCTCACCGAGTCTCCCATCTCGCCGTGCCGGTTCGAGAGAGAGTCCTCCTCCTGACGCCGATCCTAGAGATTGCCCGGACCGGTCACCACCGGTGTGAGCTATTGGTGTTTATCGTGGTTTTGCGTGTGTGTGTTCATCGCGTTCTTCGTGCGTGTGTTCGTCATGTTCATCCTTCACCCTCCTTCCCCCGCACTCCACCCTCGATTTGAAAGGGAATCGTGAAAGATTGGGCCACCCTAGAGGTTTTCCCTCAACATATTGGTATCAAGAGCTTCATTGCTCATGATTGCCCCCACAATTTTTTCTTCTATCCACCAAAAAATTCGAAAATCCCCACAAAAAACAGCCCATATTCGCCTTTGGATCGATCTCTTGATTTGGAGTATTATTTGTGGTTTTGATCCGACCAAACCTTGCCTAAGGAGTTGGTCCAGCTTTATCCTGCGTTTCCCTAGCCCGATTTGGCCAGTTTTTTCGCGGATTTGAGGCCCGAAGGCGAGGATTTCCGCTCAAGAACACGAGCAGGAAACCCGCGCCGGAGTGTCCGGCACGTACCGACCGGAGTGTCCGGCCCGACCGGAGTGTCCGGCCAAACCAGACCGAAGTGTCCGGCCAGACCAGAGTGTCCGGCCCAGACAGACCGGAGTGTCCGGCTGTAACACCAGTTTTGACAATTTTGCCTCATTTTTCGCATTGGATAATCTCCTTTGTTTGCTCGTGTCCCGTGTGTGTGTCAGCAACTAACAGCAAGCTTCCGCGTCATCAACTTCCGCGCTCATCGACACCACGGACCACGAACATCATCCCACACCACCGACGCCAAGTTCATCATCAAAGAAGGTATAACTTGCGTCACCTTGTTAACCCCATCTTCCTTTGTGTGTACCTATCCCATGAGAGTGGCTCATCTTGTGTTTGCTTGAGCATTGTGCATTTGTCCTTGGATAGTGAGAGTGCAAGAGCAATAGCAAGTGTGACTAGGTAGCATCAAGGGAGAGCAAAAAAAAGGTGAAAAAGATACAAAGTAAAAGAAAAAGAAAAATAGTCTCCCCTTGCAAACGAGAGTCTCAAAGCTTGTAAGCAAGAGAGAAAGAAGAGCGCCCAAGGCAAGTGCACAAATCTGTTGCTCACTTTTAATCTTTGCAAACGAGCCACGGTCTCTCCTTGCATTGGCACGACAATGAGCTTAGTCTTTGTTAGGCCGTTTTGTTTGCTCATTTTCATAGTCGTGTCAATCCCAACTTTCTCCACGTGTGTGTATATAGTCGTAGGTTCCCGTCACCCTTTTGAGTTGTTGACCTTCGCCTTTGACTTGAGTTTTGTTGGATTTTACCCACTTTTGACTATCCCTTTTCTTTTGGTTGGTTCTTTGGCTTTCCACAATACTAACCTACCACCAACAAGCTGTTGAGAGTTAGTTCTTTCTTTAGTGTGAGTTTTCTTTGCAATTCCACTTTGCACGCTTATAGCTCTCACTTGTGGTTTCTAGTTTGGTGTAATCCCCAAGGTGAGGTACAAGGCTAACACCACCATATTCCACTTCCATATACAATACTTGTGTGTTTTTCATGATGGATAGGCACAGTGAGACGAGCCAACCACCTCCCCAAGAAGAAGATCAAGGTCCGTACATGACGCGCGCAAGTCACTTCATCGTTCGACAAGAGTTCCATGAACTTTGCCAAGCCCTTGAGACGCGACAAGATGAACAATTTGGCGAGACACAAGCCGAGTTCAAGAACATCGACAACCGCTTCGACGGCCTCGAACGACAAATGCATGCAATGCATCACAATTTTGGCCACCAAAATGAAGCGCTCCAACGCTCCGTCACCGAAACAAATGACAATCTTCGACGCCTCATCGACGGCATGGCAAGACCACGTTCACGCGCATCAAGCTCAACAAGTTCTTCGCATTGTCATGCACCTCTTCCACAAGATCTACATCAAAGTGCTCAAAGACGCAATGATGCCCCCGTGGTTGAAGATGGAATATCTTCGAACTATGTACCTTCCCCACGACACACCGCAACGTCAAGCTATGATGGTGACCTCTCTTCAAGGCCACGAGCAAGGCAAGAAGCATACCGTCATCACGCAAGGGCACTAGTGATCCGACAAGAGCAACCACAAGAGGAACCGCAAGCGCAACCGCAAGTACAACCGCAAGTCTACCACCATCGACCGCGACACATACTTGACACAACAAGTGATGACTCCAACTTGGAGAATCAAGCTCGTCATCGATGTGAAGCTCTCCAAGATCCCCCTCCTCGTCATCAACGTCATGAACGTCAACAACAACACCATGGTCATCGAGCGGCGCCTCCTCCACATGAACAAAACTTGGAGCGTCAAGTGATACAAGTTGAGCAACGCCCACCACGTCAAGAGGCTCATGACCATGTTCTTCGCCGTGAGGCCCATGTGCCTAACCAACATCACCAACCGAGGAACGAGCCTCCTCTTCGTCATCAACAGCGTCAAGAGGCTCCACACCCTCGCCACCATGAGGCCCAAGCGCCTCAACCACGTCAACAACCGCGCCAAGAGCAAGAGCAAGCTCCTCCTCAACAACAATATCAAGAGCAAGCTCCGCAACAAGGACGCGTGAACCAAGTTCCACCTCCCCAACTACAAGATCATCAACAAGGTCACCAAGCTCGTCGCAATGACCGCAACGATGAAGAAACTTTTGGCAAGCTGAAGTTCACAATGCCCAAGTTCACCGGATCCAATGACCCCGAAGAATACCTCTCGTGGGCACTCAAAGTCGACAAGATCTTCCGCATGCACAACTATAGCAACGAGAAGATGGTCGCCATGGCTTCGCTAGAGTTTGATGATTACGCCAACCTTTGGTGGGAATAAGTTCAAGTTGCTCGTGATGCAAGACAAGAACCGCCAATCACAACTTGGCATGACATGAAGGCTCACATGAGATCCCGGTTTGTCCCCGCGCATTACACGCGTGACCTCTTCAACAACCTTCAAGCTCTTCGTCAAGGGACAAAGACCGTGGAAGAGTACTTCAAGGAAATGGAACTCAACTTGATTCGCGCCAACATTGATGAGCGCATGGAACAAACAATGGCATGCTTCCTTATTGGGTTGAACCACCCAATCAAGTGCATCGTCGAGTTCCAAACCTACAACAACATGGTTGAGCTTGTGCACATCGCAACAAAGGCTAAACGTCAAGTGCAAGAGGATATCAAGTACAACAAGCCCAAGACGTACTTCACCTACAAGCAAGCTTCAACCGCTACACCAACAACTTTCAATGGTAGCTCCTCAAATACCTCCAAGCCTTCCTTCAAGCCCACACTTCCTCAAGGAATACTGCCCCCAAGTGGCAAGCAAGCAAAAAGTGATACACCTTTCAACGGTGAATGCTACAAGTGTGGAGGTAAAGGACACAAGTCGGCCGAATGTGGAAACAAGAAAGTCTTGTTCATCCATGACAATGGTGATGAAGAGTACTTGAGTGAAGATGAGTTCGATGCCCGTGTTAAGGAAGCAATGGCAAGGCAACGAGTGGAAGATGATCAAGAACTCCTCTTGTGTGAACATGACGCAAGTCCATCGCTTGTCGTCACAAGGATCTTGACCACTCAAGCACAAGAGCATGAAGACCAACGCTCCAATATCTTCCAAACACGAGCCGGCATCAATGGCAAATCTATCAAGGTGATCATTGACGGAGGGAGTTGCCACAACCTTGCTAGCACCGAGTTGTGTGAGAAGCTCAACCTCACCCTCCATCCACACAAGCACCCCTACCACGTGCAATGGCTAAGTGACCAAGGGTCCGTGAAGATCAAGCATACCGTATCGGTCTCCTTCGCCATTGGTCTTTACAAAGATACGGTGGAGTGTGATGTGGTTCCTATGACAGTTTGCCACATGCTTCTTGGTCGACCATGGCAATTTGACAAGGCTGCTCAACATGATGGTCGCACCAATATATACACCTTAAAATGGCTCAACAAAACATGTGTTTTGCAACTGATGACTCCTAGCCAAATAATTGCGGACAATGCAAAGGCTTTAGCAAGGGCGCAAAGCACAACACCTACTTGTGAGAAGAGCGGTGAGAGAGAGAACCACCTCATAGTGAGTGAGAGCCACAAGCCAAATTCGAGTGGAAAAACTAAGAGTGTTCTCCTTGCCACCATAAGTGAGATGAGAGATGTTTGGAACAATCCATCCATCTTGCACTATGTCCTCCTTTGCAAGGGACTAGCACAAGGAACTAATGAATTAACCAATGTTCCTCCATCTTTGATGAAGGTTTTGCAGCAATTCAAGGATGTGTTTCCCGAAGAGCTTCCACATGGACTACCTCCTCTTCGCGGCATCGAACATCAAATTGACCTCATCCCCGGTGCACCACTTCCCAACCGCGCCGCTTACCGCACGAACCCGGAGGAGACGAAGGAGATCGAACGTCAAATCAACCAACTCGTCTGCAAAGGTTTGATCCAAGTTAGCACTAGTCCAAGTGCCGTACCCGTGATTCTTGTTCCAAAGACGGATGATACGTTATGGTTATGCATGGACTGCCGTCCAATCAATGCTATCACCGTGCGTTATCGACATCCCATACCACGTCTCGATGACATGCTTGATGAGTTGTTGTTGGGGGGATACCCCCAGGTAGGGTCATACCGGGGTATAAAGGCCGAGTTAGCCGAGGTTCGGCAAGGCCAAAGCAAATGCTGGTCGGGTCACCTCAAGGCAGGCCGAATCACGGAGAAACCCGGACCAGGGGTGTTCGCCTAACTAAGTCTCAACCGACTTGAGCAGTAAGTCAGAAGTAAATGTTTACTTGTATGCAGGAACAGGGGTGCCCGGATCAGCTGTGATCCGGGTCATGTTTGGCTTCTAGGAGAAGGAAGGAATCTTGCTGGTCAAAAAGAGGGCCCGGTACGCACTGCATGAGCGAAGCAGACAAGAGCAGGACCACCGGGTCATGGCCGACAGGGGTGACGACGCCCATGTCGGCTGACGCGGGCGCCGCAGAGGCTCACGTAGCTAAAGCGTGTTTGACGCGGGGAAAAAGCACCCCGGTCAGCTTACCACTTTGGGAGGAGGCATATTCTTAGGAATATGCCTCCACGTATGCCCTAGGCAGAAACCGAGCCTCCTCTATAAAAGGGGGGCTGGGGCTTCTGTAGAAGGGGTTGGGTTTTTGTGCTATTCTGTTTTGGCTAGGGTTTTAGTGGTGATCTGTGGGTGAGAGTAAGGGAGCTCCTTCTTCCTCCTCTCGCCAATACAGCTCAAGGAGCAGTTGTAATCTTGGAGACAAAGCTATACAAACATCTGCGTGGAGAATCACTCCACTATCCCTCCCTGGATTCCCCAAACGTGTATTAGTCCCCACCTTTAGCCTATCCATGGCATCTGCCGTGACACCACCACGACAGTTGGCGCCCACCGTGGGGCTAGCGGTGCTAGCAGGGGTCAAGATCCGGACGGGAAACCTCATCGCCACCGGCGGACGCATCGTCTCCGGGCTCGTTCAGCGCTTTGGAGCGCTGGATTTCGTCAGCGACAACGCAGGCTGCTTCGGCACGCGCCCTCTTCCGCGCAACGGCCTCTTCGTCAAGCTCGACGCGCACAAGGTGTACGTTGCGGTGGACGTGTCTTGCGTTCATCCGTTCATCCGTGCCACGTCGTCGAAGCAGGGGAACCACCCCTCACTGTGGCTCGCGGGGCGCGTATCGCTCGCTCCCCGGACCACGCAGAAGTGATGATGACTGCGCCTGGTGCGGGCGCAAGCAAGGATCCAGCGCCAGATCCGGAGGTAACGCCTAAGGCACCAAGGAAAGCTAGGGGTCCTCCGCTAGAGAGGCCGGAGAATGTGTTGAGAGAGGCAATGGGCAGCTTGGCAAACCCTGTAGTAGCCGCGGTAGATCCGGCTCGAGCGCAGGCCGAGCTGGAAGAAACTAGGCAAAAAATACTAGAGGGTGCAAAGAAAATAGCCGCGGCTCAGCAGTCGTTGAACATGACGCTGCGTGAGTACGCGAAAGCAAACAAAGTTGAGGCGGTAAAGGTAAAAGGGTGAAATCTCATGGGTGAGATGAACAGAGAATGTGATAATGGAGTTGAGGAATCAGAAAACCGCTTGTCCGTGGGGCTGCCAAGGTATAGTACCCCGGCCAAGAACCTCAGAGCAGCATATGCAGCTGTGTCCGAGTTAGAGGGTCTGACGGGTGAAGCTCGGCAGAGACAACAAGATCGGGTTAACGAGCTGGTTCGGATTGCAAATAGGCAAAACGAGGAACTACTCAGAGCAAACCCGGAGAGAGCTGGAGCCTCCAAGATCGTCCATTCGGCGATGGGTAACCCGGAGAAATCCGCTGGAGCCGCATCGTCCCCTCATGGTGGTCCAAGGAGAGAGGAGGTAGTAACCTCGCCCAGACGGAACAGACAGATCGTCCCGTATGACCCAATGCGGGCAGGGAAAGGAAAAAAGGCGCAGAAAAATGATGATCGACGGAGTGTGAGCCAAGGTGAAGCTGGGCGGGGTAACCGCGACCAAGGCAATGCCGGTCAAGGGAACGTTGTCAACGGCAATGCCGGACAGCGAAACTCGGCTGGAGCAGGACAACCGCAGCAGCGGAATATACCAAGGCAAGAGCAAAGTGCCGGCCGAGGTATGCAACAGAAAGGTGCGCCACAAGAGCAAAACCAGTACAACGACGGTGATTCGGAGATGGCAAACGCGGGATACCCAAGACCGGACTATCATGTGATAGGGTCGAGATTGGGAAGCAGGGATTTGATGCCGGATGATGCCAGGTTGAAACTGGATCGACTGTATAGGTCGGAACAGATAGAATGTCATGGTCCACCGGGTCTAGCATGTTTTGGACCCCGGATCATGAAACAGCCACCGGTACCCAACTTCCAGTTACCCAGGGGCACGAAGACGTATGACGACAGTACCAAGCCGGAGGATTGGCTGATAAACTATGCTACAGCCGTGAAAAGTGCCACTGGCAACTTGAGATGGATAGTACGATACGTACCCCAGATGTTGGAAGGCCCGACAAGAGTATGGCTGAACAATTTGCCACCAGGGAGCATCAACTGCTGGATAGACTTTGAGGAAATGTTCATCAGCAATTTCTCGAGTACATATCAGAGGCCAAATAGGCCGCAGACCCTAGCTATGTGCAAGCAAAGACCTAATGAGACAGACATGGAGTTCTTAACCCGGTGGTGTACCGTGAGAAACTCGTGTGAGGGCGTGATAGAATCACAGGCCATAGTGTGATTTGCACAGGGGTGCAGATATGCAAGCAAGCTGTGGATGAAGTTGCAAAGGAAGATGCCAACTACATTGGCAGAAATGATCCGGATTGCAGATTCGTATGCTTTGGGTGATCCGACTCAACCTAGGCTCGCGTCAAACGAGTCAAGCGATGAGTACTATCAGAGGGATGGAGCCGGGTCATCCCGGAGGAATGAGTACAGGGGAAAAAGGAGAGATGATAGACCAGATCATCGATACCGTTCACACCAAGTTGCAGCTGTGAATCAAGATCAGCCCGGAGCAGGGGGTAGCCAACGCCAGAAAACTGGAGGGCAATGGACCCCAAGAAACGATGGCAAGAAAACTTGGACACCAGAGCAAAAGAAGCAGTGGCAAGAAAGGAAAGACCGTCCGAGGTATACTTATGAGTCGATGTTGGACCAGCCGTGTAAGTTTCATACACCAAATCCGAACAACCCAGCGGGTCATACGATGAGGCAATGTGAGTGGATGCGCAAGATTGAACAAGGTGGTTCGGGGAATGCTCAGGCACCCCGGAATGATCAGCCTCGGCAGGAGTTACCCCGGCAGCAACTGCTCTCCGGAGCGAACACGCAACAGCTAATGTTGCCTCCCCCTCCGCCGAGGTATGATAACAATGAGAGAAGGGATGCAGTGCATCAGGTAGAAAATCAGCATCAGCCGGATCAGAGGTACCCCGGAAATGAGGGGAGAAACGAGTACAGGGAGCACCACCAGAGCTACTGTGTGTTCACCACTGAGGAAACTGACAGAAAAAGCTTACAGCGTAGGCATATGGAGGTGAATGCGGTGATGCCGGCAGTGACGAGGTACATGCCTTGGTCCGATCAAGAAATCACCTAGAGCATCAGGGATCATCCCAAGCTCATGCCAAGCCCTGGTTCGTATGCGTTGGTACTGGATTCGACATTCATTGGACCTAACATTAACGTAAGGTTCTCAAAGGTACTGATCGACAATGGCAGTAGCATTAATATCATGTACGCGGACACAATGCGTAAGTTGGGCATCTCGGAAAACATGCTACAGCCCACGAGGACAACTTTCCATGGTATTGTGCCCAGCATTTCTTGCGAGCCAATAGGCATGGTCCGGGTTGACGTGTTGTTCGACACAAGAGACAACTGCCGAACTGAAAATCTGGAGTTCGAAGTGGTGAAATTAGAAAGCGCGTATCATGCGTTACTCGGAAGGCCAGCGCTGAGCAAGTTCATGGCAAGTTGTCATATTAGCTACTTGAAGATGAAGTTGCCCGGACCAAATGGGGTGATTACCATTGCAGGGGATTTCCGACGTTCGATGGAGTGTGCGTCGACCGGGTCGAACTTAGCCGAGTCACTTGTGATTGCGCAGGAAAAAAAGGAAAATTCAAGAAGTGGCAGCTTTGGCTCAGTCCGCGCAGCAGTATATGCCGGCACTGAGTAACCCGCATGGATCTATCTCCTTTCAAGCCACGAAAGATACCAAGAAGATTCCTGTTGATAACATGTTCCCAGAGCGCACCGTAACAATTGGTGCCGGGTTAAGTGATAAATAGTAAAGCGAGCTCGTCAGCTTCCTCCGTGAGAATCGGGACATTTTTGCTTAGTCTACATAGGACTTGCAAGGTGTACCGAGGGAGTTGGCCGAGCACTCTTTGAATGTGAGACCCGGAGCTAAGCCGGTGAAGCAACGTCTCCGCCGCTTCGCCGAAGATAGGAGGAAAGTCATTGGGGATGAGATAGCTCGGTTGCTAGCTGCAGGATTTATCATGGAAGTTCTTTACCCGGATTGGCTGTCTAATCCGGTGCTGGTGGAGAAGAAGAAGGATGACCCGAACGTGGCAGTGGTTTGGCGCATGTGTATTGATTACACGAACCTGAACAAGGCGTATCCGAAAGATCCATTTCCGCTGCCAAGAATAGATCAGGTCATACACTCAACTGCTGGATGTGAACTGTTGTCATTCATTGATGCATATTCTGGTTTCCACCAGATACCTTTGAATCCGGATGATCAAATAAAGACTGCATTTATTACCCCGTATGGGGCTTATTGCTATCGCACCATGCCGTTTGGTTTACGTAATGTAGGGGTAACGTACCAAAGATGTATGCAAAAATGTTTGCACAACTAAATAGGTCAAAATGTGCAGGTGTACGTGGATGATGTGGTTATCAAGACCAAGGAAAGCAAGACGCTCCTTGACGATATCAGGCAAACGCTTGCGAACCTAAGGAGGTTCCGGATGAAACTTAACCCAGAAAAATGCACCTTCGGTGTCTCGGCTGGAAAATTGCTCGGTTTTCTTGTTTCCAGCCGAGGTATCGAGGTTAATCCAACCAAAATCCGGGCCATCAAACGAATGGAACTGCCGAAGTGTCTTAACGATGTCCAGAAGTTCACAGGTTGCTTGGCCTCGTTAAGTCGGTTTGTATGTCGGTTGGGAGAGAAGGCATTGCCTCTTTACCAACTCATGAAAAAGTCGGATAAGTTCGTTTGGACACCGTAGACCGATGAAGCCTTTACCCACCTGAAGAAGATGTTAGCCATGGCACCAGTGCTAGCCTCACCACTATCAAAGGAGCCA
Source organism: Avena eriantha (assembly GCA_910589775.1). NCBI lineage: Eukaryota > Viridiplantae > Streptophyta > Magnoliopsida > Poales > Poaceae > Avena > Avena eriantha. The sequence continues at coordinate 392,582,822 of OU342743.1, read as the reverse complement.
ATGTTGCTCTATATAGCCGCAACCAACCGAGTTGTAAGTGCAGTGATAGTGGTGGAGCGCGACGAGGAAGGTAAGTCGGTGCAAAGGCCAGTGTATTACTTGAGCGAGGTGTTGTCAGCCTCAAAGCAGAACTATCCACATTATCAAAAGGTGGCATATGGCGTGTATATGGCCGCCAAGAAACTGAAGCACTACTTTGAGGAGCATCCCATCCGGGTCATATGTGAGGCCCCCATATCCGAGATAATGAGTAACAAGGATGCGAGCGGCAGAATTGCAAAATGGGCAATTGAACTAGCTCCTTATGCTCCACAATATGACCGAAGAGAAGCCATCAAATCTCAAGTTGTGGCGGACTTTTTCGTGGATTGGGCCGAGGTGCAATACGAACCGCCACTCCTAGATCCGAACTATTGGCGAATGCACTTTGACGGATCAAAAACCAAAACCGGGCTAGGTGCCGGAGTTGTACTCACATCGCCAAAGAAGGACCAGTTGAAATATGTGTTGCAGATCCATTTCACGGCATCAAACAATGTCGCTGAGTATGAAGCACTTGTGCATGGGCTCAAGGTAGCAAAAGAGATTGGGATACGTTGGATCATATGCTTTGGCGACTCAGATTTGGTGGTGCAGCAAGTGTCCAGAGTGTGGGACGCCCTTGATCCAAACATGGCACTGTACAGATTTCATGTGCAGAAGATATCTGGTTACTTTGAGGGATGTGAATTTCATCATGTACTCCGGGTGGAAAATGAGGCTGCCGACATGTTGTCGAAGCTCGGGTCAACCCGACAAGCAATTCCACCGGGTGTAGCATTAGAGCACCTTAGGAAACCACCATCAGGCCCCCGGAACCGACTCGATCTATATCCCGGAAGACACCGAATCCGGAGCTGTGCCCATGGACATTGACATGGGAAGTGGTGTGCGAAACCCGGGGACTGCCTCGGTAGACCCGGGGACTGCTTCGCAAGACCTGGGGACTGCACAACGTGATCCGGTTGAAGTTATACCGGTGGATCAGATGGAGATAAACGAGGATGTATTCCTTGTGCGAACAATACCAGCTTGGGCACTACCTATTTTTCAATTCCTGAAAAACGGAACGTTACCCACTAAGGAGGTGCTGTCTAGGCAAACACAGAGGAGGGCAAAGGCCTACACGATCATCAATTCCGAAATATACAAGAGAAGTGTGACCAATGTCCTCCAGCGATGCGTTGACCCGGAAGAAGGGCTTGACATCATCCGAGATATACATTAGGGGGAATGCGGGCATCATGCCTCATCCCCAGCCTTGGTAGCAAAAGCTTTCCAGCACGGATTCTACTGGCCAAATGCCTTAGAGCAAGCGGAAGATCTGGTGAGAAAATGTAATGGTTGTTAGAGGTACGCTACCAAGACACATATGCCAATGTCGGAACTCAAGACCATACCAATCACTTGGCCATTTGCCGTATGGTGCTTGGATATGGTTGGCCCGTTCAAACCAGCAAGGGGAAATATGACTCACATTCTGGTAATGGTGGACAAGTTTACGAAGTGGATTGAGGTGAAGCCCATAAGAAAATGTGATGGAGCTACGGCCGTAACGTTTCTCAAAGATATCATCTTGAGGTACGGTTATCCTCACAATATCATAACTGATAATGGCACAAATTTTGCGGAAGGAGCATTCGCTCGTTTCTGCCGGGATAAGAGGATCCGGCTGGACGTAGCCTCGGTAGCCCACCCCGCATCGAACGGGCAAGTGGAAAGATCCAACGGATTAGTATTATCTGGGATAAAACCCCGGCTCATTGAGCCGCTGCAAAGATCAGCGGGGTGCTGGATAGAAGAACTACCAGCAGTACTGTGGAGTTTAAGAACAACTCCGAATCGATCAACAGGCTATACGCCGTTCTTTCTAGTATATGGGGCAGAAGCTGTATTACCAGCCGACATAGAGCATGATTTGCCTAGGGTCACCCAATACGCAGAAGCCGAAGTGCAAGAAGCCCGGCAAAATGATGTTGTTTGCTGGAAGAAGCGAGAGAACTGGCACTGTCCAGATCCGCCATATATCAGCAAAATCTCCGACGCTATCATAACCGGAAAATGTGCCCCCAAGTCTTTCGGGAAGGCGATCTGGTGCTCCGGTTGGTACAACGTACTACGGGCATGCATAAGTTATCCCCCCATGGGAAGGGCCGTTCATCGTGAGCAAAGCATTGCACAATGATTCTTACTATCTTATAGATGCAAAGCCACAGGAAAAGAACAAGGCGGACAGGTCCGGAGAGGAATCCAAGCGACCATGGAATATAGCTCTACTTCGTCCTTTCTACACTTAGCTAAGAAGTCAATGTATCCGAGTTATCTCATATGTCGGTATGTATATCGACAATGAGCTTATCAATGAAATGCTGGCACCTCGAGCAGTAACTCGGGGACTGCCTTAATAATGTTTGTTGTTTTTTGCGCGTCAGCTAGAATAAGTTATTCTACTTAACTCGGATTAGTAGTGTGCGAGCACCAAGAACCCAACCCTTCGACTTGCTGCTGTCCAACAAGAATTGCCTTCATGGCAAGCAAGAGAACAAGTTTGGAATTGCGTAGCACATGAAAAACGACTAAGGAGAAGAATTTATTCGAGCCGACGTTTGTTTTTTGAACTAACCCTGCATTTATTTTCAAGTTATTATGCAGTTTTATTTTGGTGCTAAGTCTAAAAGTTACCCAGTATTGTTAAGACAATTTTTGAAGCTTGATTCGTAAGTCATAAAACCGAATCAAGGTAGACACGAACCGAGCCAAGAGATTGAACGAACAAGAAAAAGAAACTCGGGGACTACGCCCAGGTTAATCCGGCATAAGAACTTAGTAGCAAAATATCACATGTGTTTGGAATACAACTCCACCCGGCATACTGGGGATCTGATAAATTTTTAAGTGTTTTCGCTCAAGGAGCAGCAGGAGGAGGAAGTTCGGCATCGTCCTCGCTGCCCTCAATATCAGAGGCATCATCTTCTCCTTCATCATCCGAGCCATCTTCACCGTGCTCAACCTCTTCGTCCCGAGCGGCTTCCAGGAAGCTCGGCCCCTCAACCCATTCATGAATGGGAGCATATTCAATGAGGCTATAGGCACAAGCCTGGCGCCGAGCTACCCACTCCGGGTCATTGGTCCATCTGGATCCTGTGCGCAGACGTGTCAGGAGGTTGAGATCAATCTTCTCGTACCACGTGAGTATGTGGTGAAGGATGGTATCAGCGGCAGCACGCCCAGCGGACTCTCTCCAGAGGTCAAGCTGAGTCTCGGTTTCCATTACCTTCTCAATGAGAAGTGCGGTGGTCTCCAGGGCTTCTTCGCCGGGCCAGAAAGTGTTGAAGATGCGAGCTGTAGCGCCGAGGATGTCCTTGCCGTAATTCTTGATGAGCTCCACGCGAGATTATAAGCTGACCAAAAGGTCCTCCAAGTCATAAGGAATCCCTTCACTATCAGAAGTGGCCGGAGTACCCCTTTGTCGGCGGAAGTTGGCAACTGCTGCGCTCGCAATAGGAGTGCCCTCTGGAAATTTGCCTAGAAACGAGACAAAGGAGAAAGGTCAAGAAAAGACATATGAAATAACCCGGAGAAGTAGGTCGGAAAAGGGAAAGAAACTTACGTGATATATGACTGAGGATCCGGGTCAACTCCTTTGTGCAGTCATCACGTCTCTTCCGGAGCTACTCAAGCTCTGCGTTCACCGACCCAAGCTGGATGCCGGACTCCTTGAGAAGATCTTGGTCCTTGGCGATCTGGAGGTTGAGGCGCTCGCGCTCTTCTGTGAAATTCTGGCCAGCCTTTTGAAGTTCGGATTGGTGCTGGGCCTTCATCTTCTTCATCTCAGCCTTGAGCCTAGAAATCTCATCGTCCTTGGTCCGGAGGAGGGCGAGCTCGTCATCTTTCTTCTTAAGCTTGGCTTGGTGCTGCCCTGCTTGTTCGAGAAAATGCAGCATCATATCAGGCACGTGCACACTATCTTCAAGCGATGCTGAAATAGTGTGTTGGCCCAGCAGAGCCGAGGTATGAATGTTGGCCGAGCCAAGGAGAAAAAGAAGTAGAAAGCACGGCAAGGTCGGACAGAAATGACTTACCCTTGATCTGCTCCAGATTTTTTCGCCTAATAATGTTCTCAGCCTCCACCCCAACTGCGGAAACCGAATGATGAGATTAGTTCGGCAAAGGAAGATGAAGAAAAAGGAAGAAGTGATAAGGAAGAAATTTACCCCTCTTCTTGTATTCCGCGATAAGTGCGGCCTGCTTGGCGCGTAGCATCTTGTGGGTATCCAGCAAGCGTTGGAATTCCGCACTCCGGCAATTGGTGGTCACCTGAAAGGGATACAGAAACACAAGTTAGCTCGATGCATATTCGAAGTGTACTAAAATCCGGGGCAAGTGGAACTTAACCCAGCTCTAGAGGTGTGCATATTCGAAGTGTACTAAAATCCGGGCCAAGTGGAACTTAACCCGGCTCTAGGTGTGTGCATATTCGAAGCGTACTAAAATCCGGGCCAAGTGGAACTTAACCCGGCTCTAGGTGTGTGCATATTCGAAGTGTACTAAAATCCAGGCCAAGTGGAACTTAACCCGACTCTAGGTGTGTGCATATTCAAAGCGTACTAAAATCCGGGCCAAGTGGAACTTAGCCCGGCTCTAGCTGTGTGCATATTCGAAGTGTACTAAAATCGGGGCCAAGTGGAACTTAACCCGGCTCTAGGTGTGTGCATATTCAAAGTGTACTAAAATCCGGGCCAAGTGGAACTTAACCCGGCTCTAGGTGTGTGCATATTCGAAGTGTACTAAAATCTGGGCCAAGTGGAACTTAACCCGGCTCTAGGTGTGTGCATATTCGAACTGTACTAAAATCCGGGCCAAGTGGAACTTAACCCGGCTCTAGAGGTGTGCATATTCGAAGTGTACTAAAATCCGGGCCAAGTGGAACTTAACCCGGCTCTAGGAGTGTGCATATTCGAAGGGTACTAAAATCCGGGCCAAGTGGAACTTAACCCAGCTCTAGGTGTGTGCATATTCGAAGTTCTCATGGAGCTACGTTAGTTTTCTAAAGAGCATCCGGCCGAGTAACAAGTTACTCCCCCGGAGGCTTGGGGACTAATGGTTATTATCTACAACTTGTAAAGGGGAAGCGACGTACCTCCATCATCCGCCCGGCGAGGTTAATTGCCTTTGCGGCTGTGTTCATCTGAGCGGAAAACTCCGCAGGGCCGAACTTCTCCGGAAGATCCGTGTCTTGAACCACCTCTGCCTTATTCCAATTCATGACGAATTCAATTAAGCTCGGAGGGTACCGTTCACCGCTGGGCATATGGGGCGCCGCCAAGCCCTTTGCATGCGCTTATTTCCTTTCGATCAAGGCAAGGGTTGGGCTGGTGTGCAGAACCATTTGCTGTGTGTCAGTTGGCTCGGCAGGCGCGTCCTTCGCTGCTGGTGCTTTCTTGGGAAGCATTGACACGAGGGTACGCTGCCTGGCTTCGACGGATGGTGGCTTGGTAGAGCCTTCTTGTCCTTGGTTTGCTGGGAAGAGGAAGCCGTCGCAGCGGATTTCCCCTTAGGAGCGGCCGGAGTGGTTCCTCGCGGAGGTTGAGAAGACTCGGACGAGGCAGAGGAGCTAGGCGCGCTGGTGCTCTTGGTGCTGGACTTGGTGCTACTGCTGATATTTTTGCCGCCGAAGTTGGTGCTGATGCCAGAGTTGGTGTTGGTACGGGTCTAGTTGTTGGTACTGGTGCTGAAGCCGAGGTTGCTTCAGTGGATGCTGGTTACGGCGATGCTGAAGTGGTGGATGCCGTCACCTCAGCCGGGCCGGTCTCCCCCGCTCCAAGGTTACCCCCCTCTTGCCGAGGTGGAGCAGAACCCGGAGCGGCCGCAGAACCCTCTGGAATAGGGCTCAGCGGACGTGACTCGTCGTCGCGACGGGGAGAAGGGCTAGGTCGGAGAGGTGAAGAGATGCTCGATCCACTTTGAGGGACCTCCACCAGAGCCCTGCAAAAGAGAATAATGTTAGAAGAGAAATCACAACGATGCAAGGGAGAGCAAGTTACAGAAGGCAAAAAAACTTACGCATCCGAGGTTTGGGCCTCCTTGGGTTTCCGAGCCCTTCGTGCTGGGGCCTTGCCTGCTGGCTTGGAGGCAGTCTTGTCCCCAGACTTCTTTCGCCTTTTAGCGGGTGGACAAGGTCCGGAGGACGAACTTGAAGCAGCCCCGCGCTTCTTCTCCGGAGCCACCAGAACAGGTTCGCCCGTAGCGAGGGGAGGATCCTCGTGGATGTGACCACCGGGGTGAGCTGATGGCGGAAAAGCAAAAGAAAGGGGGACAGCCTCAACAGGTTCAATCACCTCGACATTCGAGTCATCTTCATCATCGGGCCAATCTCTAATGGAAGAGGATTTACCTGTGGGTCGTTTCATGGCGTCGGTCATCGGGAGGAACATCTCCTGGTCCGGCTCCTCCTCATCCGGAGTCTCCCGGTCCGGCGCCCACATAAGGATCGGATCGGTGCCGTCCTCGATGGTCTGCTGAAGAAATTGCTGAGGAAAGGAATGAACAAAAGAGTCAAAAATGCAACAATAACTGACATATAATTGGACCGGGGTAAGTTCGCAACATGAAGCTTACCACGGGAGGAAGCCTATCACGGCAGTAATGCTCCATTCCCCAAGTCCACTCGGAGGAGAAGTCCTTGTGGGTGGTGAAAAGAGCCTTAACCCGGTGATAGATCTCCGTCTTGCTGAGCTCGAAGGATGAGGTCCGGTTGGGGTCGCGGCCGAAGCTCATGTGGCACACCTTGTGGGTGCGCTTCTGGAGGGGGGAAATCCGGTTGCGCACGAAGGTGATCATGGCATCCTCGTTGCGCAGCCCGAGCTTCTTCAGCTCCACGAACATCTTGTTGACCTGATTGGCCAAGGCAGTGGGCTTCTTGGGGATCTCATCCCACAGATCCGGGTTAGGTGGACCCGGAGTATAGGGGAGCAACCGGATCAAGTCTTCAGTGCCCGTATTCCGGACATAGAAGAAGGTCCGGGCCCATCATTTGCAGGACTCTAACCCGGTGACCCGGGGGAAAACAGAAAACCTCCGGGGTGAAATGAAAGTCGCTCCAAATTGAGTGAGCTGCTTGTCCTCCGGATCAGCGTGGATGTTGGGGATGACATTGCGACGAAGGCCGAAGAACTGGATCCATAGCTCCTTCGTGGGCCACAGTCCGGCGTAGCCTTCGATCGTAGAAGCAAAGGCAGAGAGAGAAGTGATGGCATTGGCTGGACGATGGTGTAGCTGGAGCTGGTACGTACTGAGCCAGTCCCGGAAAAAATCGCTCACCGGCAACCCGAAGCCCCGTTGGAAGTGGTACAAGAAGACGACGTATTCACCCGGATTGGGTGAGGGGGCCAGTTCGGAGGAGGCGAGGCGAGCCGCAACGCCAGCGGGGATGCATCTGGTGCGGTACAGCCAGTCCAGGTCATCTTCGCAGACCCAGGACCCGGCCCACGCACCGCGGTCCGCCACCGCGGCGTCCTCCTCCATCTCCTGCTCGGCAACGATGAGCTCCTCTTCATTCATCAGATCTTCGCTGCCCTCGCTGGTGTTAGCAGCGGCGGGGAGGGGCAGGGCAGAGGCCGGGATTGGCGAGGACCCGTGGCGAAGGAGCTGCGTAACGGTGGCTGCGGCGCAAAAATGTGAGGGAAAAGCGCGGCGGCGACGCTGCTATTTGGAGCACTGGCGGCGGCGCGGTCACGAGGAAGACGAACAAGAAGAGCAACGGGCAGAGAGGCGTAGAAGGAGAAAAATCCTAAGGGATGCGCCCCTCCGCTATTTAACCACGCCCTCGGGCGGTGAGTGGGATCGTGTCCTACGGATCGGCCACACGTTGGGGCCGTGTATCGCCCGCCCGGACCAATCAGTGGGGAGCCACACAGAGGGCCATAGAGCGGAGAAGATCCCATGACATGACACCATGATGCGATAAACGAGGAGGCAGGCATGACATGACCCGCGCACAGTGATAACTGACAATTACTGCGGCTGTTACTGTGCAGGCCCTTAAAATAAGACGACATAATGATTACGCTTCACATGGATTAGCGTACGAGAGAAGAAAGTAAGACCCGGATGGAACCGTGGTAACCCGGCCGGCAAGTGAAAACTTGGAATGTGCAGAGGGAAAGTAAAACCAGGAGGTCCGAGTCAAAGTGGTAACCCGGCCGGCAAGTGAAAACTTGGAATGTGCGGAGGGAAAGTAAAACCAGGAGGTCCGAGTCAAAGTGGTAACCCGGCCGGCAAGTGAAAACTTGGAATGTGCAAAGGGAACGTAAATCCATATAATCCGAGGTAAAGAAGTAACTCGGCAATAACTGCCGGAGCACAGAATTGAACCTGATGTGGCCTTAACGGCCAAGGCAGCTAAGACCGCACCAGCTTTGGGGACTAATATTGGGGGGATACCCCCGGGTAGGGTCACGTCGGGGTATAAAGGCCGAGTTAGCCGAGGTTCAGCAAGGCCAAAGCAGATGTTGGCCGGGTCACCTCAAGGCAGGCCGAATCACGGAGTAACCCGGACTAGGGGGTGTTCGCCTAACTAAGTCTCAACCGACTTGAGCAGTAAGTCGGAAGTATATGTTTACATGTATGCAGGAACAGGGGTGCCCGAATCAGCTATGATCCGGGTCATGTTTGGCTTCTAGGAGAAGGAAGGAATCTTGCTGGTCAAAAAGAGGGCCCGGTACGCACTGCATGAGCGAAGCAGACAAGAGCAGGACCACCGGGTCATGGTCGACAGGGGTGACGACGCCCATGTCGGCTGACGCGGCCGCCGCAGAGGCTCACGTAGCTAAAGCGTGTGTGACGCGGGGGGAAAAGCACCCCGCCCGGCTTACCACTTTGGGAGGAGGCATATCCTCCACGTATGCCCTAGGCAGAAACCGAGCCTCCTCTATAAAAGGGGGGCTGGGGCTTCTATAGAAGGGGTTGGGTTTTTCTGCTATTCTGTTTTGGCTAGGGTTTTAGTGGTGATCTGTGGGTGAGAGTAAGGGAGCTCTTTCTTCCTCCTCTCGCCAATACAGCTCAAGGAGCACTTGTAATCTTGGAGACAAAGCTATACAAACATCTGCGTGGAGAATCACTCCACTATCCCTCCCTGGATTCCCCTAGCGTGTATTAGTCCCCACCTTTAGCCTATCCATGGCATCTGCCGTGACACCACCACGAAAGTGGTGTGGAGCCACTATTTTTTCGAAAATTGATCTTCGTAGTGGTTACATCAAATACGCATGGCTGAAGGTGATGAGTGGAAAACCGCCTTCAAGACCAAACTTGGTCTCTATGAGTGGTTGGTTATGCCCTTTGGTTTATCAAATGCCCCATCCACTTTCATGCGCCTTATGAATCACATCTTGTGTTCTCAAATTGGAAAAAGTGTTGTTGTCTATTTCGATGGTATTCTTGTTTATAGCAAATCACTTGAGGACCATGTAAAACATGTCAAGGAAGTTTTGCAAATCCTTCGACATGAAAAGCTTTATGCAAATCTGTTTTTCAGGGAAATCGTCCGTCTTCACGGTGTGCCAAGGACAATCGTCTCCGACCGCAACGTCAAATTCATGAGCTAGTTGTGGAAGACCCTCATGGTCAAGCTCGGCGTCAAGCTCCTCTTCTCATCCGCATCACATCGTCAAACTGATGGCGAAACCGAAGTTGTCAACCTAAGCCTCAGAACTCTCCTTTGTGTGTTGATCAAGAAAAACCTGAAGGATTGGGAGGAATGCATTCCACACGCCAAGTTCGCTTACAATCGAGCCAAGCACTCAACAACCAAGATGAGTCTATTCATGATCGTCTACGGTTTCGAGCCCCTCACCGCGCTCGACATCCTACCACTACCTCTCCATGAGCGCACGAACATGGACGTCGAGAAGCGCGCACAAGCTATGAAGACGCTTCATGAAGAAACAAGAGCTACTATCGAACAACAAGTCCTTCGCCAAGCTTCAAGATTAAACAAGGACAAGAAGGAGATGATATTTGAAGAAGGTGACCTTGTGTGGATACGCCTAAGCAAGGACCCCTTCCCCAAGGAACGTGACTCCAAGCTCAAGCCAAGAGGAGATGGTCCCTTCAAGGTCCTCAAAAGAATCAACAACAACGCCTACATCATCGACATACCGACCTCCAAGTACCTTGCAAGCAATACATTCAATGTCAAGGACCTCGCACCCTACCATGGAGATGCTCAAGATGATATCCATGAAGAGTCGAGGACGACTCTTTCCCAAGGGGGGGGAGCTGATGCAGCCCGTCCTACGGACGCTTCAACATCTACAACAACAAGTCCCCCAAGTGGACCCATGACTCGTGCCCGAGCCAAACTCCTCCAAGCTAAGGTGAACTCGCTCCTCTCCTCGTGCCAATTTGATACCTCCTTGGATGGCGTGCTACTTCATACCACTACTTTGTGCATCATCAGGTACGAGCCCCCACCGCGTCGATCCACGAGCCCTGAAGCTGCACCTGTGCTGAAGCTGCCAAAGCCGGAGTGTCCGGCGCGACTCAGCCGGAGTGTCCGGCGCGACTCAGCCAGAGTGTCCGGCCTGCCCGAGCCCGAACCTGGCGTGGGCATTCTGTGTGCTAGTTCAGACACTGCCCGGACACTTAGAGTGTCCGGTCACCCCGGACTGTCCCGCCCACTCGACCCGGAGTGTCCGGCCCAAGTGATGGGCCTGCGAGCCTAGCTGGGCCCTATGGCCCATGTACCCCTCTATTTCGCCCAGAACTCTACTTTAATGCCTGAATTACCCCTGACTTTGTGGTTGGCCTATATATAGACCCCCACCTCCATTGTAAACCCTAGGCTTGATATTGGAATTAGTGGAAACCCCTTTGTGGATCTATCTAATTCTTGCCTCATGCTCCTTGACTAAGGAGCACCAATATCCCCAAACCTCGTTGGAGTTTGCATTGTGCCTCCGCGTTGTACAAGGCCTAGGCATCGGTGTCCCTTTGCTTAGACGTCAAGATCTCACCGAGTCTCCCATCTCGCCGTGCCGGTTCGAGAGAGAGTCCTCCGCCCGACGCCGATCCTAGGGATTGCACCGGACCGGTCACCGCCGTCGTGAGCTATTTGTGTTTATCGTGGTTTTGCGTGTGTGTGTTCATCGCGTTCTTCATGCGTGTGTTCGTCGTGTTCATCCTTCACCCTCCTTCCCCCGCACTCCACCCTCGATTTGAAAGGGAATCGTGAAAGATCGGGCCACCCTAGAGGTTTGCCCTCAACATCTAGTCTATGGCAAATCTTTTTGTAAGGTTTTTTCTGTATAGGACGAAAAACACTCTCTAATCTATGGATGGATTTGTGGATGCTTACCGAGGCAACACTGGAAATTTGATACCAAGATGATATGGGGTGGCCCGATCTTCTCAGTAAGCGGATGGCGGTGATGATGGTGGATGATAGATAACTAGCCTGTAGCTATGAACTCTCCCGCTCGATCCCTGATGCCAATGCAACAGCTCTCGAACCTTATAGGATATTCACAACACCACGCTCTTGCGCATGCAGCCGTGACCACGAACGGTATTATGCAATCTACTAATTCCCAATGGAACAATAGATCACACTCAATTATAGTTGGTAGATTCGAACACAGGGTAATTCTAGAGGTTCTATGAAAGAAACAACTCCAAAATAGTTTTAACGTGGTCTAAACCCTAACTACGGGTCGTCCCAGAGCTTATAAGGGCGGCTGGGGCGGCCAGAAACCGAAACTAAACGCAAACGACTCAAACTGATAAAACCGACTCGGACCAGATTCGGTCGGCGGGCGGACACTCCGGTCGAAATCGGTCGGACAGTCCGGTCAGGCCGGACACTCCGGGTGAAGTGTGCCGGACAGTCCGGTCTGGCCAGAAACTTTGAAGTTTCCGGGTGGTGTCCGGGTAGTATCCGAACTGGCAGACAGAATGTCCATGCCAGTTTGCCTCTCGACCAGGCTGGACAGTCCGGGTGGAACTGGCCAGACACTCCAGTCATGGCAGATCTTTTTGCCTCCGTCTTGATGATCTTCTCTTGCGCCTTCCTCCCGCTCCTCCCTCGCGCATCCTTGGACGATCATCATGTTGGGCTTCTCTTGTAGCCCTTCTCCTCCTCGTGCCATGCTTGTTTCTCCAACGAACCTGATCATACATAAATGCATAGACTTAGGCAGTATAAAGTTCTCATAAATCACAGTACCAGATTCGTTTAGGAGTAAATTCACCTGTTGTTCTAGTAGCTTAGCATGAGCTCTTGCAATAGGTCCAATTCTAATCTCATTGGACTGATCCTGTCTTGCAACAGTTGTAGCATCTTCAGTAGTCATTGGGGTAGGTGTAATTGTAGGGATGTCCTCATCAACATGATGGAGCACTACACCGACAATGGCTCCGCATGCTTTGAGGACCCGGAGCATTGCACTTATGACGGCTCCACATGCATGGAAGACATGGAGCACGTCATCAACTATGGCTCCTCAAGCATGGAGGACTTGGAGATCTACATCGACAATGGCTCCTCATGCATGGAGTACATGGAGCACTACACCGACAATGGCTCCACATGCTTGGGTGATATGGAGTACTACATCAACAACGACTCCCCAAGCATGGATGACTTGGAGTGCTTCAACAACGACGCCTCACTAAGCAAGGAGGACATGGCGAGCTTCACCAACTTCGAGGGCTCTTCCATGAGCCATGAAGAATACCTCCACCGCTTGGAGATGGAGGACTACTACGCCAAGCTAGCGGAGACGCATCATCAAGAAACCATGACCTTCAAGGCCAAGCGTGCCACACCAAAGGGCACCACCTACTTGGATGATCTACCTCCAAGGCGTCAAGCGCCATCACCTACATGGCATCATGCACCACCATCTCCAAGGCAACGAGTGCCATCACCTCCAAGCCACAAAGAACCACAACCTCGAAGGCGTCAAGTGCAACAACCTCCAAGGCAACAAGTGCCACCGCCTACAAGAAGAGTGGCGTCCCAACATCATCTTCCCAAAGAGGCGCCAAGAAGCAAGAATCTCCATCAACATACATCCTCTCGTGATCATCACCAACATCAAGAGGATACAAGACGTCGTTCAAGGCATCTTTGCCATGAAGACGAAGAATACAGGTTGAGCACCATCCATAATGCTCAACCTAGCTCAAGAAGGCACCACCATAAAGAGAAGAGTGCCAAGGACAAGGAGCATCGTCGCGAGCGTCATGTGGATGAGCAAGTGCGCCATCTACATCAACCTTTGGCAAGGCACGCCAATGACCTCCGTCGACACCATCATAAGGCACCTTCAACTACTCGTGCCACCCCCAAAATGGCACCAAGAGCAAGCTCTCCTCCACGCCATCAAGCTTCAACGCCCAAACTTGACCTCCTAGATGACGCATGCACCTTCATGGATGAGGAAGACAAAGACCTCTACTTCGCCAAGTTGGACGAGTACGCAAGAGGACTACACAAGCCAAGGCGCAAGATGGCGACGACAAGGTCAAAATTGGTGAGCATGGGACTTTCCCTTCACCAAAGGAGGCGCATGGAGTTGAGAGAACCGAGCCTACCCCCATATGCTTGAGTGATGATGTGGTACCAATCCCATGTGAGTATGAGAGCCACTTAGCCCACTTGAGTGAAAACAAGAGTGAGATGAGTGACTCCACCATACGTGAGATTGAGTGCTTCCACTTGGAGGGCATGAGTGATACACTGAATGAGTTCAGAGTGGTAGTTGATAGGTCATGTGAGACCACTTTGATTGCTAACGACTTACCCTCTACCTCTAGTATGTTTCCTCATGATGTGCTAGGTTCCATGGATCAAGAAGCACCAAGCTTGGAGATGATGATGCCTCCGACCAAGAAGATGTACATGGTGGATGAAGATGATGCCATCCCCATACATGATGAAGAAGTCGCCCACATGGAGGCCAATGCTACCACAACACCCACTTCATATGAGAGGTATGAACAAGGTAAAAATAAGGGTGTTGATGATGCCATGATCCCACTAGTGGACATGATGACTTGTGATGATTAGCATGCTATGGATGATGTTTGTGATATCACAAATGCTTCATTGATATTTCCATGTGATACTTTGCATTTGCATATTGTTGAGCATGTGAAATTATTTGATTGTGATGATGTTGCCATAGACATGCGATGCTATAAACGTTACATTGATGATATCATTGCTTGCACTTTGTTGAACAATTGCTCTTTCCAATGTTTTGCTTGCAATGATGTTACCAATGGTACCCCTCGGATAATGCTTTGTCATGAATGTTTTACAATCTCTCCCGTTGCTTGCAATAAGTTGAATAATTACTCTTTCACTTGTTTTGGTTGCAACAATAATTCTCATATGGTTTATATTGAGATGGCCCCCATAGCTTTCTCAAATTTTGGAGATTTTGATGATGGCTATGATAAGCATGTTCACCACTTGCATATTCACCATGCATCTACTTCATACTTGATTGACACTCATGGTGATGTGCACAAGAAGAGATATGTCATGATGGATGATGTATTCCTCTACCATGCACACACGTTCTTCCTTTTGTGTTTGATGTGTGTAGGTACCCGCATGATCATGTCAACCTCGGTTGAGCACGAGTTGACAAAAAGAGCTCTAGAGAGCATCCCCCAAGTGAGTTCAAGATCGAACCCAACTCTGATACCTTTTGCATGCTTTGCATCTTTCATGTTGACAAATTGCTCTTTCCTATGGTTTGATTGCAAGCATGTTGATGGTATTCTTTCACCTTGTGACAATCATGTCTCGTTGCTATTGGATATTGATGCTTTGTGTGTTGCCACAAAAATGTTGAACAATTTCTCTTTCTGATGTTTTGTGTGCAACCATAATGCCATTTTGAGCATGAATTGTCATGAAAGCTTCCAAGTCTCCCGTATTGTTGTTACAACAAACATAAAGACCACTTGCTCTTTCATTTGGTTTGTTTGCAAACATGTTGTTTGTGTTTCCGCTTGCGATACTCATACCCCCATGATTTTGGCTTTTGATGATATGTGTATGGCATCCAATATATTGAACAATTGTTCTTTTCAATGATTGGTTTGCACACATAATGATGTTGCTTTGGATATTCTTCCTCATGTGTTTTTGCCGAATTCTCCTAGCTTTGCATCAAAGATGTTGATCAATATTTTAGTCAATTGCTTTGAGTGCCACACTAAGATGTTATATGGAGTTTTTGAGTTCCCATATTTGGATGATGTTCAAGCAACTTTCATGCACTTTGACCTTGCATACGCATTTCGTTTGCGATACTTGAGTTGTGCTAATAGTGTTGTGAACAAGAACGGACATGCCAAAAATGACATGCTCCTCTATCACACACAAACATATGTTGCTTGGTCTTTGTTGTGTGAAGGTACAATTGCTTACGCGTCAACCTCTATGGACCAAGAGTTGTGTTGTCAATTCAATCATTCCGAGGACAACTATATGGTGAACCCCAGGATCAAGAAGGTCTCTCGACATCTTCTGCTTTGTATGAGCGTGTAGAGTTGAGGACGACTCTTTTTCAAGGGAGGGGAGATGATGTAGCCCGACCTTCGGTCGTTACCACATCATGGTCTCCAACTTATGCCAAGTCGCCATGGACTCCAAAGGTGAATCTGTTCCTCTATGCGAACCCACTTACTACCCTCTTGAATGGTATACTACTTCATACTCCATCCCATATCAATGATAGGTTCACACCAACAAGTACGGAGGCATGGCAGGAAGCCTAGAGCACCAAGCATGACAAGACGAAGGCTTGGAAGAGAAGATGGACAAGGAGCAGCAAGCTCCAGAACTGGAGTCTCCGCCGTCATCACCCTGGAGAGTCCGCCCGGAACCAGCCAGAGTGTCTGGCGCGACTCAGCCGGAGTGTCCGGCCTACCCCAGCCCCGTCCTGGCGCGGATATTCTGTGTGCTACATCGGACTCTACCCAGACACTACCCGGAGTGTCCGGCCACCCGGACTGTCCGGCCCACTTGACCCGGAGTGTCCGGCCCAAGTGATGGGCCTGCGAGCCAACAGCTGGGCCCTTGGCCCATGTATCCCTCTATTTCGCACCAAACCCTAGTTTTATGCCCAAACTACCCCTGAACTTGTGGCTGGCCTATAAATAGAGCCCCCACCCCTCATTGTATTCCTTAGGCATAGATGATAGACTAAAGACAACCCCCTTTTGTGGAATCTCTAGTTTTGCCTCATCCCCTTCTACCAAATGGGATCGACTATCATCACCACCTCGTTGGAGTTTGCATCGCGCCTCCCTTGTTGTACAAGGCCTTGGCATCGGTGTCCCTTTTCCAAGACGTCAAGACCCTCTATAAGGTGTTCTTCCCTCTCCGCTTAGGATTGATGGGAGCACGTTGACCAATCTTTCTTTGCGAGGATTCTATCGGACCGGTGGCCACCGGTGAGAGCAATCGTCCTTGTATCGTCTGTGTTTTGCATGTGTTCATCGTGTTCTTCGCGAGGTGTGAGTCTGCTTCCGCTACCTTCTCCCTTTTCCCTCGCTTTCCCATCGATTTGACCACGAGATCCGTGAAGATCGGGCCACCCTAGAGGTTTGCCCTCATCAGTAACTCATAAAGTGCATGTGCCATTTACAGTTGGTGAGTTGATGAGATTGAGTGCGATGTGTTGCCATTGGAGGTATGTGGGTTGTTACTTGGTCATCCATGGCAGTATGATCACAATGTTACACATGCTGGAAGAGCAAATACATATTCCTTTTGTGCGTGGTGGCAAACAGCAGACTTTGAAGCCTATGCAGGATGATCACATAAAGTCTGATGTAGAGCTGGTGGTACATAAGGAGAAGGTGCGCAAGGCTAAGCTAAGGTGCAGGATGGAGAGCATGATGCACAGTGCGACAATGTTGATATTGCTTCAGCTATGCCAGTAGATGACAAGCCAGTGGAACTTGTTAGTGACAAGCCAGTTGAAGTGCATCCTCTTATTGCTGAGAGGAAGGATGTTGCAGCATGTGTTCAGAAGGTTGTTTGTGTTGACATAGGTGTTTAGACGAATGATAGTTGTGCTCCTGATGTTCCAGTGCATGTGGTGCAGGGGGGGTAACAAGAGCAGTTTTGTTAGCACACCTGTGAGGCGTTTTGTTGGGACAGTTGTGTGGATGCGTAGAGGCAAGGATGGACATGTTTGTCATGTGTGTGGTCCAGGCATTACTCATCTTATGCCAGGTCGTGCAAAGAAGGTCCATGTTCAGCAACCACGAGTTCCAACAAGAGTTGAGAAGAAGAAGCCTATGGCTCCTAGGTCCAAGCTCGTATGGAGACACAAGAAGGTGCAGACGCCAAGGGATGTTTCAAGTCAAGCAAGCCGAGAGGGAGGATGCGGAGTGGAAGGCAAGCAAGACTTGAAGATGGCGAAGATGCGTGAAGCTATTGTTCATATCACGCCACCTTTCCGACCCGACCCGCAAGCGTTGGGGACAATGCTTCTTGAAGGGGGGATGATGATATGGGCACGAAGGAGGAGGTGAAGCCTAATTTTAGGACTCCACCGAGCTAGGTGATGCGGGCGCATCCCATTGATGATTGGCACGCCAGGATGACCCATGATATGTAATGATAAGTCTAAGGTTGTGTCAAATATTGTTGCTATGTTATTGAGTCCGAGTCCAGGTTAGGTTCGAGTTCGTTGTGTGTTTGGTTTGGGTCTATCCAATCGACTAGTTGCAGGCCTCCTATATAAAGGAGCCAGCCGCCTAGGGTTTAGGGGAGTTTAGTTGTTTAGTCTAAAAACTATATTGTGCTCCACCATGTATCATCCCTCCGGGGACGACGATATCGTTTATCAAATTATTGCTGCGGAGGTTCTTGTGTTCATCAAGGATTGTCGTGCTCAGGTTTGAGGCATGGTGATCTTCATCACGTTACTTGCTAGATTGATTCCTATTCTTCAGGTGACGTTCATCGGCATTATTGGAAGGATTATTATCCGGGTTACTCACTGTGAAAGATCAGGACAAAACTCAAGGATCATCGGCGTGATCCGTATCACATCACCAGCTTGATTCGGAACACGTTGAGCACGTCCCAAAGGAGCATAACCACGACCATAAAGAGGATCAGCAGCATGTGTAGGGGGAATGACACGTCCACTACCACGATGTGGGGCAGCATCAGCCGCACTACCCTCATCAAGATCCTCAAACGCATCATCATGTTGGTGTGTGTGTCCTTGCTGAATTGTCGCTGTAAGAGTCTCAATCGAATGCTGCAAGGTGGCAACATTGATATTGATTGTTGTCACTTGAGTCTAAATACTATTGATTGCGCTAGTATTCTACTCCACTGCATCTTGCATGTCCTTGATATTCCCATCAACAGACTCATGCCAATTAAGAAGCTCCTCAAGCTGCTTTTTCTGTGACACAACTTCATCATCACTCAAAGACATGATTAGTAGGTTAGTGCAAAAATCAAAATCTGTATGGTGGAAACTCTCGCAACTCACTCACAACTGACAAGAAAGTAGATCTTACCGTTCCAAAGTGAATAGAGATGCTTAACCAAACGGAATCAAAGACTTATGCACTGATGTGATGAAGTGAATATACAAGGTATAGAGAACGATCGCAGGCACACATGTTATTTAAGGTGGAGCTATAGGTATGGTATCCTATCTACAACGCAAACAAGTCCTAGTGCTGATCGTACAAAAACCCAAGAAACACACACGTGGAGAAAAACGTGGCAATGCAACTATGAAGGGTGTTGCACTACTCTCGAGAGACACTAGCAAAGCTCAAAGTAAAACAGGCACAAGATTGCTCAATCTACCGGTGCACAAATATATGACTAGGACTCTTGCTCAAATTCTCCTTTTCTCTTTTCTTTTGTATAGCTTCTTTTGCTTTTTCTTTTGCGATTTTGCTTTTTCTCTTATTTTTTGTATATATATCACACACGGCCAAATTGCAAAGTACAACACCAAATTCCTAGGAGCAGCATGTAGGAGTGGTAACTAGTCTCAATGGGCAAGTTCCTACACCTATGTAATAGAATGGTTATGGCTAAATTTTAAGGAAACGTGCAATTTTTGTCACACTTTGCAATTATGGTGTCGTGGCAGAAAACCAACTCAAAATCGTGCCATGGCAGAGAAACAGGCCAAAAACATGTCGTGGCAGAGCGGCGGCAGAGCAGATGGCGTGCGGCAGAGAAAACATGCAGAACTGTGCAGCGGCAGAGTGGCGGTAGAGCAGGCACGCGCGACAGAGAAAATCATGCCACGGTAGGAGACCGTGTCGCGGCAGAATAGGTAGCAACTTTTTAATGCAAACCGACTCGTCCAAGAGTAAGACACAAGGACTCTTTAGCTATGGATCGGATCTGCTAGAGGCGGTGGAAAAGATGGTGGATTCGACTTAGACTAGAAGAAAAACAATGAAACAAATCTAGATCTAAACTAAAAGATGAATACGACCAACAACTATTACTCGAATACGATGTAATCTAGGCTATGGCAACTCTTTTTGTGGGCCTTTTTCTGTATAGGACAAAAAACACGAACTAATCTATGGATGGATTTGTGTATGCTTACCGAGGCAACGAGGAAATCTGATACCAAGATGATATGGGGTGGCCTGATCTTCTCAGCAAGCACTTGTCGATGATGATGGTGGATGATAGATAACCAGTGCGTAGCTATGATCTCTCCCGCTCGAACCCTGATGCCAATGCAATAGATCTCGAACCTTGTAGGACGTAACCGTCGACACCACAACACCACACTCTTGCCAAGTTCTGATGCCAATACAGCACCACACTCTTGCCAAGTTCTGATGCCAAGTTCTGATGCCAATACAACACCACACTCTTGCGCACGCAACCGTCGACCACGAACAGTAGTTTGCAATCTACTAATTCCCAGTGGAACAACAGATCACACTCAATTGCAATTGGTAGAATTCGATAGTAGTGCACCCCATCTATTTATGAGTGGGGGTGCAGCGGCTAAGGTGGGATCCGAGTTGGTCCCACCCAACTAAGATACAAACCGACCCATAGAGGGTTCAGCCTCATAACTCTACCATGGCAGAGTTTTACTCAGCTTCTCTGTCACGGTAGACTGCCGTGGCAGAGTTTGACCCGGTTTTCCTGCCGTAGCAACCTATCGTGGCAGAAAACTGATGCTTTTCTCTGCCGTGGCAGAGAACTTGCTGCACTTGTTGATCTTCATCTTGGACAGCTCCTTGCGCTTCCTTCCTCTCCTCCCTCGTGCATTCTTCATTGATCAACACGCCATGTTCCATTAGCTCCTCGTTCCGTGCTACGCCTTCTTCTCCCAAGTACCTGATCATACAATAATTCAAAGACTTAGGTAGTATAAAATTCTCATTAACTAAACCAACAGGTTCATTAAGAAACAAGTTCACCTGTTGTTCTAGTAGCTTAGCACAAGCTCTTGTAATTGGTCCAATCCTTATCTCATTGGATTGATCTTTCTTTGCAACAGTTTGAACATCATCATTAGTAATTGGGGTAGGTGTAATTGTAGGGATGTCCTCATCATATTGGCCCGTCTTGTATTCGGCCGATGATGAGCGGTAAAAATGCTCGCTAATTATATTGGCATGGGCTTCAGAAAGACCGAAACTACAAAAGACTGTAAACATAATGGGCCGACCCACACATGGGAACCAGTAACAATAACAGGCTGTAACGGTAAGAGTCCAGAAAAGTAGCAGGCCAAAACAGAAACTATGGCATAATAGTAACATGCCACAATAGTAAAAGGCAAGAAACTGTAATAGGATAGAACAATAACAAGCTAGAGCATTAACATGCCAGAATAGAAGCAGGCCACAATAGTAAAATGCCGCAACAGTAAAGGACCAAAGCAGTTAAAGGACATAACAGTAACAAGCCAGAACAATAATGAACCGTGAAATTTCCAAACGAGAATAGTACAGGCCGATAGAATTACCAGGCTAGAATAGTAACATGCCGCTTGTGGGCCTGAACAGTAGAGGCTGGAACAGTAAAAGGCCAGAACAGTAATGGACCATCTCAAAGGAGGGCCATTATTAGGCGGCCCACTGTGGGATATGTGAATAATGATGGGCCGACAACAAGCCTTATTTGTATTGGAGCGACTGGCCACAAGCTGCTAATGGGTCGCATAGTGTTGGACCAACATGGGCCTCCTATAGGCCGAAATAGTATCGGGCCTGAAAGTTTGTAGACCGAAGTTGGCTGCATTAATGGGCCCACTTCAAGAAGTGTAGGATGAAACAGTAATGGGCCGTCTACTTATTTGGCTCTACTCATGGGCATGCCAACTTAATAATTAGCACTCCTTAGTTGGGCCAGGCTTCTACCATGGGTTCTCTGACCGTTAACGAAGGTAACCAGCCATTAATGTCAGCCGCCACGTCGTAGTTTGCATGACGTCAGTAGTCAACACGGTTTGCGAGCAGATCTATGACGGAACAAGTTTCCGTGGCCGAAGGGTGCGATCTGCCACGATCGAAAAAAACCGTGGTTGATTCATTTGTCACGGGGCTTTTACCACGAAGGCCATCCGTCGCGGAAGACTTTTTAGCCACGAAAAACGGGCCTTCAACCACGAAAATCATCTGTTGTAAAAGCCAACTTTTCTTGTAGTGTGTGTGATCCATTGTCTACAAGAGATTTCTTGGACAAATAAACATTCCCCACTTGATTACCGGGTTATCACACTGTGTGTACTATGCATGATTCTTGTGTGTCACTCGCAAGACAAATGTACACTTCCGGACCAAGGGATCTCATGAACTCATCTTCGACTCATGTAATTGAATACTTGGATCACAAACACATTCTAACTTTGCGTGCACTAGATCAAACCTCAAATTAAAATCTACTCAATCACTCACACATGGATGAACAGAAATACAAATAGTATTTCATCGAGATCATCATGTTCAATCTTACGAATACAAAATCTAAAACAAGGGAGAGAGGTGGAGAAGCCGTTGGAGAGGATGACGATGAACGGTACACGTGGTGAAGATGGGGGCGTCTCCTTCTCCTTCTCTTGCTTGGATATTGTGGATGTGTTGGAGGAGATCTTGATCTTGGAGCTGTGCGGCATCTATGGAGAGGCGGTGGAGCAGCAGGGCTCCGCCCCAAGGGCATGTGTGGACTGATGATGGAGGCAGGGTTCCCTCCTTAAATAGGCATTCTAGAGGTCAGTTTTGTGAACCGATGGAGCTCTGGGCCGAATATGCCCATTGAGCCTTCACAAATGTTGTTCCATTTGATGAAACAAAGTCTTCACAGGGCGGTAAGACCATACGGTATGGGCAAGCTCCGCCCGTACTAGTGGTCGTTAAACCCTCAGATGTCTATAGTGGTTTGGCCGCCTTTTTCATACAAAATCTGATTGAGTTGTTCTTTGGCTCGTTGGATTTGTATGGACGAGGGCTACAACAACATGGTCTCGGATCAGCAATATGACATGACGGAAACATATGACTTTTCCACATCTCATATGGCTAAGTATGGCGCCTGTTTCTTCTCCATATTGAATTTTCTTGGCACCTTTTATCCATGATTGTCCATAGCACCTACAAATCAAAGACAAGGAAAAACTAATAAAATCCTACTAAAACTACTAGTCATGCAAAGTCCATATGAAAATGAATGAGAACTAGTAAACATGCACAATAGGCATAGTTGTAGCTCGATATAGCATGTGATTAGTGACAATATGAATAATTTGTATGCTTAAATATGCATCATATTTGCACTCATCAACAAACCTGTTGAGGGCAAACCTCTAGGGTGGCCCGATCTTTCATGAATCCCACTCAAATCAAGGATGGAGTGTGGGGTGGGGGGGGGGAAGTAGGGGAGGATGAACACGACAAACTCGCGCACGAAGAACGCGATGAACACACACACGAAAAACCACGATACACACCAATCGCTCACATCGGTGGTGACCAGTCTCGCGCAATCCCTAGGATCGGCGATGGGCGGAGGACTCTCTCTCTCTCGAACCAGCACAGCGAGATGGGAGACGCGGTGAGATCTTGACGTCTAGGCAAAGGGACTCCGATGCGTAGGCCTTGTACAACGCGGAGGCACGATGCAAACTCCAACGAGGTTTGGGATATTTGGTGCTCCTTTGTTAAAGGAGCATGAGGCAAGAACTAGATAGATCCACAAAGGGGTTTCCACTAATTCCAAATATCATGCCTAGCGTTTCCAATGGAGGTGGGGGACTATATATAGGCCAACCACTTAAACATGGGTACTATAGGAATAAAAGACAAGTTCTGTACGGACTAAGGGGTACATGGGCTGCAGGCCCAAAGGCCTTTTCATGCCTAGCGTCGGTCGGACCGGAGACTCCGGTGTGCAGGCCGGAGACTCCGGTCTAGGCCAGGGAATCCGGTGTAGCCTCTGGACCAGCCTCCGGAGGGTCCTTCAGATTGTCCCAGGGCCCGGTGTAGGGGGTCAGACCGGAGAGTGGGCCGGAGTCTCCGGGGTCTTCAGACCGGAGACTTTGGCTGGATGGAGAATCCGGTGTCACAGACTGGAGACTCTGGTTTGAGCAGCTCCAGCGGCTTCTGCTTCACGCTCTGCTCCTTGTTCTCCATCCTTGGGTGCTTGGGGATGTGTCGAGGCTTCGTACCTGATAATGCATAGAGTAGTTGCATGAAGTAGTAGACCATCCAAGGATGTATCAAATGGGCATGAGGAGATGAGCGAGTTCACCTTAGCTTGTAGGAGTTTGGCTCGGGCACGAGTCATGGGTCCACTTGGGGGACTTGTTGGTGTAGATGTAGGAGCGTCCGTAGGACGGGCTGCATCAACCCCTCCCCCCCTTGGGAAAGAGTCATCCTCGACTCTTCATAGTTATCATCTTGAACATCTCCATGGTAGGGTGAGAGATCCTTGACATTGAATGTATTGCTTGCAAGGTACTTGGAGGTCGGTATGTCGATGATGTAGGAGTTGTTGTTGATTCTTTTGAGGACCTTGAAGGGACCATCTCCTCTTGGCTTTAGCTTGGAGTCACGTTCCTTGGGGAAGCGGTCTTTGCTTAGGTGTATCCACACAAGGTCACCTTCTTCAAAGATCATCTCCTTCTTGTCCTTGTTTAACCTTGAAGCTTGGTGAAGGACTTGTTGTTCGATAGTAGCTCTTGTTTCTTCATGAAGCTTATTCATAGCATGTGCGCGCTTCTCGACGTCCATGTTCATGCGCTCATGGAGAGGTAGTGGTAGGATGTCGAGCGCGGTGAGGGGCTTGAAACCATAGACGATCATGAATGTACTCATCTTGGTTGTTGAGTGCTTGGCACGGTTGTAGGCGAACTCGGCGTGGGGAATGCATTCCTCCCAATCCTTCAAGTTTTTCTTGATCAACACACGTAGAAGAGTTCCGAGGCTTCGATTGACAACTTCGGTTTGGCCATTAGTTTGAGGATGTGACGCGGATGAAAAGAGGAGCTTGACGCCGAGCTTGGGCATGAGTGTCTGCCATAAGTAGCTCATGAATTTGACGTCGCGGTCGGAGACGATTGTTCTTGGCACACCGTGAAGACGGACGATTTCCCTGAAAAACAGATTTGCCACATGTGAAGCATCGTTGGTCTTATGGCACGGTATGAAGTGTTTTTGAAAAGCGATCCACGACAACAAATATAGAGTCATGACCATGCTTAGATCTAGGCAATCCTAACACGAAATCCATGCTAATGTCAGACCAAGGTGTATGAGGAATAGGCAATGGCATATAAAGACCATAAGGATTAGCTTGCGACTTAGCTTGAACACATGTCGTGCATCGTTCAACGTAGTGCTCCACGTCACGCTTCATCTTGGGCCAAAAGTAGTGAGTGGAGAGCATGTCCAATGTCTTGTCACGGCCAAAGTGACCCATAAGGCCTCCACCATGAGATTCTTGGAGAAGCAAAAGTTGGAGCGACGATTTCGGAATGCAAAGTTTGTTTTGTTTAATGAGAAAACCCTTATGCAAAAAGAAATTATCAACTCCTTTGTCAATGGAGCACTTTGCAAAAATTGGTTCAAAGAACGGGTCGGAAGCATACAAAGTTTTTATTTCCTCAAGACCCAACACATTGATTTCAAGTCTCGTAAGAAGGCTTGTGTGCTTGCTAGATAAATCGTCCGCAACTACATTATCTTTGCCCTTCTTATACTTGACAATGTACGGAAAAGACTCCATGAACTCAACCCACTTAGCGTGTCTCTTACTCAAGTTGGCTTGGCCTTTGAGATATTTCAACAACTCATGGTCAGAATGTATGATAAATTCATTGGGCCATAGGTAGTGTTGCCAAACTTGAAGAACACGAACTAAGGCAAAAAGCTCTTTGTCATAAATTGGATAATTAAGGTGAGCACCATCAAGTTTCTCGCTATGGTAGGCTATAGGACATTCGATTTGCATAAGAACTCCTCCAATGCCAATACCACTAGCATCACACTCTATCTCAAAAGTTTTTGTGAAATCCGGTAACGCAAGGAGAAGTGCTTCGGTGAGCCTCTTTTTAAGTTCATCAAAAGCTTTTTGTTGTGCTTTGCCCCACATGAAGGTGACATTCTTTTTCGTCAACTCGTTGAGAGGGCACGCAATGGTTGAAAAGTCTTTCACAAAGCAACGATAGAAATCGGCCAACCCATGAAAACTTCGGAGTTCACTCACATTTGTTGGGATGGGCCAATATCGTATGTCCTTTACCTTGGAAACATCAACTTCAATTCCCTTCGAAGAAACGACAAATCTAAGAAAAATCAACTTGTCTTTAGCAAAAGTGCACTTGGGAAGATTAGCATAAAGCTTTTCATGTCGAAGGATTTGCAAAACTTCCTTGACATGTGTTATATGGTCCTTAAGTGATTTGCTATAAACAAGAATATCATCAAAATAGACAACAACACTTTTTCCAATGAGAGAACGCAAGATATGATTCATGAGGTGCATGAAGGTGGATGGGCATTAGATAAACCAAAGGGCACAACCAACCATTCATAGAGACCAAGTTTGGTCTTGAAGGCAGTTTTTTCACTCATCACCTTCAGCCATGCGTATTTGATGGTAACCACTACGAAAATCAATTTTCGAAAAAATAGTGGCTCCACACAACATCAAGCATGTCAACAAGACGTGGTATGGGATGTCCATAATGCACGGTGATATCATTGATTGGACGGCAGTCCATGCATAACCGTAACGTATCATGAGTTTTTGGAACAAGTATCACAGGTACGACACTTGGACTAGTGCTAACTTGGATCAAACCTTTGGAGACGAGTTGGTTGATTTGACGTTCAATCTCTTTTGTCTCCTCCGGGTTCGTGCGATAAGCGGCGCGGTTGGGAAGTGGTGCACCGGGGATGAGGTCAATGCGATGTTCGATGCCGCGAAGAGGAGGTAGTCCATGTGGAAGCTCTTCGGGGAACACATCCTTGAATTCCTAGAAAACACTCATCAAAGATGGTGGAACATTGGTTAATTCATTAGTTCCTTGCGCTAATCCCTTGCAAAGGAGGACATAGTGCAAGATGGATGGGTTGTTCCGAACATCTCTCATCTCATTTTTGGTGGCAAGGATAACACTCTTAGTTTTTCCACTCGAGTTTGGCTTGTGTCTCTCACTCACTATGAGGTGGTTCTCTCTCTCACCGCTCTTCTCACAAGTAGGTGTTGTGCTTTGCGCCCTTGCTAAAGCCTTTGCATTGTCCGCAATTATTTGGCTAGGAGTCATTGGTTGCACAACACATGTTTTGTTGAGCCATTTGAAGGTGTATACATTGGTGCGACCATCATGTTGGGCAGCCTTGTCAAATTGCCATGGTCGACCAAGAAGCATGTGGCAAACTGTCATAGGAACCACATCACACTCCACCGTATCTTTGTAAGGACCAATGGTGAAAGAGACTGATACAGTATGCTTGATCTTCACGGACCCTTGGTTACTTAGCCATTGCACATGGTAGGGGAGCTTGTGCGGATGGAGGGTGAGGTTGAGCTTCTCACACAACTCGGTGGTAGCAAGGTTGTGGCAGCTCCCTCCGTCAATGATCACCTTGATAGATTTGCCATTGATGTCGGCTCGTGTTTGGAAGATATTGGAGCGTTGGTCTTCATGCTCTTGTGCTTGAGTGGTCAAGATCCTTGTGACGACAAGCGATGGACTTGCGTCGTGTTCACACATGAGGAGTTCTTGGTCATCTTTGTAACACCCTCGAATCGGCCCTATGCAAGTTTTAGCGCTTCCCACCAAACCCGCATAGAAACGATTCAAGGACACCCACCATGCACTTTCGTGCGGGTGGAAAACGAAGTAATAACATTACACAATAGTCCATGATGAAACCCACAGAAACATATATATACAACAACGACTCCATGAGTCAAAGATATAGATATACAATACAAAGATCCAAATCACCTTGAAACAATACAACATCCGAGTACGGATAAGATGCAAATGGGCTAAGAGCCCTAGAGAATAACCAATGGCGTCCATAACCTTGCCCAGGCCAAGCCGGAAGGGTAACCCTGCTAACAACGTCGATTTCAAACCTGCTAAATCAAAAGGGGTGCCGACAAAGGGCAAAGGAAAAAGAGAGCGGTCAGTACTGAGGCCAGTACACGGCGAGGCTAGAATTCGGCGGCTCTCGCCTACATAGGTATGGTGGACTGAAGCGGTAGCGAAGCATGCACTAAACAACCTATAGAGACTCGATAATCTGTCGGCTATTAGAGAGGGGTAAGAAAGACCTATTCGATTCCAACTTGATACTAACACCAATCATACCCATCCTGGTATTCCCCCTCGAGACCAAACGAGGAAGTCAAACCGAGGAACTCACACAGTTGGTAGTTTTTTTCATTCCATTATAGTTGAAGCACTTACTAGTCAGATATAGATAGCATGAGTCATCCTGATAGCATAAGTAGTGGGCAGTTTTAGTTAATCATTCAGTTGTAGTTGCGGTACTTACTAGTCAGATACAATTAGCATGTGACATCCCAAACCCAGTAGTTGTTGGAACTTTTATTTCATTCCATTGGAGTTGCGATACTTACTAGGCAGGTATAACATGACACGATACACCCCACTTCCACCAGTTGTTGGCACTTTTATTATCCATTCCATTGTAGTGAAGCTGATTACTAGTCACATATTAAGTCAAATTTAGAGCACTACTTTAGTTATGCTTGTCTATGATCGAGATACTGTGCTCCAAGTCGTCCATAACCGCGGACACGGCTTTTAGAAAGATTTACCCTGTAGGGGTGCACAAATAGCAACACACACACGATCAACCTCGGAAAAACCAAATCAAAACCCAACGAGGCTTTCACGACAAAGCAATCATAGGATTCATAAAATATTTCAGGGGGCCACCCCACTAAGCTAACCGCAATGAAGTTGGCCGGCTCCGAGATGGGCCCAGGGTTTGTGTAGACGGCGGTAAACGACTGGGAACCCAAAAATGTGACTGGGCTTGTCGATACAGTGAAAATGTGTCACGATCCAAAACAGTACAGGTGCTCCACGCACAATCTTAAATAAAGCAGTAAAGCATGGCATAAGTACATGATAGTAATAAATCCCCAAACTAGTTTGTAACCCCAAGAAATAAGAAATGAATCAAGCTCTGGCTAAGGGGGATCCATAGGGTCTCCCGGATGTGGATAGTGTGAATAATCAAGGAACAAGTATCAAGTACTCGGGACCTACGGGACACAAGTGGACATGAAAAATAAAATAGCATATATTGCCCACCGGTGCCTCTTTCATTAGTTATCCCAGCAATTTAATAGTTGTATTTAAATTCATGATCCTCTCCACCGTAAAGCATATGACAACATTCCAACAACTGTGTGGTACTTCATGACACGGGATCGCACCTGAGCAAGCGACTACAACTCGCAAGACTATCTATCTACCAAACAATAGGTAATATGAGGTGTCCAAGGCAATATAAAGGTTGCACGGAATATATCTGGTACGGAACACTAAAGCATCGCGACACGGATAGCAATAGATCAACAGGAGGAAATAAAGACTATAAATGCAAAATAGGTAGAAAGGGGGAGAATGCTCGCCTAGAAACACTGCCGAAGGTTCATATCCGAAGAACTTGCCGATAGTCGCATCGACTCAATGGCCTAATCTGCGAAGAACCAAAGCACTAAAAGAAACACCGGATGCACTATTTAATACTACGACAGAAGATCGGGCATGATTATGATATGATGCATGACATGGCATAGATGCGGTGTAATTAGACAATATGAAGCGGAACCGGGGTCCCGAAAATTAATTAATAGGTTTATGTTGTTTAGATACCCCACAATTTAAATGTTGTCTTAACAAGGCAAAACATGGCATCGGTTCGCTACACAAATTTAAATGGAGACGCTAATAGGCAGGAATATCCCGCATATGCGCTCCATATTTAATTTAGGTGAATTGTCTGAATACCCCCAAACAACCACAATATGTATGCGTCATGAACAATTTAATATGCAACAAGATAAATATCATTTATAAAATAGGGGTCTCGCATAAGGGGATCACACGGTGGGGCCCGAAGATCTTGGGGCTCGGAGGGGTTCAGGTTCGGTCTTCGGACTCCAGGATCGGGGCCTACGGGATTCGATCTTCAGATCCGGAACAGAGTTCTTGAAGCTCCATGAGGGAGGTCTACGGAGTCCTTGTAGGCGATCTTGTCTTTGATGGCGAACTCAGGTTTGGGTTGGTAGTCTTCGGAAAAAACTGGGCAGAAAAACAGGAACGAAGATCTTCGCGAGGCTTTGGTACTCTTCAGGTGGTTTCACCTAACTTCACACGGTTGTTGTCCATGCCACATCACGACCGTTGCGCCATCATCGGTACAACACACTATCAAAACACGGGTGCAAGACACAAGGATAAAATGCTATGAGTGAACAAGTCCTGGGCAGACATTTTCTCAATCACCTTGTGGGAGCCAAAAAGTTGGTCATGATGGAAACAACCTGCAAGGTGCGTCTGTAGGGCGACCACAACATGAGACGACGGCCGTAGACGCGCGCTGGTGGCGGGGATCGAGCAGAGGAGGAAGGGGTGCTCGCGGTGCTCGGGCGGCCGGTCGGAGACGTGGGGCACGCGCTCGCGGAAGGCCGGCGAGGTACTCAAACAAAGGAGGGCGTCAGGTTTGGCGCCTGATAGAGACGAGGTCGACGGCTGGAGGAGCTTTGCGGGAGGAAGGCGGGAATCATGGACGGAGGACGGAGCAGGACGTGGCAGAGAGGGAACCGTCGGTGGCGAGCTTGAGGACCGGGGCAGAGGCGCTGCTCGGCGTCGATGAAGGAGGTCAGCATCGGCCGGAGATGGGGCACAGGGGTGGCATCGAGGAGGCGCGCGTCCGTGGAGCGACGGCTTCACGCGGGGCAGGAACCGCGTGGGTCGACGAGAAAGGGCCCCTACAGGCGGCAGCATGGAAGGAGACAAGGTTGCGCCGCGCCATGGCCGGGGCGGCGGAACAAGACGGGGTCGCGAGGAGGATGGTGGCAGGATCCACAGCACTCCGATGGTGGAATTGGCGTAGGAGACGGGGTCGTCGGCGGCGCTGGCTCGGGATCGAGGGGCACGCGGGGTCTCGCGCTAGGGAAGAGGAAGGCATGCTCAGGGACGATATGAGATGGGGACAGGGCGATGGGGATCGCGTGCGAGCGACACAGTGGGGCCCGGTCACGCGTCAGGCAGAGGATCCAAGGCGGGCGGTTGTTGGCCAGGGTGGAGCGGCGTGTACGGTGGCGAGGTGGTGGGCCGGGGTTGTCAGGAGGAAGGGGTTGGTTGCCTCATTTTGGTACGAGGCGGGCGACACAGGATGAGGGTCGCACGGGGGCGGGACCGGTTCCTTACGCGTACGCGGCTGAGATCGATGTGGGTCAGGCGGTGTACCGCACACTGCGAGTGAGCGTGTGCGTGATGGTGAGGTGGGGCCAGGAGCATCAGCGAGGCGGTTTGCGTGTAACGCGCAACGCTGTGTGTGTGCTGTGTACCACGGTGAGGGGCGGGGCTGGGGTAGGTGGCTAGCTAGCTAGCTAGCCATGCACGCGGGTCGGGTTACGGCTAGGTTTAGGTTTGGTCTGGATATTTAGGGTTTAGATTTTTATCTAGGGTAGTAGGCTACTGTCAGCTGGACCTTTGGGCCTAGCCGGTGGTGGCCTCCCCCAGAAAAATAGTTTTTATTTATATTTTGACTTGTTTTATTTAAACAACCTTTTCTAAATTATTTTTAGACAAAACAAAATATCCGGAAGAGGCCCCGATTTTGGTTTGAAATCGAGACGGGGGATATTTAGAAAAACAAAATAGTCTTTTGGAAAATAGTTTTAGCCAAAAAGATGCGTGATGACATGACAATGCTCAAATGCAATGTGGCATGATGACATGAGCATGCGGTCATGATGATGCGCAACACAAAAACATAGCGATTTTCTAGTAGTGGTTTTAGCGGGGTGCTACAATCTTCCACTCGCTGTCTTGCCATTGCTTCCTTGTCTCGGGCATCAAATTCATCTTCACTCAAGTACTATTCATCACCATTGTCATGGATGAACAAGACTTTCTTGTTTCCACATTCGGCCGACTTGTGTCCTTTACCTTCACACTGGTAGCATTCACCATTGAAAGGTGTATCACTCTTTTCTTGTTTGCCACATGGGGGCAGTTTTCCTTGAGGAAGTGTGGGCTTGAAGGAAGGATTGGAGGTACTTGAGGAGCTTCCATTGAAAGTTGTTGGCGTAGCGGATGAAGCTTGCTTGTAGGTGAAATACGTCTTGGGCTTGTTATACTTGATGTCCTTTTGCACTTGACGTTCAACCTTTGTTTTGATGTGCACAAGCTCAACCATGGTGTTGTATGTTTGGAACTCGACGATGCGCTTGATTGGGTGATTCAAGCCAATAAATGTGCCATTGTTTGCTCCATGCGCTCATCAATGTTTGCGCGAATCAAGTTGAGTTCCATTTCCTTAAAGTACTCTTCCACGGTCTTTGTCCCTTGACGAAGCGATTGAATATTGTTGAAGAGGTCGCGCGTGTAATGCGTGGGGACGAACTGGGATCTCATGTGATCCTTCATGTCATGCCAAGTTGTGATTGGCGGTTCTTGTCTTTCATCACGAGCAACTTGAACTTGTTTCCACCAAAGGTTGGCATAATCATCAAACTCAAGTGAAGCCATGGCGACCATCTTCTCGTTGCTATAGTTGTGCATGCGGAAGATCTTATTGACTTTGAGTGCCCATGAGAGGTATTCTTCGGGGTCATTGGATCCGGTAAACTTGGGCATTGTGAACTTGAGCTTGCCGAAAGTTTCTTCATCATTGCGGTCATTGCGAAGAGCTTGGTGACCTTGTTGATGATCTTGTGGTTGATGCGGTGGAACTTGGTTCTCGCGACCTTGTTGCGGAGCTTGCTCTTGATACTGTTGTTGAGGAGCTTGCTCTTGCTCTTTGATGCGGCCTGTCCTACGGACGCTCCTGCATCTACACCAGCGAGTCCCCCAAGTGGACCGATGACCCGTGCCCGAGCCAAGCTCTTCCAAGATAAGGTGAATTCGCTCCTCACATCATGTGACTTTGACATACACCTGGATGGCTTGCTACTTCATACCTCTACTCTGTGCATCATCAGGTACGAACCCCCGCCACATCGACCCACGAGCCCTGAAGCTGCACCTGAGCTGAAGCTACCTGATCCGGAGTGTCCGCCCGAATCCAGCCGGAGTGTCCGGCGCAGCCGGAGTGTCCGGTCTGCCCCAGCCCCAACCTAGCGTGGACATTCAGAAGGCCAGTTCAGACACTCTCTGGACTCTACCCGGAGAGTCTGGCTACCCGGATTGTCCGACCGTTCCGACCCGGACTGTCCAACCCAAAGATGGGCCTGCGAGCCTAGCTGGGCCCTATGGCCCATGTAGCCCTCTACTTCGCCTAGAACTCTACTTTAATGCCTGAATTACCCCTGAACTTGTGGTTGGCCTATATATAGTCCCCACCTCCATTGTAAACCCTAGGCATGATATTGGAATTAGTGGAAACCCCTTTGTGGATCTATCTAATTCTTGCCTCATGCTCCTTGACTAAGGAGCACCAATATCCCCAAACCTCATTGGAGTTTGCATCATGCCTCCGCGTTGTACAAGGCCTAGGCATTGGTGTTCCTTTGCTTAGACGTCAAGATCTCACCGAGTCTCCCATCTCGCCGTGCCGGTTCGAGAGAGAGTCCTCCGCCCGACGCTGATCCTAGGGATTGCGCCGGACCGGTCACCACCGGCGAGAGCTATTGGTGTGTATCGTGGTTTTGTGTGTGTGTGTTCTTCGCAGTCTTCGTGCGTGCGTTCGTCGTGTTCATCCTCCCCTCCTCTCCCCGCACTCCAGCCTCGATTTGAAACGGAA
The DNA here is from genome assembly GCA_910589775.1 of Avena eriantha. Classification (NCBI taxonomy): domain Eukaryota; kingdom Viridiplantae; phylum Streptophyta; class Magnoliopsida; order Poales; family Poaceae; genus Avena; species Avena eriantha. The sequence continues at coordinate 392,549,270 of OU342743.1, read as the reverse complement.
TCCTGAAAGATCGGGCCACCCTAGAGGTTTGCCCTCAACATATTGGTATCAAGAGCTTCGTTGCTCACGATTTCCCCCCTTCTATCCACCAAAAATTCGAAAATCCCCAAAAAACAGCCCATATTTGCCTTTGGATCGGTCTCTTGATTTGGAGTGTTATTTGTGGTTTTGATCCGACCAAACCTTGTCTAAGGAGTTGGTCCAGCTTTATCCTGCGTTTCCCCAACCTGATTTGGCTAGTTTTTCGTGGATTTGAGGCCCGAAGGCGAGGATTTCCGCTCAAGATCACGAGTAGGAAACCCGCGCCGAAGTGTCTGGCTCGTACCGACCGGAGTGTCCGGCCGAACCAGACCGTCCGGCCGAACCAGAACGGAGTGTCCGGCAAGACTGGAGTGTACGGCCTAGACAGACCAGAGTGTCCGGCTGTAACGCCAGTTTTGATAGTTTTGCCTCATCTTTTGCATTGGCTAATTTCCTTTGTCTGCTCATGTCCCGTGTGTGTGTCAGCAACTACAAACAAGCTTCCGCATCATCAACTTCCGCGCTCATCGACACCACGGACCACGAACATAATCCCGCACCACCGACGCCAAGTTCATCATCAAAGAAGGTATAACTTGCGTCACCTTGTTAACCCCCATCTTCCTTTGTGTGTACCTATCCAATGAGAGTGGCTCATCTTGTGTTTGCTTGAGCATTGTGCATTTGTCCTTGGATAGTGAGAGTGCAAGAGCAATATCAAGTGTGACTAGGTAGCATCAAGGGAGAGCAAAAAAAGAAGAGGAAAAAGATACAAAGAAAAAACAAAAGAAAAATAGTCTCCCCTAAAGAGAGTCTCAAAGCTTGTAAGCAAGAGAGAAAGAAGAGCGCCCAAGGCAAGTGCACAAATCCATTGCTCACTTTTCTTCTTTGCAAACGAGCCACGGTCTCTCCTTGCATTAGCACAACAACGAGCTTAGTCTTCGTTAGGACATTTTGTTTGCTCATTTTCATAGTCGTGTCAATCCCAACTTTCTCCACGTGTGTGTATATAGTCGTAGGTTCCCATCACCCTTTTGAGTTGCTGACCTTCACCTTTTAACTTGAGTTTTGTTGGATTTGACTATCCCTTTTCTTTTGGTTGGTTCTTTGGCTTTCCACAATCCTAACCTACCACCAACAAGCTTTTGAGAGTTAGTTCTTTCTTTAGTGTGAGTTTTCTTTGCAATTCCACTTTGCACGCTTATAGCTCTCACTTGTGGGTTCTAGTTTGGTGCAATCCCCAAGGTGAGGTACAAGGCTAACACCACCATATTCCACTTCCATATACAATACTTGTGTGTCTTGCATGATGGATAGGCACGCTGAGTCGAGCCAACCACCTCCCCAAGAAGAAGATCATGGTCCGTACATGACGCGTGCAAGTCACTTCATCGTCCGCCAAGAGTTCCGTGAATGTTGCCAAGCCCTTGAGACGCGACAAGATGAACAATTTGGCGAGACGCAAGCCGAGTTAGAGAACATCGACAACCGCTTCGATGGCCTCGAAAGGCAAATGCAAGCAATGCATCACAACTTCGGCCACCAAAATGAAGCGCTTCAACGCTCCGTCGCCGAAACTAATGACAATCTTCGACGCCTCATCGACGGAATGGCAAGACCGCGTTCACGTGCTTCAAGCTCTTCAAGTTCTTCGCGTCGTCATGCACCCCTTCAACAAGATCTACATCCAAGTGCTCCAAGACGCAATGATGCCCTCGTGGTTGAAGATGGAACCTCTTCGAACTATGTACCTTCCCCATGGCACGCCGCAACGTCAAGCTATGACGGTGACCTCTCTTCAAGGCCATGAGCAAGGCAAGAAGCACAACGTCATCACGCAAGGGCACTAGTGATCCAACAAGAGAAACCACAAGAGGAACAACAAGTGTAACCACAAGTGCAACCGCAAGTCTACCACCATCGACCGCGACACATACTTGACACAACAAGTGATGACTCCAATTTGGAGAATCAAGCTCGTCATCGACGTGAAGCTCTCCAAGATCCTCCTCCTCCTCATCAACGTCATGAACGTCCGTACCGACACCATGGTCATCACGAGGCGCCTCCTCCACATCAACAAAACTTGGAGCGTCAAGTGATACAAGTTGAGTGACGCCCACCACGTCAAGAGGCTCATGACCATGTTCTTCGCCGTGAGGCCCATGTGCCTAACCAACATCACCAACCGAGGAACGAGCCTACTCTTCATCATCAACCGCGTCAAGAGGCTCCACACCCTCACCACCAAGAGGCTCAAGCACCTCAACCACATCAACAACCGCGCCAAGAGCAAGAGCAAGCTCCTCAACAACAATATGAAGAGAAAGCTCCGCAACAAGGACGCGAGAACCAAGTTCCACCTCCCCAACTACAAGATCATCAACAAGGTCACTAAGCTCGTCGCAATGACCGCAACGATGAAGAAACTTTTGGCAAGCTCAAGTTCACGATGCCCAAGTTCACCGGATCCAATGACCCCAAAGAATACCTCTCGTGGGCACTCAAAGTCGACAAGATCTTCCGCATGCACAACTACAGCAACGAGAAGATGGTCGCCATGGCTTCGCTTGAGTTTGATGATTATGCCAACCTTTGGTGGGAACAAGTTCAAGTTGCTCGTGATGCAAGACAAGAGCCACCAATCACAACTTGCCATGACATGAAGGCTCATATGAGATCCCGCTTTGTCCCCGCGCACTACACGGGTGACCTCTTCAACAACCTTCAAGCGCTTCGTCAAGGGACAAAGACCGTGGAAGAGTACTTCAAGGAAATGGAACTCAACTTGATTCGCGCCAACATTGATGAACGCATGGAGCAAACAATGGCATGTTTCCTTATTGGCTTGAATTACCCAATCAAGCGCATCGTCGAGTTCCAAACATACAACAACATGGTTGAGCTTGTGCACGTCGCAACAAAGGCTGAACGTCAAGTGCAAGAGGATATCAAGTACAACAAGCCCATGAAGTACTTCACCTACAAGCAATCTTCAACCGCTACACCAACAACTTTCAATGGTAGCTCCTCAAGTACCTCCAAGCCTTCCTTCAAGCCCACACTTCCTCATGGAAAACTGCCCCCAAGTGGCAAGCAAGCAAAGAGTGATACACCGTTCAACGGTGAATGCTACAAGTGTGGAGGTAAAGGACACAAGTCGGCCGAATGTGGAAACATGAAAGTCTTGTTCATCCATGACAATGGTGATGAAGAGTACTTGAGTGAAGAAGAGTTTGATGTCCGTGTCAAGGAAGCAATGGCAAGGCAACGAGTGGAAGATGATCAAGAACTCCTCATGTGTGAGCATGACGCAAGTCCATCGCTTGTCGTCACAAGGATCTTGACCACTCAAGCACAAGAGCATGAAGACCAACGCTCCAATATCTTCCAAACACGAGCCGACCTCAATGGCAAATCTATCAAGGTGATCATTGACGCAGGGAGTTGCCACAACCTTGCTAGCACCGAGTTGTGTGAGAAGCTCAACCTCACCCTCCACCCACACAAGCACCCCTAACACGTGCAATGGCTAAGTGACCAAGGGTCCGTGAACATCAAGCATACCGTATCGGTCTCCTTTGCCATTGGTCCTTACAAAGATACGGTGGAGTGTGATATGGTTCCTATGACAGTTTGCCACATGCTTCTTGGTCGACGATGGCAATTTGACAAGGCTGCTCAACATGATGGTCGCACCAACATATACACGTTCAAATGGCTGAACAAAACATGTGTTTTGCAACCGATGACTCCTAGCCAAATAATTGCGGACAATGCAAAGGCTTTAGCGAGGGCGCAAAGCACAACACCTACTGGTGAGAGAGAGAACAACCTCATAGTGAGTGAGAGCCACAAGCCATACTCGAGTGGAAAAACTAAGAGTGTTCTCCTTGCCACCAAAAGTGAGATGAGAGATGTTCGGAACAACCCATCCATCTTGCACTATGTCCTCCTTTGCAAGGGACTAGCGTAAGGAACTAACGAATTAACCAATGTTCCTCCATCTTTGATGAGTGTTTTGCAGGAATTCAAGGATGTGTTCCCCGAAGAGTGATGAGGATATATACATGGATTATGATGTTTTTGACTGCCTGAACTGGAAGGAAATATTGAGTCAAATCAATAATGACTATCAGGTGAATTTATTCCTAATTGAACCTGATGTTTTATTTAATGAGAACTTTATACTACCTAAGTCTATGCATCTTTGTATGATCAGGTTTATTGATAACACAAGCATTGCGCGAGGAGGAGGAGAGTTGCAGCAAGAAGGACAAGCGCTGATTTCCAATATCAACAACTGCGCGAGGGAGGAGCGGGAGGCAGGCGCACTAGGACGCAATGAGGAAATCACGTATGAGCAAGAGAGAGACATGGCGCACCAAGAATTACATGTTTGAGGTGTTCCACGACGTTTGGACTGCGTGCCAATAACGCCGAACCCATATATGGGTCGGTATGTATCAGTTTGAGTCGAACCGAGTTAGTTTGGGCCAAGTTATGGCTGTTTTTAGGCCCGTTTAGAGGGGAGGACGCCCCAGCCCTCATATAAACCTCCATAGCCGTCACAAGTGAGGTTTGAGACCACGTTAAAATATTTTGGAGTTGTTTCTTTCATAGAACCTCTGGAATTACCCTGTGTTCGAATCTGCCAACTATAATTGAGTGTGATCTGTTGTTCCATTGGGAATTAGTAGATTGCATACTACCGTTCGTGGTCACGGCTGCGTGCGCAAGAGTGTGGTGTTGTGAATATCCTACAAGGTTCGAGAGCTGTTGCATTGGCATCAGGGATCGAGCGGGAGAGATCATAGCTACGCACTAGTTATCTATCATCCACCATCACCATCGACAAGAGCTTGCTGAGAAGATCGGGCCACCCCATATCATCTTGGTATCAGATTTCCTCGTTGCCTCGGTAAGCAATCCACAATCCATCCATAGATTAGAGAGTGTTTTTCATCCTATACAGAAAAAGGCCCACAAAAAGAGTTGCCATAGCCTAGATTACATCGTATTCGAGTAATAGTTGCTGATCACGTTCCTCTATTAGATTAGATCTAGATCTGTTCTTCGTAGATTTGTTTTCTAGTGTTCTAGTTGTTTTCCACCATCTTTTTCCGCTACCATCAAGTCAGATCCGATCCAAGTAAAGAGTCCTAGTTGTGTACTACTTGGCGAGCAAACAAAAAAACATTTCGGCTCGTTGCCTCACGCCTGACCGCAGACAAGTCTGTGCTCTAGCGTGACCAAAAAAAAATTCCGAAAAAAAAAATCGAACAGTCGCCTTACCACAGACCAGTCTGTGCTAGTACGAGAGGAAAAAAATTCTGCCAGCATCCTGCCGCGGCAGGATTTTAGGCCGTTTTTCTGCCGTGGCAGAGACCAATTCTCAGGTCAATTTTTTTTTGTTTATTTTTTTACTGAGTCCACATAGCGTACCTATCCTTGTGAGCCTTACTAAGCCTTTCTTTGTGTCTATAACTATCCTACGAGACTAGCGTGCTTAGTGCTCTACGGGCTGCTCAGTTAGCAATCTTGTGCCTGTTTCGTTGAGACATTGCTAGCGTCTCTCCTTGTGCATTGCAACACGAGCATTCCTCCGACATACCTTACTTTTTGAGCTCATTTTCATAGTTGCAATTGCCCCATTTATCTCCACCGTGTGTGTTTCCGTGGGTCTTTGTCATACGATCAGCACTAGGACTTGTTTGCAGTGTAGTTAGGATACCATACCTACAGCTCCACCATAAATAACCTGTGTTCCCTGCGATCGTTCTCTATGCCTTTGGTATTCACTTCATCACTTCAGTGCATCAGTCTTTGATTACGTTTGGTAGAGCATCTCTATTCACTTTGGAACGGTAAGATCTTCTTTCTTATCAGTTGTGAGTGAGTTGTGAGAGTTTCCACCATACAGATTTTGATTTGTGCACTAATGTACTAATCATGTCTTCTAGTAGTGTTGATGTGATGCAGAAAATGGAGGCAGGTGATGTTACAAATAATGTGGAGACGTATAGTTACAAATTCATCGACAATTGGCGTTGTGGTGGAACTTTTTGGAAGGAAGAACGCGATATTTTTGATGGTGATGGTCTTTTCCACCATAGTGTGATGATTGGTGAGCGATGTGCTTCCATTACCATTGATAGTAACTCTACTATTAATTTGATCAGCGTTGAAGTTGTACAAAAGTTGCAGCTACCCACATGTGCCTGTGCGGTGCCATATCTCTTGCATTCATCATATGGCACATTGCTGATTTCACACACCGCTGATGTTCCTATGACTTTTAAAGAGCATACTGAGATTGTGCGCTATGATGTATCTCCTATACCACTTGATTCTTGTCACATACTATTGGGAGAACCTTGGAGCAAAAGGTTTGACGCTCAAATATGTCCTGTTGTTGGAAGGATTTCTTTCAAATGGAACATGAAGAGGTGTGTTATGCTTAGGATTTCAGCCGACAAATTTCATGAGTATCATCTTCTTCGCAAGGAGAGGACAAAAGAGTTCAGTTTGTCTGCTAAGTACAAGGTCATGATGAATGGTGACAATTCTATTATTTGTCATCTTGAACACGGTGTGCATTACAACCCATGTGAGAATGAGAGCCACATAGCCAAGCTGAGTGAGAGTGTTATCAAAAGTGCGCTGTGTGATTCCACTAAACGTGAGGTTGAGAGCATCCATTCTAAGAGTCTGAGAGAAAAAGGAAACATCAGTGCCGTAGATGCTAATACATGTGAGGATATTTCTACTAATGTAATCATCTCTACTCCTGGTATTGTTTCTTGTGCTATGCAGGTTCCTTTTGAAGAAAGGGAGCCGCCTATTTTACAACCTGCATCACACGATCTGGTATTGTTACTTGAGGAGGATGTCGTAGTACCTACTACAGCTAAGAAGTTTGTTGATGACATTGGTACTGTTTTGGAGCTTCAGCCAACATGTGCGACATATTGTGAGTCTATTCCTTTACTGAAGCCTCCTTGTGATTTGCCTTTCACTACTGTTTCAGCACCATGTGATAGTTTACCAAATTCAAATTTTGATCATGTGGTACTGATAACACATAAGGAAATACTTGCTCGAATACCACCTGCTGATATTGTGTATTCCATCATGCTAAATGAACCTATGAGTATGAGTTGTGCTATGGATAAGATTTCTGGAATTCCATTTCTGAATTCTAGCACATATTCTCCTTGTTTCACTTTCAATCTAATTGGTGAATATAGCATGCATGAAAATTTTCTTGTGGGTCACATATGCATTACTTGTGATAGAATCGCTGAACTGAAACATGCTGTTTTCAGCCATGCATCACAAAATGTTTGCTATGCGACAATAGCTCATGTTCCCGATATTATGGAAATACATTCTGGTCTAGTTGATATATTGCAACCAACACAAGTAATTTTACCTATGTTGGATTGTTCTAATCTTGCTAGAATAGGACCCAAGTTTTCATATTCACTATGTTTGTCCCAAAAGTCTTTGTCTAGTTTTGTTACTACTTTAGACTTCCTTGATATTTGCAAATTGAGTTGCATTTTACATACTGGACACCATGATCATGATTCTTTGTACTTCACTTATACCTGCAATTTAAGTTGCTTGATGTATACTGGACATACTTTTCATGGGAACAACAATAATACAACATGTTATATATACATATACTTTGCGTACACGTTGTTCTTTTTGTTTCTCCCACTTTCAGCGTACCCAAAGCCGAGGATGGATTTTCATGAAGAAAGGGAGGATGATGAGGATATATACATGGATTATGATGTTTTTGACTGCCTGAACTGGAAGGAAATATTGAGTCAAATCAATAATGACTATCAGGTGAATTTATTCCTAATTGAACCTGATGTTTTATTTAATGAGAACTTTATACTACCTAAGTCTATGCATCTTTGTATGATCAGGTTTATTGATAACACAAGCATTGCGCGAGGAGGAGGAGAGTTGCAGCAAGAAGGACAAGCGCTGATTTCCAATATCAACAAGTGCGCGAGGGAGGAGCGGGAGGCAGGCGCACTAGGACGCAATGAGGAAATCACGTATGAGCAAGAGAGAGACATGGCGCACCAAGAATTACATGTTTGAGGTGTTCCACGACGTTTGTACTGCGTGCCAATAAGGCCGAACCCATATATGGGTCGGTATGTATCAGTTTGAGTCGAACCGAGTTAGTTTGGGCCAAGTTATGGCTGTTTTTAGGCCCGTTTAGAGGGGAGGACGCCCCAGCCCTCATATAAACCTCCGTAGCCGTCACAAGTGAGGTTTGAGACCACGTTAAAATATTTTGGAGTTGTTTCTTTCATAGAACCTCTGGAATTACCCTGTGTTCGAATCTGCCAACTATAATTGAGTGTGATCTGTTGTTCCATTGGGAATTAGTACATTGCATACTACCGTTCGTGGTCACGGCTGCGTGCGCAAGAGTGTGGTGTTGTGAATATCCTACAAGGTTCGAGAGCTGTTGCATTGGCATCAGGGATCGAGCGGGAGAGATCATAGCTACGCACTAGTTATCTATCATCCACCATCACCATCGACAAGAGCTTGCTGAGAAGATCGGGCCACCCCATATCAAAGAGCTTCCACATGGACTACCTCCTCTTCGCGGCATTGAACATCGCATTGACCTCATCCCCGGTGCACCTCTTCCAAACCGCGCCGCTTACCGCACAAACCCGGAGGAGACAAAGGAGATCGAACGTCAAATCAACCAACTCGTCTCCAAAGGTTTGATCCAAGTTAGCACTAGTCCAAGTGTCGTACCCGTGATTCATGTTCCAAAGACGGATGATACATTACGGTTATGCATGGACGCCGTCCAATCAATGCTATCACCGTGCGTTATCGACATCCCATGCCATGTCTCGATGACATGCTTGATGAGTTGTGTGGAGCCACTATTTTTTCGAAAATTGATTTTCGTAGTGGTTACCATCTAATACGCATGGCTGAAGGTGATGAGTGGAAAACCACCTTCAAGACCAAACTTGGTCTCTATGAATGGTTGCTTATGACCTTTGGTTTATCTAATGCCCCATCCACCTTCATGCGCCTCATGAATCATATTTTGCGTTCTCTCATTGGAAAAAGTGTTGTTGTCTATTTCGATGATATTCTTGTTTATAGCAAATCACTTGAGGACCATATAACACATGTCAAGGAAGTTTTACAAATCCTTCGACATGAAAAGCTTTATGCTAATCTTCCCAAGTGCACCTTTGCTAAAGACAAATTGATTTTTCTTAGATTTGTCGTTTCTTCAAAAGGAATTGAAGTTGATATTTCCAAGGTAAAGGACATACGAGATTGGCCCATCCCAACAAATGTGAGTGAACTCCGAAGTTTTCATGGGTTGGCCGGTTTCTATCGTCGCTTTGTGAAAGACTTTTCCACTATTGCTTGTCCTCTCAACGAGTTGACGAAAAAGAATGTCACCTTCGTGTGGGGCAAAGCACAACAAAAAGAGGCTCACCGAAGCACCTCTCCTTGCGTTACCGGATTTCACAAAAACTTTTGAGATAGAGTGTGATGCTAGTGGTATTGGCATTGGAGGAGTCCTTATGCAAAACGGACGTCCTATGGCCTACCATAGCGAGAAACTTGATGGTGCTTGCCTTAACTTTCCGATTTATGACAAAGAGATTTTTGCCTTAGTTCGTGTCCTTCAAGTTTGGCAACACTACCTTTGGCCCAAGGAATTTATCATACATTCCGACCACGAGTCGTTGAAATATCCCAAAGGCCGAGCTAACTTGAGCAAGAGACATGCTAAGTGGGTTGAGTTCATGGAGTCTTTTCCGTACATTGTCAAGTATAAGAAGGGCAAATATAATGTAGTTGCGGACGCATTGTCTCGCAAACATACAAGCCTTCTTACGAGACTTGAAATCAACGTGTTGGGTCTTGAGGAAATAAAATCTTTGTATGCTTCCGACCCGTTCTTCGAACCAATTTTCGCAAAGTGCTGCAATGACAAAGGAGTTGATGATTTCTATTTGCATAAGGGATTTGTTTAAACAAAACAAAATATGCATCCCGAAGTCGTCGCTTCAACTTTTGCTTCTCCAAGAATCTCATGGTGGAGGCCTTATGGGACACTTTGGTCGTGACAAGACTTTGGACATGCTTTCCACTCACTATTTTGGCCCAAGATGAAGCGTGACGTGGAGCGCTACGTTCAACGATGCACGACATGTGTTCAAGCTAAGTCGCACGCTAACCCTTATGGTCCTTATATGCCATTGCCTATTCCTCATACCCCTTGGTCCGACATTAGCATGGATTTCGTGTTAGGATTGCCTAGATCTAAGCATGGTCATGATTCTATATTTGTTGTTGTGGATCATTTTTCCAAAATGGCACACTTCATACCGTGCCATAAGACCGACGATACTTCACATGTTGCAAATCTGTTTTTCAGGGAAATCGTCTGTCTTCACGGTGTGCCAAGGACAATCATCTCCGACCGTGACGTCAAATTCATGAGCTACTTATGGAAGACCCTCATGGCCAAGATCGGCGTCAATCTACTCTTCTCATCCGCATCGCATCCCCAAACTTATGGCCAAACTGAAGTTGTCAACCAAAGCCTCGGAACTCTCCTGCGTGTCTTGATCAATAAAAACTTGAAGGATTGGGAGGAATGCATTCCCCACGCCGAGTTGGACTACAACCGAGCAAAGCACTCAACAACCAAGATGAGTCCATTCGTGATCGTCTATGGTTTCGAGCCCCTCACGACGCTCGACATCCTACCACTACCTCTCCATGAGCGCACGAACATGGACGTCGAGAAGCGCGCACAAGCTATGAAGAAGCTTCACGAAGAAACAAGAGCTACTATCGAACAACAAGTCCTTCGCCAAGCTTCAAGGTTAAACAAGGACAAGAAGGAGATGAACTTTGAAGAAGGTGACCTTGTGTGGATACACCTAAGCAAAGACCATTTCCCCAAGGAGCGTGACTCCAAGATCAAGCCAAGAGGAGATGGTCCCTTCAAGGTCCTCAAAAGAATCAACAACAACGCCTACATCATCGACATACCGACCTCCAAGCACCTTGCAAGCAATACAATCAATGTCAAGGATCTCTCACCCTACCATGGAGATGTTCAAGATGATATCCATGAAGAGTCAAGGACGACTCTTTCCCAAGGGAGGGGAGCTGATGCGGCCCGTCCTACGGACGCTCCTACATCTACACCACTGAGTCCCCCAAGTGGACCGATGACCCGTGCCCGAGCCAAGCTCCTCCAAGATAAGGTGAATTCGCTCCTCGCATCATGTGACTTTGACATACACCTGGATGGCTTGCTACTTCATACCTCTACTCTGTGCATCATCAGGTACGAACCCTCGCCGCATCGACCCACGAGCCCTGAAGCTGCACCTGAGCTGAAGCTACCTGATCCGGAGTGTCTGCCCGAATCCAGCCGGAGTGTCCGGCGCGACTCAGCCAGAGTGTCCGGCCTGCCCCAGCCCCAACCTGGCGTGGACATTCAGAAGGCTAGTTCGGACACTCCCCGGACTCTACCCGGAGTGTCCGGCTACCCCGGACAGTCCGGCCATTCCGACCTAGACTGTCCGGCCCGAAGATGGGCCTACGAGCCTAGCTAGGCCCTATGGCCCATGTAGCCCTCTACTTCGCTCAGAAATCTACTTTAATGCCTGAATTACCCCTGAACTTGTGGTTGGCCTATATATAGTCCCCCACCTCCATTGTAAACCCTAGGCATGATATTGGAATTAGTGGAAACCCCTTTGTGGATCTATCTAATTCTTGCCTCATGCTCCTGGACTAAGGAGCACCAATATCCCAAACCTCGTTGGAGTTTGCATCGTGCCTCCGCATTGTACAAGGCCTAGGCATCGGTGTTCCTTTGCTTAGACGTCAAGTTCTCACCGAGTCTCCCATCTCGCCGTGCCGGTTCGAGAGAGAGTCCTCCGCCCGACGCCGATCCTAGGGATTGTGCCGGACTGGTCACCGCCGGCGTGAGCTATTGGTGTGTATCGTGGTTTTGTGTGTGTGTGTGTTCTTCGCGTTCTTCGTGCGTGCGTTCGTCGTTTTCATCCTCCCCTCCTCTCCCCGCACTCCATCCTCGATTTGAAAGGGAATCGTGAATGATCGGGCCACCCTAGAGGTTTGCCCTCAACACTCTTGGTACGGTTGTTGACGGTGTTGAGGCACTTGGGACCCCATGAGGTTGTTGAGGATGTGGAGCCTCATGACGAGGGGCTAAGTGGTAGTACCGGGGCGCGGTTGTACCATTGTTCGGAGCGGTAGTACCGCTCGCGTCTGTCTTCTTGGGTGACTTGGGGATGAGCTTGGACTTGGCGTTGTAGATGTAGTAGCGTTCGTAGGACGGGATGCATTAGAAGCAGACTTGGGCATTGCTCCCTGAACCCTAAACATTACAAAAGGAGTGGAGGACGAACTGATATTCGTGTCCCTGCTATCGGGAATCAGACTTGGGCATTGCTCCGATACGCCTCCAGACATGCCCTTAGCTCCTCGTTCTCTTTCCGAACACCCTCGAGTATGGTGATCCCTCTGCTCATGTCCTCCTTCATCTCCTTCACTTCATCCAGGCAATGATTCCTGTCATGGTAGGCTCGGATGGTAGCCTTGGTGTCCTCGACGCGTCCTCTAAGTGCCTCGCTGACTTCGTCCTGCAGGAGAATGCACCTTTCCACGAGATTCTTCTTCTCCTCCATGAGCTCGTTGATTATCTTGATGGCTTGTTCTTGCCTGTTCAAGTTACGGTTGAGCACTTTCTGCAGCCTAACAACGTCACATGCAAAATCTAGCGAGATCTCCTTCTGCACAGATAATTGCTTGCGTAGGCTCTCATTAGCTTGGGTGAGGGAGCGTGCAAGCTCATGTTGGTTGACAATCTTGGAACTGATCGCGGCCGCCTTGTCACGGTACTCGGCCTTCGATCGCTGCATCGTTCATGTTAATTGAAATAGGAATTCTATAATTACACTGCAGGTTCCAGGTGAATACTAATACAGATCAAAAAAATCCCCGTTGAATCTATTGACCGTGGTGTTAAAAAATGGACCTAGAGATCTATTCATGACCACAATAAACTAATCCTAATCACAAAAAATCCATAGTGAATCTATGAGCAGCGGTATTAAGGAAAGACCAAGAGATCCAGTCATATTCATGAAAACTAATACAACTCGCAAAAGAAGAAGTAAAACCAATGCAGGGCAGACAGGATCTAAGAAATCCACATCACAACTCGGAGAAATAACAGCGTGGAGATTTGCTACCTCGCTGAGACATGGAACGGGGCCAAACGGGTCCTGCAACGCCTCCGTCGTGGTGGATTCGGGCTCCATGGCCGGCCTATAATACGTAGAAGAGGAAGAGCAAGAAGAAGAAGAAAAACAAGAAGAAGCTGAATAAGATCATGATGGAGAGGGAGATGGAGAAGTAGAACAAGAAGACCGTACCGGGAGGAGCCCTCGCCTGCTAGAACATTCGGCGCCATTGTCGAGGGAGATTGGGCCTCGATGAGAGGGTGGGCTTGAGCGGCTGGTAGAGCAAGAAGTGCCTCGTGGCGATTTCTCTCCCTTTTCTCCGCGAGGATCATCGACCGACCTCTCCCACTCCTCAGTGGAGCCATGGCTTGCAGGGTGAGGGTGGCAGCGGCAGGAGGAAGGAGATAGTGATTAGTGTGGGAGAAGAGTCAAAGAGTACATGTCGTGGTCCAGTAGTACTAGTACTATTATACAAGACCACTGTGTACGGTCTACTTTCTCAAAGAAGCCAGGGAGGCAGGGTAGGGAATCGATGGGACTTGTCTTTATTGCGATGGACACTTCAATGGTCTTCGGCGTCGCCCAATATCCAGTATATAATAAGGTGAGTGCGAACCGGGTGGTCATCACGGGAATCGGCGCGCACATCCCGCGTGCGTGCGTCACGTGTGGATGGGGCAATGACGCGCGCAACTGCTGCACGATCACGTCGACACGTCGAACTCCACGTGACAGGCACGCACGGGATATTTACGAGTCTAGAATACCCTGTGCCACTTTTGTTGTGATCAAATTATGTTCAGTACGCGAGATATTTACTTCTTTCTTCTTTTTTGATAATCGACAAATGCATGCGTGGACACGACATGTGTGTTCTTTTCACCATCCACCTATGGATCCACCAGTGTCATTGCATGTGTGCTCTTTTTACTAACAATAGCCAAAGTCATTGCATGTGTGTTCTCTTCAGAGACCACACATGGATCCCCCGATGTCATTGCATGTGTGTTCTTTTTACTAACAACAAATGGAGTCATTTCATGACTATTCTTTTCACATACCGCATATGGATCCACCAGTGTCACTGAAATGTGTGTTCTTCTCATTAACCATAGCTAGAGTCATTGCATGTGTGTTCTCTTCAGAGACCACACATGGATGCACCAGTGTCATTGCATGTGTGTTCTTTTTACGAACAACTACTGGAGTCATTGCATGTGTGTTCTTTTTACGAACAACTACTGGAGTCATTCCATGTGTGTTCTTTTCACATACCACATATGGATCCACCAGTGTCATTGAAATGTGTGTTCTCTTCAGAGAACACAGATGGATCCACTAGTGTCATTCCATGTGTGTTCTTTTTACTAACAACAGCCAGAGTCATTGCATGTGGGTTCTTTTCACATACCACATATGGATCCACCAGTGTTATTGCATGTGTGTTCTTTTTACTAACAACAACTTGAGTCATTTCATGTGTGTTCTTTTCACATACCACATATGGATCCACCAGTGTCACTGCATGTGTGTTCTCTTTAGAGACCACACATGGATCCACCAGTGTCATTGCATGTGTGTTATTTTTACTAACAACAACTGGAGTCATTGCATGTGTGTTCTTTTCACATACCACATATGGATCCACCAGTGTCATTGCATGTGTGTTCTCTTCAGAGACCACACATGGATCCACCAGTGTCATTGGATGTGTGTTCTCTTTAGAGACCACACATGGATCCACCAGTGTCATTGCATGTGTGTTGTTTTTACTAACAACAACTGGAGTCATTCCATGTGTGTTCTTTTCACATACCACATATGGATCCACCAGTGTCATTGAAATGTGTGTTCTCTGAAGAGAACACACATGGATCCACTAGTGTCATTCCATGTGTGTTCTTTTTACTAACAACAACCAGAGTCATTGCATGTGTGTTCTTTTCACATACCACATATGGATCCACCAGTGTTATTGCATGTGTGTTCTTTTTACTAACAACAACTGGAGTCATTTCATGTGTGTTCTTTTCACATACCACATATGGATCGACCAGTGTCACTGCATGTGTGTTCTCTTTAGAGACCACACATGGATCCACCAGTGTCATTGCATGTGTGTTCTTTTTACTAACAACAACTGGAGTCATTGCATGTGTGTTCTTTTCACATACCACATATGGATCCACCAGTGTTATTGCATGTGTGTTCTCTTCAGAGACCACACATGGATCCACCAGTGTCATTGCATGTGTGTTGTTTTTACTAACAACAACTGGAGTCATTGCATGTGTGTTCTTTTCACATACCACATATGGATCCACCACTGTCATTGAAATGTGTGTTCTCTTCAGAGACCACACATGGATCCACCAATGTCATTGCATGTGTGCTCTTTTCAATAACAACAACTGGAGTCATTGCATGTGTTTTTTTTCACATACCACATATGGATCCACCGGTGTCATTGAAATATGTGTTCTTCTCATTAACCACAGCTAGAGTCATTGCATGTGTGTTCTCTTCAGAGACCTCACATGGATCCACCAGTGTCATTGCATGTGTGTTCTTTTTACTAACAACAACCAAAGTTATTGCATGTGTGTTCTTTTCAAAATCCACCTATGGATCCACCAGTGTCATTGCATGTGTGCTCATTTTACTAACAACAGCCAGAGTCATTGCATGTGTGTTCTCTTCAGAGACCACACATGGATCCCCCAGTGTCATTGCATGTGTGTTATTTTTACTAACAACAACTGGAGTCATTTCATGACTATTCTTTTCACATACCGCATATGGATCCACTAGTGTCATTGAAATGTGTGTTCTTCTCATTAACCACACCTAGAGTTATTGCATGTGTGTTCTCTTTAGAGACCACTCATTGATCCACCAGTGTCATTGCATGTGTGTTCTTTTTACGAACAAGTACTGGTGTCATTGCATGTGTGTTCTTTTCACATACCACATATGGATCCACTAGTGTCATTGAAATGTGTGTTCTCTTCAGAGACCATACATGGATCCACCAGTGTCATTGCATTTGTGCTCTTTTTACTAACAACAACTAGTGTCATTGAAATGTGTGTTCTTTTTACTAACAACAACCAGAGTCATTGCATGTGTGTTCTCTTCAGAGACCACACATGGATCCACCAGTGTCATTGCATGTATGTTCTTTTTACTAACAACAACTGGATTCATTGCATGTGTGTTCTTTTCACATACCACACATGGATCCACCAGTGTCATCGACTTCTCTTCAGAGACCACACATGGATCCACTAGTGTCATTGCATGTCTGCTCTCTTTTTACTAACAACAACTGGAGTCATTGCATGTGTGTTCTTTTCACATACCACATATGGATCCACCAGTGTCATTGAAATGTGTGTTCTTCTCATTAACCACAGCTAGAGTCATTGCATGTGTGTTCTCTTCAGAGACCACACATGGACCCACTAGTGTCATTGCATGTGTGTTCTTTTTACTAAGAACAACCAGAGTCATTGTTATGGGGTAACCCCGTGGGTGGCCCGATCTTCACGGATCTCGTGGTCAAATCGATGGGAAAGCGAGGGGAAAGGGAGAAGGTAGCAGAAGCGGACGCACACCTTGCAAAGAACACGATGAACACACGAAAAACACACACGATACAAGGTTGATTGCTCTCACCGGTGGCCACCGGTCCAATAGAATCCTCGTAAGGAAAGATCGGTCAATGTGCTCCCTCGATCCCACGCGGAGAGGGAAGAACACCCTTGCGAGGGTCTTGCCGTCTTGGCAAAGGGACACCAATGCCAAGGCCTTGTACAACGAGGGAGGCGCGATGCAAACTCCAACGAGGTGGTGACGATAGTCGATCCCCTTTATAGAAGGGGATGAGGCAAAACTAGAGATTCCACAAAGGGGGTTTTCTTCAGTCTATCATCTATTCCTATGGTTACATGAGGGGGTGGGGGCACTATATATAGGCCAACCACTAGTTCAAGGGTACTTTAGGAATAAAAGGGGAAAGTGTAGGCGGACTATGGGGTCTAGCTGGCGGCGCGCAGGCCCATGCGCTTAGGCCGGAGACTCCGGTGTGGGGTCCGGAGACTCCAGTGTGGACCGGAGATTCCGGTCTATCTCCGGTGTCGTCTATGGATCTGGTGTTCTGTAACATCTGAAATTTTACAATTGCAGATATTACTAGAAGCATGCATCATATCCTTGCATCATGGCATCACACAACTAAAGCCACATCGGTTACTTTCCCTAAATCCTATAGTCATATAAAGACTAAAAATGGTAAAACAAAATCTAACCTACTAAACCTTTGCAAAAGTGTTATTTTATAATCCCATTCTAGTCCTCTTCTTTTTACAAAATTTTCGAGATAGATTGGAGGTGTAGATCTATTTATGAGCTTGATTATTTAGGGATTCACCCAAAATACTTCAAATCTGTGGGGAATCGATTCTAATGCCATCCCTAACTCAACAACACCCCCGAATAAAACCCTTGGTCAAATTTGAATCCATCCTTGCATATTACCTTGTTGCATGCATGCATATTCACCTTCGTGACATTGTTTTGTGCATATTGTGATTGGATCTATGTTTGTGTTTCGTTAGATTGCTCGGAGTGCGTTGAGGAGTACTGTTGCGTAGAGTGCTGCTCGGATCAAGGCAAGTTACACCACTTGGTCATGATTATGTCCCAGTTTTGAATACCATGCATGTTTTGCTCTTCAAAATAGTAATATGCATGGTTAGGATTGTTTTGGTAGATCTACTTGAAAACATTTTGCAAGTGTGATGATTTTGTAGTATGCCTTGATAGTTCTATACTTAGGATTTTCCTTCCTAGTAGGTTATCCCTGTTTTCGCTGAAGTACTGCATGCTATGCTATATATATAAAGTATCGTTGGGGGGTTCGAAAGACTCAAAATTTTCTAAGTATGAGAGCTCTCTCGAGCGAACTTTTCTTCTCAAAACCCCCTTCAAAATAAAACTAAGTTTTCTTCTAGGAAGAATGGTTGTCGGGACAACGAGTGGAATTTTGGTGCAGGACGGCCGCCCAGGGATCAAAGAAGTCTTCCTTGTTTCCGAATTCAGAAGCTTCCAGTGCAACCACAATACATATGGGCTCTGTCTTGGCTTAGTACTTAGTGGGAAACCTCACCAGGGTACCAACATTTGGAGGTTCTTGGCACGGTTGGATCCAGGTGGTAGAGGGGCTACTAAGGGAAGGCTTCACCATGGTCTTGTCTGTAAAAGGACTTGATCATGGATTGTGGGGAAACTGCACAACCTCTCGAGAGTATTGCAATCTGATCGATCAGCCGTGTTCACGGAAATAGAACAACATTGAGCATCTAAAGGATGGATCCTCTGAAAGATCTTCCTCTCTCTTTTCCAAACTTAAATTTTTATAAACCCCAAGGCGTGAGTAATATCGCCATTGGATGGGATTTTGGGAACTTGGTGCGTAATATCCAAGTGCTAGGTTGATTGGGCACTTGGTGAGTAATATCCACGTGTTCCATTCGACCCTATACTACTTATCAAAGTTTACAAAGTAGGGTAATCTCTTCCTCTTTTGTTATTACATTGAGAAAATTGGCTTTATGCAAATGAACCCCAAAGCCTACTCTTAGCCTTGCATGTAGAGATAGACTTACTCTTTCCTTGGTGTAATTTGCCAATACATTCAATGTATTGACTCAACTTGTTGGCTGCACGTCTTATGTGCAGAATCCGAAGACTGAAAGGTGCGTAGGGATCGCGGGTCTTCACGCAACTAGCCTGAGGCGTTGATGGACTCAAGATCTACTTAATTTCCGCTGTTTTATTTGGGCTGGCTATAAGCTATGCAATTTGTAATAATTATACTCTGGATTTTTTGTGTAACAATGACTTGTGTTTTACATGATATTCATCGACTGTGAAGTGCTAGCTATTGATCCAGGGACTAGCATGTTATTCACAGGGACTCAGGATCCTTAATGATCCGAGGTCGCAACATATGGTATCAGAGCACAAAGTTGCATGTAGGACGTGACCCCTAGGATTGGAAACCACCTTTACCATTGTGTGCTTTTGCCTTCCATATTCTTCTAAGTTATTTATGCTCTTCTAGTAATTCTCTTCCTTATTACTTTGTGCCTAATTTTCTTTCTCCTAACCTAAAGATGACGGCCTTCTACTACTACACCACCGAAGACATGAAGTGCCTGCGCTTTGGGGAATGCCTCCTGGACATCATCCAGACATTGCAGTTGCCCATGCCGTCAATCAAGGGAAGCGAGTTGAGGAAGATGCATAAGGAAGGATGCTGGGCGATTGAAGTCATCCAACCGGGGCGCAGCAAGTCAGAACCCAAGACAGAGGCCATTGTACTCAACGTCACCAGCGACTCCAAGGAGAAAGGACTTAGCATCAGCATGCAGGAGCTCATTGGACGCCTTTGTGGACGCCACCATGAAGAGGTTGAAGGCCACTACATCAAACTCTTTGGAAGACGTGATGAGAAGGGAGTTCTAATCGAGTTAACCCCGGAGGAAAGGAAGACATGCAAGCATCGAAGGATCCAATATCAAGACTTGGAGTCCCACATCAATGATGTTCAGAAGGGGAGCTGCCTTGAGATCATGAGGAATGACGAGCTATGCGCCCTAGTCAAGGAGAAGGACGAGAAGATCGAGGAGCTGGAAGAGAAGATCAAGTCCCTAGGAGGGGAGCTCATCGCCCAAGACAAGAAGTTTGCTAATCAAGAGAAGAGGGTGCAAGATAAGAACAAGAGGATTAGGGAAGAAAGTCTTGTGCTCGCTAAAAACAAGATGGAGTTCAAGAACTTTCCCGCCATGTTGAAGGACCTGCGAGCAGCCAAGAGGAGCTTGGAGGAGAAGATCACGCCCGTGACTATGGGATCAAGCCTGATCAAGAAGCTACAGAAGGAGAAGAAGGAACTTCAAGAGAAGCTCGAAGCTGCTACCCAGGAGCTGCAAGGGGTGAAGGAACTTCAAGAGAGGCTCGAAGCTGCTACACCGGAGCCGCATGAGGTGAAGGAACTTCAGGAGAAGCTTGAAGCCACGACGAAAGACATGAAGTTATACAAGTCACTACTGGAGAAGGAAGGCTTCATTATTGAGGATGAGGAAGTGGATGATGAGTAGAGTAGTTGGACCACCTTTAGTTCTATAGTCAAACGTTGTTCGCGGTTGTAATGAGTACCAAAAATTATTTTGGTTTAGTTAAACTTGGTTGAGTGTGTTAATCTATGTGCCTTGTGTGCCTTGCTTTTCTCGTGTGTATTTTTTCTCGTGTTTGTATAAGGGTAGGAGTTTATCCCTTAGGCTTTCTATCTATTTCTTAACTTGTTTCCCAAAACCCCACAGATGGCTAGACGTGGGAACAACAACAACAACATGCCCCCAGAGATAGCACAACTTCTGAACTCCCATAATCAGCTGATCCAACTCCTCACTCAAAACATGCAAAACAACAACAACCCGCCGCCTCCACCACCTCCACCGCCCCAACAGGATCGCTTGACTCGGTTCTTGAGGTTGAACCCTCCAATTTTCTCAAGTAGTTCTGAGCCAATTGTGGCAGATGACTGGCTCCGCACCACCAACAAGAAATTAGACACCGTCCA
Source organism: Avena eriantha (assembly GCA_910589775.1). NCBI lineage: Eukaryota > Viridiplantae > Streptophyta > Magnoliopsida > Poales > Poaceae > Avena > Avena eriantha. The sequence goes on along the minus strand of OU342743.1, from coordinate 392,528,291 downwards.
AGTTGTTGGAGCTGACAGGGTGCGCTTTGCCGCGCACCAACTTGAGGGACCTGCTGCTGAATGGTGGGATAATTACCAGGTCACCCACCCCGATATTGAAGCTATCACCTGGAACCAGTTTGAGGCGGCCTTTCGTACTCATCACGTAGCCGCAGGTGTCATGTCACTAAAGAGACGTGAGTTCCACGACTTGAAACAACTGCCCCGCTCTGTCTCCGAGTATGGGGACCTTTTTAACAAGCTGGCACACTATGCACCTGATGATGTTTCCACTGATGCCAAGAGACAGGAGGAGTTCCTAAGGGGACTTAATGATGAAATATCTATTCAGCTTGTGGCTTTGAAGTTTGATAACTATTAGGAACTTCTGGACAGGGCAGTTGTGGTTGAAGCAAAGCAAAGGAGTATAGAGAACCGTAAGAGAAAGTCCACCTCACACAAGCACAACTCAGCCCCATATCAGAAGCAACGCACTTCGTCACCACCACCCCATAACCACAATGGCCACAACCACAATGGTCATCGTCATGGAGGACATAACCACAATGGCCATAAACACCGCAATGGAAATGGAAATGGGAAGGATCTGAGTGAAGTGACATGCTTCAAGTGTAACAAGACAGGGCATTATGCAACTACTTTCCCCGAAAAGATGAAGAATAGGAATGGTATTGGGAATGGCAATAGACACAACCATGGTAATGGTAATGGAAATGGGAAGAAGCCGAATCGATTCATCAAAGCCACAGTGAATCATGTCTCCGTGGAGGATGCTTGTGAGGCACCTGACTCCGTGATTGGTAAGTTCAAGCTTAACTCCACCCCCGCAGTTGTTCTTTTTGATACCGGTGCATCGCATTCATTCATATCAAGGGCATTTGTGGATAGAGGCAAGATACCTAAGGAGACTATTAGTACTCCCCTAAGGGTAAGTTCTCCTGGAGGGGAAATAGTGGAAAACTCTGGATGTTGTGGGTTAGAATTGTGGATTGGGGCACACGTCTTTCCCACAAGCCTAGTCGTTCTAGAATCACAAGGATTAGACATAATTTTGGGCATGAATTGGATGACCGAATATGAGGGAGTCATAGATTGTGCCAAAAGGACTATTGCACTCATGACTCCGGATAAGAAAATGATCCGCTTTAAGTCAGCTTTCGCACTCAAAGGAAGTATGGTGAACTCTCTTAAGGGGGTTAGCTTGGAGGATGTGCCAATTGTGAAGGAGTATCCAGATGTGTTTCCGGAAGAATTGCCAGGGATGCCTCCTGACCGAGACATCGAGTTTCTCATTGACTTGATGCCTGGTACTGGACCGATAGCAAAGAGACCATACAAGATGGATGTTGATGAGTTGAAGGAACTTAAGAAACAACTTAGGGAACAATTGGACAAAGGCTTCATTCAACCAAGTGCGTCGTCTTGGGGAGCGTCTGTCTTATTCGTGGAGAAGAAGGATACCAAGAGACTAGTCGTGGACTACCGGTCATTGAATGAAGTGACAATCAAGAACAAGTACCCTCTACCCAATATCAACGACCTGTTCGATCAATTAAAGGGAGCTAGTGTGTTCTCTAAGATTGATCTTCGATCAGGTTATTTCCAACTAAAGATCCGGGAACAGGATGTACCCAAAACAGCCTTCACCACAAGATACGGATTGTATGAGTACACCATGATGTCGTTTGGCTTAACCAATGCCCCAGCATACTTCTTGACTATGATGAACAAGGTGTTCATGGAGTACTTGGATAAGTTTATTGTGGTATTCATTGATGACATACTCATATACTCCAAGGATGAGAAGGAACATGAAAGGCATATGCGCCTAATTATGGAAAAGTTAAGGGAACACAAGTTGTATGCCAAGTTTAGCAAATGTGAGTTCTGGTTGAAAGAAGTGGGATTCCTTGGTCATATTGTGTAACTACCTCGGTGAATTACGCTCTTAGTTAATGCCTGGATGAACGAAAGTGGTTAAAATAGTACGGTGGGGCCCAGGGCCACTCACGGTAGACCTTTCGGCCGTCCTAACCACTTTCAGACAACGGGAGAAGAACGAGCGGCGTAATCGGCAGGCGAAGGGATCAACTACATACACAAATGAGTATGTATGCAAGCCACATACAACAGTCCTCAGAGCCATTCCATCTAAAAGAAATAGAAATATTGCAACGCCATACGGCAAGATCCAAATGTCCTAGATAGATATAATAATTTAGGATAGCTCCTCATACATCACACATCAGAGTATCAGGCGGAAGCGGAAAACAAGATCCGAGTACGGATAAGACGCAAATTGGCACAAGATGCCCCATAAATAAACACATCTCGCCCACAGATCTCACGGATCCCCGTTCCCGGAATCTCTACACCGAATGATTGTTGCCAACATCATCTGTCTCTTCCACCCAGTATCCATCTTGCGGGTACACCTGTTCATCTGAATCAAACAATTTATCGTGTGAGACCCTAGGGGTACTCAGCAAGTCTTTATGCCGCTAAAGGGGACACAACCTGGGGTGACGCAATTGCAGCAAAAGATAATACCTAACAATTCTATAGATACTCGCTAACCATCCGCCTAACCAATGATAGACGGATGTCCGTGAATTAAGATCAACAGTTATAACAGTATAATTAACAGATCCATCCTCCTCCTCGCTTACCAACGAGGAAGCGGACGAACAACCCCCATCATCCGTTGGCAGTTTTATTAACCGTTCCATGAGTATTGCACTATGTACTAGTCAGGTACTTAGTCAATTTAAAAGCAGTACTTTAGTTATACTCGTCTATGATCGAGAAACTGTGCTCCAAGTCGTTCATAACCGCGGACACAGCTTTCAGAAAGATTTACCCTGCAGGGGTGCACGAATAGCAACACACACTCGATCAACCTCGGAAAAACCAAATCAAAACCCAACGAGGCATTCACGACAAAGCAATCACAGGATTCAACAATATTTCAGGGGGCCACCCCATTAAGCTACCCGCAACGAAGTTGGCCGGCTCCGAGACGGACCCAAGGTTTGTGTGGACGGCGGTAAACGACTGGGAACCCGAAAATGTGACTGGGCTTGTCGATACAGCGAAGACGTGTCACGATCAAAAACGGTATAGGTGCTCCTCGCACAATCTTAAATAAAGCAGTGACATTGCATAAGTACAGGATAGTAATAAAGCCCCAAACTAATTGTGGCCCCAAGAAATAAGAATGAATCAAGCTCTAGCTCAGGGGGGTCCATAAGGCCTCCCGGGTATGGATAGAGCGAGTAAACAAGGAACAGGAATCAAGTACTCAGGGTCCTACGGGACACAAGTGAGCATGAAAAACCAAATAGCAGATATTGATCACCGGTGCCTCTTTCATTAGTTATCCCATTATTACTCAGGTTAAGTTGTTTAGGTACCTCGTTATTCATCAGACACTCATATACCCTACACATGCTTTTCTACGACTCGCATGGCTCAAACAACTCTTGTAGTAATGGCTCATGGGATGGAGGAACAAGCTTCGGTGGGGTTTAAAAGTAAAGGCTATGCAGTACTTGGGATTCAATTTAATGCAATCGCGACTCAATGATGCAAGAATAAGATAGAGGCAATAGGTACTATATGTATGCAAGCATGTGGTAGTGCTTGCCTGGCAGCTCAGTTGAAGCGAGGGATGGATCTGGGTAGTACTCCTGTGATTCCTGGTAATTCTCCTGCTGGGCGTCTATTCGAAGAAGAACCAAACAAACAAGGCCAACATAAATAAAGTGCACAAGCATATGAATTAAAATGCGTCAAGCAAACAAGCATGCCATGATGAATGATGCACAATTTACATGGCATTAAAGTAGAATGGCAAGGGTGAGGTGTGGTGCAAGAATTAAAGCACTTTATTATTTATTTAGTCCAATATTTATTGCCATAAACAGTTCAGATTTGTAAGAATGACATGATGCATGCTTCAATTCAGAACAAGGATTGCATAAATAGAACGGGCTCGTCACGCTGATCGATTTAGACATATTATTTGCCTAATTTGGAGTTATAGAATTAAAGTTATTAATTAATTAAGGAAAAGGGCATTTTATTGTAATTTTAATCATCTCGAAAATTTAAAGTGCTCAAACAATATTTTGAATGGCATATTTGAATTCCTCACATTTTTCTGATTCAAAAACATATATTACTTGTATTATTTGAATTTGTATTTTAAAAATTATTTAAATCTGATTTGAATTTGAATTTAAATCAAATTTGGAAAAGATTTAATTGAAACAGCAAAGCAGAAAACCATTTGCACTCAGACAGATTCAACCAGTGTCACTGACGGGTGGGCCTTGCGCTGACTGGGGCCACGCGCGTGAAAACACTTTTCCACCGCGGGCTTGGCTAGCCACTGAGGTCGACAGGCGGGGCCAGCGGCTTCGGGTCCGCGCGACAGTGGGGTTGCCCCCAGAGGCTGACAGGTGGGGCTAGGGCTGGAGCGCGGGTTATGGCCTGGAAATTAGAGGGACTTTTCTGCAAGATGCTAGTGCGGCTGACTAGTGGGCCCCGAGGTACCGCGGATTGAGAGCGAAAAACAAAAAGGGGGCTTTTGTAAATTACCACAGGCCCGGTACTGTTCTTCGTGTTCTTCGGTCTGACGGAAATCCACGCGCAGTGTAGAGCGGGGGATCGAACTCGGTCGCGGGCGTCCGCGCTGAGGGGGCTAGCCAGGGCGGCTGGCTCGGGGATTTGTTAGGAGGGGGCTTGGGGCCTAGCTAAGGTTCTGCGCGGCGCGGGGAGGTTGCGGACGGCAGCGAGCAGCGCGCACTGAGACCGTTCGACGGTTTGAGCGGCAGCGCTAGACGTCGACGGCGAGGCGGGGCATGTCAGGGAGGGAGTACTGCTCACCGCGGAGGGGACGATGGAGTTGGATCGGGCAGGGAAGCACCGGAGCGGCGAGAACGCAGGCGTACTGGCGGCTACGGTTTGGCGTCGGGTCGCGGCGGTACCGGCACTCCTGGGGCTTCTCTTCCTCGTCGACGCGTGCAGGGAGCGGCAGGGAGGTTCCCTTGGTCTCCCAGGCCACCTCCACGACATGCACGCCGGCTGGAACGAAGAGGGGCAGGGTTAGACAGCGGCGACCGGCGGCAGGTGCTGGTGGTGGACAGGAAGAAGGAGGAGAGGAGGGCAAGCTCGGGGCAGATCTGGGCGAGCCAGGAGAGTCGTGTGGGCGAGGGAAAACGAGAGGGAGAGAGGAGAGGCAGCCGTGGCAGGGGGGTAGATAAAGGTGGCCTCGGGTGCCACCTTTTGCTTCTCCCTCACGTGGTCGAGCTGGGGCTCGACCTGGGGGCTGCAGGTGGGGCTTGGCCGGGAGAGAGGGACAGGCAGGGGAGGGCTCAGCTGGAGGGGGCCCTCGTGTCAGGAAGAGAGAAGAGAGGGAGAGAGAGAGAGGGTAGCTCGGGCTAGGGTAGATGGGGCTCGGGTTAGGGCTTAGCTAGGGTTAGGGTATGGGTAGCTGAGGTGTGGGCCAGGGAGAGGGTGGCCAGGTGGGACCAGCAGCTAGGGAAAGAGGGAGAGAGAAAGAGAGGTAAGGTAGAGTTAGGGTTTAGTGTAAATTAGATTTAAAAGAAGTTAGAGAGAAAAAAATAGCTAGGTTAAGCTTGGTTAGGGTTTTAGATTTTTCGATTTGTTTAAGAGACCAAACCAAGAGGAAGGGGAGCTTGATCTAGCATAAACTAAGGTGGAGAAGAAAACAAGAAAAAGAGAAAGAAAATGAGAGAGAAAGAATAAGCCTCATTTGATCATGCATGAAGAAATAGATATAAAAGAAAATGATGTGGATAGGAATATGGGGATGGTGGAATGGATGGAGATGGACCACATAGAAAAATATCCACTAAAGCAAAGTAAAAACCAATGAGAGCAAATGTGGTGAAGAAGGTTGCATGGCCCATGCAAAATTATAAATGCCATGATTTATTTTGTGAGAACAAACTAATGATATGGCATTATACTTATGCATTCCCAAGAAGTGGAAACAAGGCCAAGCAAGAGAATTTAAAGAACTAGATCCACCCTATTTCCCATGAGCTAGATAAAACCAAAATAAAGACAAACAAGCTCATGGACTAGTAGGATGGTGGAATTATAAAGTGGTGGAAAAGAAAGGTGATGGAATTGAAATAAAAGATATGCCCCCAACTCAACTTGGGCATTTGATCAATATATCAATAACCAAATACAATATCAAGAGGCAAATACAATTAATAATGCATATGAGAGAAAAACCAAAAGAAAGAGGGTTTTATATGATGCTCAAATGCAAGGTGGCATGATGACATGAGCATGATATAATTATGATGCAAAAATTATATATAGGAAGTAGCCATTATCTTACTAGACCAAGTAGCATTACAATTGTTAGACAATTGGGATGCTACAACTCTCCCCCACTAAACAGGAATCTCGCCCTGAGATTCTAGGAAGACGAAGACTCAAAGAGGGTAGGGTACTTGGCACGGAGCTCATCTTCACGTTCCCAGGTGGCTTCATCGACGGAATGGTGCGACCACTACACCTTGCAGAACTTGATGGACTTGTTGCGAGTCCTTCTTTCTGCGACTTCAAGAATTTTTGTGGGGTGTTCTTGATAAGACATATCTTCCTGGAGATTGATGAGTTCATGGTCCACGGTCCTGCCGGGATCCTTGAAGCACTTCTTGAGTTGAGAGATGTGGAAAACGTCATGGACTTTGAGTTGTTCCGGCAGCTCAAGAGCATAAGCAACTTCTCCTCTTCTTCCACGAATTTTGAAAGGACCGATGTATCTAGGAGCTAGCTTTCCTTTGATACCAAAACGGTGCGTGCCTCTCATGGGAGTGACACGAAGGTAAACGAGATCACCAGGGACATACTCCATGTCCGTGTGCTTTCTGTCATAATTGCTCTTCTGGCGACTTTGAGCAATCTTCAGATTTTCGAGAATGATGTGAACTTTCTCCTCCGCTTGAGTTACAATGTCGGGGCCAAACAATATTCTTTCACCTGCGCCCGACCAACCAATCGGAGTTCTGCACTTGCGACCATAGAGAGCCTCAAATGGTGCCATCTTTAGACTTTTCTAGAAGTTGTTGTTGTAAGAGAATTCAGCCTAAGGAAGACATTCTTCCCACTTCATGCCAAAAGAGATAACGCAAGCACGGAGCATATCTTCTAGAATCTGATTGATCCTTTCAACTTGTCCTTGCGACTGAGGGTGGTAAGCTGTGCTGAAGTTTAGTTTTGTTCCCAAAGCATTTTGGAAACTTCCCCAGAACTTGGAAGTGAAGATGCTTCCACGGTCTGAATTGATCTCAAGAGGAACTCCATACAGAGAGACAATTATGTTGATATAGAGCTCAGCCAACTGAATTGCAGAAATTGTTTCCTTGACTGGAAAGAAGTGAGCTACTTTGGAAAGCCTGTCAATGACAACAAAGATTGCATTGTTGCCCTTCTGCGACCTTGGAAAACCAGTGATGAAATCCATCTCTACTTTCTCCCATTTCCATTCCGGAGGCTTCAATGGCTGTAGAAGACCGGAAGGTTTCTGATGGACAGCTTTAACTCTGCGACAGACATCACACTCCGAGACATACTTGTCACAATATCGTTTCAAACCAGGCCACCAATATTGTGTTTTCAAGCCCATGTACATCTTAGTGCTGCCAGGGTGGATAGAAAGAACATAATCATGCGCCTCCTTGAGAACTTGTTCTCTTAAACCCGGGTAATTCGGAACAAACATCCGGTGTTCAAAGAAAAGAGTGCGTTGGTCATCAACATGGAAAGACTCATACTTCGGAAGTTGAATGTTGGAGATTATCTTTTTAGTGTAAGGATCCCCAAGCTGAATGGAACGGACCTTTTCTTCCAAGAGAGGTGTTGCTAGAAGGTTCAGAAGGTACCCTTGATCCACAATTTCAAGGTTGAGCTTGCGGAATTCCTCGCACAAGAGAGGCTGTTGTTCTTCCACCATGAGGTTGTTGACATAAGCTTTTCGGCTGAGAGCATCTGCCATGACATTGGCTTTGCCCGGAGTGTAGTTGATGGTCAAATCGAAATCATTGATTGTTTCAATCCACCTCCTCTGACGAAGGTTGAGATCAGGCTGTGTGAAGATATACTTCAGACTCTTGTGATCAGAAAAGATCTCACAACGGTTGCCAAGCAAGTAATGCCTCCATACTTTCAAAGCAAAGACAACTGCTGCGAGTTCAAGGTCATGTGTAGGATAGTTGATCTCATGCGTCTTCAACTGCCGAGAGGCATAAGCAACAACTTGCTTTTCTTGCATAAGGACCGCACCCAATCCTTGCAATGAAGCATCACAGAAAATTTGGAAAGGCTTTGATGTATCTGGAGGAACCAAGACTGGTGTGGAAGTGAGCTTCTCTTTGAGTGTTTCAAAGCTTGCTTCACATGCAGGAGTCCAAAGGTATTTCTTGCCTTTCTTGAGGAGATCGGTAAGAGGCTTCGCAATCTTTGAGAAGTTTTGAACGAAGCGACGGCAGTAACTGGCCAAACCAAGGAAACTCCGGACTTCTTTGACATTTATGGGTGGAAGCCAGTCCATAATTATCTTAATAGTTTCTGGGTTGACGGCAATGCCCTTGGCAGAGATGACGTGACCAAGGTAGGTGACTTGAGGCAGCCATAATTCACACTTGGAGAACTTTGCATATAGGCGGTTCTCACGAAGCTTGTTTAGGACACACCGAAGGTGTTCTTCATGTTCTTCCTTAGACTTAGAATAGACTAGAATGTCATCCAGATAGACCACAACGAACTTATCAAGATACTCCATGAAAACCGAGTTCATAAGCCTCGAGAAGGTGGCAGGTGCGTTGGTGAGACCGAAAGACATGACCGTGTACTCATACAGGCCATAACGGGTGGTGAAAGCTGTTTTAGGAACATCTTCCTTGCGGATCTTGATTTGATGATAACCACTTCTCAAATCAAGCTTAGAGAATACCACAGCTCCAGCTAGCTGATCGAAGAGATCATTAATCCGTGGAAGGGGATATTTATTCTTGATTGTTTTAGCATTGAGTGCCCGATAGTCAACACAAAGTCTATCAGTCTTGTCTCGCTTCTTCACAAAGATGGTTGGACTACCCCAAGAAGAAGTACTGTGCTGAATGAAACCCAACTTCTCTTGTTCATCCAACTGACGTTTAAGTTCAGCCAACTCAGCAGGACCCATTTTATAAGGCCGCTTGGAGATAGGAGCGGTACCAGGTTCAAGTTCAATGACAAACTCAACCTCACGATCCGGAGGCATACCTGGCAACTCTTCAGGAAAGACATCTGGGAACTCACAGACTACAGGAACACTCTGAATACCTTCCATAGCATCATCATTCAGAGCCGCCAAAGAATAAAGCTGAATTGCAGGAGTCAGACTTGGAGAATAGACTATATGGCCTTCAGGAATTTTCAGAGAAACCGAACGTTCAGCACAATCAATCACAGCTGCATTTGCTGTCAACCAATCCATGCCCAAGATAACATCAATATCAGAATTGCCCAGAATAATTAAGGAAGCCGGAAACAAAGAGCCACCAATCTCAACTTGATTGCCATGGCTGATATGCGCAGCCCTCATGTTTGACCCAGGAGATTGTACGACAAGACGATGTAATAAAGGAACCATAGCCAGATCTTGCTCATGAGCAAACTTGTGAGAAACAAAAGAATGCAAAGCACCAGAATCAATCAAAACTCGTGCAGGAACTGAGTTAACAGGAAGCATCCCCATGACAACTCCAGAGGGCTCAGCTTGAGCGGCGTTGACACAGTTGGCACGAGCAACCGTAGACCCCGGCTTAGTGTTGATGTTGAGAGCCCGAGGTAGAGGTGCACGAATCATAGGAGAACTTGCCGCAGGTCTTGGAGGTGGTGGTGGAAGAGCTTTGTTGTTCATTGGACAATTCCAGTGCTGATGCCTAGTGTTTCCACAAGTATAGCAAGCACCAGGTGGACGTGGAGCAATGTAGCCAGGGACTCCGCCAGGCGCTCCAGGGTAGTTGTGGTTGTAGCCCCTGGGAGCCGCAGTGAAGGAGTTTGGTAGCATTGGTGCGTAGCTAGAAGGTCTTGGTGGAGCAGGGAGCGACGGTGGGGTGTTAGGAACTCAGACACGACGCTTAGAAGGAGCTGTCATAGCAGAAGAGCTTGCTGTATCACGGCTGTGTTTCTTTGACTCCTCAAACACTTGCCTACTTGCTTCTTCCTGCAGAGCTGTGTGTTGAAGTTCCAGAAAAGATGCCGGCCTTGCATGAGTGATTGCATATTTGATGGAAGCATTGAGGCCTTGCCGAAACCTCTTTTGCTTCTTCTTGTCATCAGAGATCTCATCGCCACCATAACGAGACAGGTTCATGAAGTTTCTGATGTAGGTGTTGACATTGTCAGTGCCCTGCTTGAGGTTGAGAAACACTTCCTTCATCCTTTCCATGACAACTTCTGACAGATATTGCTCTTTGAAAGCAGTAGTGAACCGCTCCCAAGTAGGCTGAAAACCAGAAAGATCTGCCTTGAGGTAATTTTCCCACCAGAGAGGTGCATCTCCCTTCAGAAGGTGAGTAGCACACTTGACCCATTCTTGCTCGGGAACATCTGCAGTCATCAGCAACCTTGACACTTCACGTAGCCAATCATCCGCATCAAGTGGCTGATCAGACACCTCAAATTGGCGTGGGTTGAACTTGAGAAAACTCTTGATGTCTCCTCGCTTGGGAGGTGGAGGTAGCGGAACAAACTCATTCCTCCTCACGCTTTCCTCGAAGCGCTGCTAGTTCTGCTGCATAGTGCCCAAAGCATTTGCAATACTTGCCAAAGCAGCCCCAAGTTCAGGTGGAATGTCCTCCTCAGAACGGCGTGGTGGTGCCATCCTGTGATTGATATAAAACACAAGTCAGTACTATAATGGAGAATGATAATAATCCAAAATAGTACCAAAATGGAATTAATCAAGATTAAAGAATGCAATTCACTGAGATGATATTAAAATATCAACAAAGTTCAAGGCAACTAGAAGATATTAAGCATAACGCACACGACTGAACAAGGAGTGTGGTATACCAACTAACAAAGAAAAAATTTCCGAAAATTTCGGCATTAAAATACCAATATATGCGCAAAACCACTTAACGAATCAAGATTAGTAACTCTACTAGTTCAATATACAAAAGCAAATGATAGAAGTAGTGGTATGGTCGCGACTCCATCCCACACTCAATCATTACTCCGCACATGAATCAGTAAAACACATATCCCAACACCTTATTCTTAAGGTGAACCTAAAGATTAGTAACTACGGAAAAGAACACCCCAACAAGATAACTCCGGATAACAAAGAGTAAGATAGATCGCATCGGTATACAACGAATCAGAATAGATCGCGTCGGTTTACACAGGACTGTCGGTAGGGAATGTACCAACAGTTGATAACCAAAAGCAGATAGTGATAACATTTGGATGCAACAGATAGACAAGGAATTCACACACACACACACAAACACAAACACAACCTATGGTACTACGGAACCCCGAACACGTGAATCCTAGTTTGAATTTTAGAAGAGGATTGAAAACGTTACACTTCCTTACCAGAAAAGGGTGAGTGGGTGGGTAAGAAGAAAAATGGAAGCAGTCCTACTCTCACGTTTTGTTTTTCCCTAGTATACATAGCTACCAAAATATTTACTAGACTGACAACGACCATTTTGGCTGAGACCCTGAAGGGCGGGATGGCTCTGATACCAATTGTAACTACCTCAGTGAATTACGCTCTTGGTTAATGCCTGGATGAACAAAAGTGGTTAAAATAGTACGGTGGGGCCCAGGGCCACTCACGGTAGACCTTTCGGCCGTCCTAACCACTTTCAGACAACGGGACAAGAACGAGCGGCGTAATCGGCAGGCGAAGGGATCAACTACATACACAAATGAGTATGTATGCAAGCCACATACAACAGTCCTCAGAGCCATTCCATCTAAAAGAAATAGAAATATTGCAACGCCATACGGCAAGATCCAAATGTCCTAGATAGATATAATAATTTAGGATAGCTCCTCATACATCACACATCAGAGTATCAGGCGGAAGCGGAAAACAAGATCCGAGTACGGATAAGAAGCAAATTGGCATAAGATGCCCCATAAATAAACACATCCCGCCCACAGATCTCACGGATCCCCGTTCCCGGAATCTCTACACCGAATGATCGTTGCCAACATCATCTGTCTCTTCCACCTAGTATCCATCTTGCGGGTACACCTGTTCATCTGAATCAAACAATTTATCGTGTGAGACCCTAGGGGTACTCAACAAGTCTTTATGCCGCTAAAGGGGACACAACCTGGGGTGACGCAATTGCAGCAAAAGATAATACCTAACAATTCTACAGATACTCGCTAACCATCCGCCTAACCAATGATAGACGGATGTCCGTGAATTAAGATCAACAGTTATAACAGTATAATTAACAGATCCATCCTCCTCCCCGCTTACCAACGAGGAAGCGGACGAACAACCCCATCATCCGTTAGCAGTTTTATTAACCGTTCCATGAGTATTGCACTATGTACTAGTCAGGTACTTAGTCAATTTAAAAGCAGTACTTTAGTTATACTAGTCTACGATCGAGAAAATGTGCTCCAAGTCGTCCATAACCGTGGACACGGCTTTCAGAAAGATTTACCCTGCAGGGGTGCACGAATAACAACACACACTCGATCAACCTCGAAAAAACCAAATCAAAACCCAACGAGGCATTCACGACAAAGCAATCACAGGATTCAGCAATATTTCAGGGGGCCACCCCATTAAGCTACCCGCAACGAAGTTGGCCGGCTCCGAGACGGACCCAAGGTTTGTGTGGACGGCGGTAAACGACTGGGAACCCGAAAATGTGACTGGGCTTGTTGATACAGCAAAAACGTGTCAAGATCCAAAACAGTACAGGTGCTCCTCGCACAATCTTAAATAAAGCAGTAACATGGCATAAGTACAGGATAGTAATAAAGCCCCAAACTAATTGTGGCCCCAAGAAATAAGAATTAATCAAGCTCTGGCTCAGGGGGGTCCATAAGGCCTCCCGGATGTGGATAGTGCGAGTAAACAAGGAACAGGAATCAAGTACTCGGGGTCCTATGGGACACAAGTGAGCATGAAAAACCAAATAGCAGATATTGCTCACCGGTGCCTCTTTCATTAGTTATCCCATTATTACTCAGGTTAAGTTGTTTAGGTACCTCGTTATTCATCAGACACTCATATACCCTACACATGCTTTTCTACGACTCGCATGGCTCAAACAACTCCTGTAGTAATGGCTCATGGGATGGAGGAACAAGCTTCGGTGGGGTTTAAAAGTAAAGGCTATGCAGTACTTGGGATTCAATTTAATGCAATCGCGACTCAATGATGCAAGAATAAGATAGAGGCAATAGGTATTGTATGTATGCAAGCATGTGGTAGTGCTTGCCTGGCAGCTCAGTTGAAGCGAGGGATGGATCTGGGTAGTACTCCTGTGATTCCTGGTAATTCTCCTGCTGGGCGTCTATTCGAAGAAGAACCAAACAAACAAGGCCAACATAAATAAAGTGCACAAGCATATGAATTAAAATGCGTCAAGCAAACAAGCATGCCATGATGAATGATGCATAATTTACATGGCATTAAAGTAGCATGGCAAGGGTGAGGTGTGGTGCAAGAATTAAAGCACTGTATTATTTATTTAGTCCAATATTTATTGCCATAAACAGTTCAGATTTGTAAGAATGACATGATCCATGCTTCAATTCAGAACAAGGATTGCATAAATAGAACGGCCTCGTCGCGCTGATCGATTTAGACATATTATTTGCCCAATTTGGAGTTATAGAATTAAAGTTATTAATTAAGGAAAAGGGCATTTTATTGTAATTTTAATCATCTCGAAAATTTAAATTGCTCAAACAATATTTTGAATGGCATATTTGAATTCCTCACATTTTTCTGATTCAAAAACATATATTACTTGTATTATTTGAATTTGTATTTTAAAAATTATTTAAATCTGATTTGAATTTGAATTTAAATCAAATTTGGAAAAGGTTTAATTGAAACAGCAAAGCAGAAAACCATTTGCACTCAGACAGATTCAGCCACAGTCACTGACGGGTGGGCCTTGCGCTGACTGGGCCACGCGCGCGTAAACACTTTTCCACCGCGGGCTTGGCTAGCCACTGAGGTCGACAGGCGGGGCCAGCGGCTTCGAGCCCGCGCGACAGTGGGGTTGCCCCCAGAGGCTGACAGGTGGGGCTAGGGCTGGAGCGCGGGTTACGGCCTGGAAATTAGAGGGACTTTTCTGCAAGATGCTAGTGCGGCTGACTAGTGGGCCCCGAGGTACCACGGATTGAGAGCGAAAAACAAAAAGGGGGCTTTTGTAAATTACCACAGGCCCGGTACTATTCTTCGTGTTCTTCGGTCTGACGGAAATCCGCGCGCAGCGCAGAGCAGGGGATCGAACTCGGGTCGCGGGCGCCCGCGCTGAGGGGGCTAGCCAGGGCGGCTGGCTCGGGGAGTTGATAGGAGGGGGCTTGGGGCCTAGCTAAGGTTCTGCGCGGCGCAGGGAGGTTGCAGACGGCAGCGAGCGGCGCGCACTGAGACCGTTCGACGGTTTGAGCGGGGGCGCTAGACGTCGACGGCGAGGCGGAGCATGTAAGGGAGGGAGTACTGCTCACCGCGGAGGGGCGATGGAGTTGGATCGGGCAGGGAAGCACCAGAGCGGCAAGGACGCAGGCGTACTGGCGGCTAGGGTTTGGCATCGGGTGGCGGCGGTACCGGCGCTCCTGGGGCTTCTCTTCCTCGTCGACGCGTGCAGGGAGTGGCAGGGAGGTTCCCTTGGTCTCCCAGGCCACTTCCACGACGTGCACGCCGGCTGGAACGAAGAGGGGCAGGGTTAGACGGCGGCGACCGGCGGCAGGTGCTGGTGGTGGAGAGGAAGAAGGAGGAGAGCAGGGCAAGCTCGGGGCAGATCTGAGCGAGCCAGGAGAGTCGTGTGGGCGAGGGAAAACGAGAGGGAGAGAGGAGGGGCAGCCGTGGTAGGGGGGTAGATAAAGGTGGCCTCGGGTGCCACCTTTTGCTTCTCCCTCACGTGGTCGAGCTGGGGCTCGACCTGGGGGCTGCAGGTGGGGCTTGGCTGGGAGAGAGGGACAGGCAGGGAAGGGCTCGGCTGGAGGGTGCCCTCGTGTCAGGAAGAGAGAAGAGAGGGAGAGAGAGAGGGTAGCTCGGGCTAGGGTAGATGGGGCTCGGGTTAGGGCTTAGCTAGGGTTAGGGTATGGGTAGCTGAGGTGTGGGCCAGGGAGAGGGTGGCCAGGTGGGACCAGTAGCTAGGGAAAGCGGGAGACAGAAAGAGAGGTAAGGTAGAGTTAGGGTTTAGTGTAAATTAGGTTTAAAAGAAGTTAGAGAGAAAAAAAATAGCTAGGTTAAGCTTGGTTAGGGTTTTAGATTTTTGGATTTGTTTAAGAGACCAAACCAAGAGGAAGGGGAGCTTGATCTAGCATAAACTAAGGTGGAGAAGAAAACAAGAAAAAGAGAAAGAAAATGAGAGAGAAAGAATAAGCCTCATTTGATCATGCATGAAGAAATATATGGGGATGGTGGAATGGATGGAGATGGACCACATAGAAAAATATTCACTAAAGCAAAGTAAAAACCAATGAGAGCAAAGGTGGTGAAGAAGGTTGCATGGCCCATGCAAAATTATAAATGCCATGATTTATTTTGTGAGAACAAACTAATGATATGGCATTATACTTATGCATTCCCAAGAAGTGGAAACAAGGCCAAGCAAGAGAATTTAAAGAACTAGATCCACCCTATTTCCCATGAGCTAGATAAAACCAAAATAAAGACAAACAAGCTCATGGACTAGTAGGATGGTGGAATTATAAAGTGGTGGAAAAGAAAGGTGATGGAATTGAAATAAAAGATATGCCCCCAACTCAACTTGGGGATTTGAACAACATATCAATAACCAAATACAATATCAAGAGGCAAATACAATTAATAATGCATATGAGAGAAAAACCAAAAGAAAGAGGGTTTTATATGATGCTCAAATGCAAGGTGGCATGATGACATGAGCATGATATAATTATGATGCAACAATTATATATAGGAAGTAGCCATTATCTTACTAGACCAAGTAGCATTACAATTGTTAGACAATTGGGATGCTACATATTGTGTCAGCTAAAGGATTTGTCGTGGATCCAAGTAAGGTAGCTTCCATGACAGAATGGGAGTCCCCTAAGAATGTGGGTGATATCAGGAGTTTCCTGGGCCTTGCGGGAGATTACCGAAGGTTCATTGAAAACTTTTCCAAGATAGCAAAGCCAATGACAGAATTGTTGAAGAAAGAAAAGAAGTTCCAATGGACCGAGGCATGTGAAGCAACTTTTCAAGAATTAAAGAAGCGCCTAGTAACAACACCTGTTTTGTGTCTCCCTGACATCCAAAAGGATTTCCAAGTCTATTGCGGCGCTTCTCGACAAGGGCTTGGTAGTGTACTAATGCACGATGGAAAAGTAGTGTCTTACGCCTCTCAACAACTCAAGAACCATGAGAGTAACTACCCCACACACAATTTGGAACTAGCATCTGTTGTGCATGCGCTCAAGGTATGGAGACATTACCTCATGGGCAAACATTGTGATGTGTTCATGGATCACAAGAGTCTTAAGTATATTTTCACTCAAAAGGAGTTAAATATGAGGCAAAGGAGATGGCTTGAGCTCATCAAGGACTATGACTTGGACCTGCAGTACCATCCTGGAAAGGCCAATGTTGTGGCTGACGCCTTAAGCCGGAAGGTCTATGTAAACGGGCTTACCGTGGGAGAAGTTCCAAATGAGTTGTGTGAGCAACTCAAGGATCTCAGGTTGGAAATAGTTCCAGAGCGATACTTAGCAACTATGGAGATAGTGCCAACGCTTCTGGACCAAATCAAAGAGGCCTAGAAGGGGGACAAAGAGTTGGAAGAGATAAGAGAGTTCCCGATGATCCTAATATTAGAAAGATAATTCTTCAGGAAGTTCATGATTCGCCTTACTCAATTCATCCTGGTAATACAAAGATGTACATGGATGTGAAGGATAGATTCTGGTGGAATAACTTGAAAAGAGAAATTGCTGAATACATCTCCTTGTGTGACGTGTGCAACAGAGTCAACGCCGAACATCAAAAACCAGCAGGGCTGCTGCAGCCATTACCTGTGCCCGATTGGAAGTGGGACAAGGTAGGCATGGATTTTATCACAGGACTACCACGGACTCGTTCTGGGTATGACTCCATCTGGGTAGTGGTCTAACACTTCACAAAGGTGGCCCACTTTATTCTCGTAAAGACCACCTATACCAGTGCTAAGCTTGCCAAGATTTATATGTCAAGGATCGTAAGTCTTCATGGTGTACCCAAGGGGATTGTCTCTGATAGAGGTACCCAATTCACCTCGAAGTTCTGGCGACAGCTACACGAGTCTCTAGGGACACGGCTAGAGTTTAGTACTGCTTTCCACCCGCAAACAGATGGACAAACGGAAAGAGTTAACCAGATCTTGGAGGACATGTTAAGATCCTGTGCACTAGACTATGGGTCTAGTTGGGATCATAATTTGCCATATGCGGAATTCTCATACAATAACAGTTACCAAACTAGTATCAAGATGGCTCCATTTGAAGTTCTATATGGCAGAAAGTGTAGAACTCCGCTGCTATGGAGTGGAGTTGGAGAACGGAGTTTGTTTGGACCTGAACAGATCAAGGATGCTGAAGAAAAGGTGAGACAGATTCAAGACAGGTTAAAAATAGCCCAATCCAGGCAAAAGAGTTATGCTGATTCCAAGTGCAGGGATGTGACTTATGAAGTGGGAGACCGTGCGTATCTCCGAGTTTCGCCACTATGAGGAGTTAAGAGATTTGGAATCAAGGGTAAGTTAGCACCCCGATTCATAGGGCCCTACAAAATCTTGGGTCGTAGAGGGGAGGTTGCCTATCAGCTGGAATTGCCTGAAGTGTTGACTGTTCATGATGTTTTCCATGTGTCACAACTAAAGAAGTGTCACCCAGAAATGGCTGAAACACCACTAAAGGATACGGTTCCGTTGGACGAGGTTCAACTGGAAAACGATCTCACCTATGAGGAAAAACCCACCAAGATTCTGGAAACAGCTGAGAGAATTACTCGTACCAAGACTATCAGGTTTTGCAAAGTTCAATGGAATCACCATTCTGAGGAAGAGGCCACGTGGGAACGTGAAGACCTGAAGAAAGAACACCCACACCTATTTGCTAACCAACCTGAATCTCAGGGACGAGATTCTTCTTAAGGGGGGTAGGTTTGTAACATCCAAAATTTTACAATTGCAGATGTTACTAGAAGCATGCCCGAGGGAAAGTAGGTTTACTGCTGCATCGGTTACTTTCCCTAAACCCTATAGTCATATAAAGACTAAAAAGGGTAAAACAAAATCTAACCTACGAAACCTTTGCAAAAGTGTTATTTTATAATCCCATTCTAGTCCTCTTCTTTTTACAAAATTTTATAGACCGATCTCACTTAATTCGGAGTCCGTTTGCAAAAGTTACGAAACATTTAGTGAAATAGAAAAAATAAAAGGTATATAAAAAAAGATCCCTAGCCTAACGGGTCGGCTAAACCAGCCCGAGGCTTATCTACCGCCCCCCTGGCAGAGCGGCCAGCGAGTAGCACGTGTCCCGGCCCAACAGACGCCAGCAGACGCCGCCAGCAGCCCGTCAGCGCGTCCGCGGCCGCCGACAGGCGGGCCCCACCGCATCGTCATCTCCGACGAGATCAGAACGAACTCCGTTTTCTGCCACCGCGTCTGGAACGAATTCCCGGCCATTTCAGAGAGGATCTCCATGACCCCCGCCCCAAGTCTCTGCCTCTTTTAATCCCCGCGACGAACCCCACCCAAAACCCTAGCCCTCCTTGCTCGATGTACCGCCGCCCGCGACCTCACCGCCAACCTCGCTGGAACAACGCCGCCGCCGCCCGACGGTGACCCTTTCGAAGACCTCGACTGTTTTTCTTCTTCCCCTTGTAGTACCACTTCCCCTCACGCCTTTTTCCCTCTCCGTCGTGCACCACAGCCACCACAATTCCTCGCCGGAGTCTCGCCGGAGTTCGTGAAGACCAGCCGCTGCCTGGCGCTGCTCGAGGAGGGATTAGGCGACGCCGACTGCGGGAACGGAACCGGGAGAAGATTCTCCACGCCGTCGTCTACTTCGCCACCCTGGGAAGTCATCGGACCGCCACCAAGCACCACCGCCGACGCGCCACCGCCGTCCACCACCGTCGTCTAGCACACTGCCGTCGTCGCCCCAGGTAAGCCTCTGCGCTCCCCCTCCGTCCGTTAGATCGCGAAAGAACGACCCAGATTAGATAGTCCTACCGAACAAACCACATCGCGCCGCGTGGCATGCCCACATCAGCCGCCGCGTGGCAGCACCGTCAGCGTGCTGAGTCGGCCCGCGTCAGCCCGCTGGACCAACCCGGTTCGTCCACTTGGCGCTGCACAGCTGCCGCCGTCCTGTTTTCCTTTTAAATAGGCAAAAAACACTTTAATCTTGTAAAATTCGTAGTAAATCAAATACTTGTCCAAAAATTGCATAAAATATACCGTTGGATTCACAAACTTGAGTAGAACACAGATCTACATTAAATTGCTGGTTTACTGCTGTAATCTTGCAGTAGGGTTTAACGTTTAGATTAGAGTATTTTAATTCTAGAAAATTATCCGTATGATCCGTTTTAGTTGATTCTTGTTGCGTTGGCTTTGTATCTACGAGACCTTCTGTAGAAAATTGTTATAACTTGCTTAGAGTGATCAGATCTATTTCGAGATAGATTGGAGGTGTAGATCTATTTATGAGCTTGATTATTTAGGGATTCACCCAAAATACTTCAAATCTGTGGGGAATCGATTCTAATGCCATCCCTAACTCAACAACACCCCCGAATAAAACCCTTGGTCAAATTTGAATCCATCCTTGCATATTACCTTGTTGCATGCATGCATATTCACCTTCGTGACATTGTTTTGTGCATATTGTGATTGGATCTATGTTTGTGTTTCGTTAGATTGCTCGGAGTGCGCTGAGGAGTACTGTTGCGTAGAGTGCTGCTCGGATCAAGGCAAGTTACACCACTTGTTCATGATTATGTCCCAGTTTTGAATACCATGCATGTTTTGCTCTTCAAAATAGTAGTATGCATGTGTAGGATTGTTTTGGTAGATCTACTTGAAAACATTTTGCAAGTGCGATGATTTTGTAGTATGCCATGATAGTTCTATACTTAGGATTTTCCTTCCTAGTAGGTTATCCCTGTTTTCGCTAAAGTACTGCATGCTATGCTATATATATATAAAGTATCGTTGGGGGGTTTCGAAAGACTCAAAATTTTCTAAGTATGAGAGCTCTCTCGAGCGAACTTTTCTTCTCAAAACCCCCTTCAAAAGAAAACTAAGTTTTCATCTGGGCGAAATGGTTGTCGGGACAACGAGTGGAATTTTGGTGGAGGACGGCCGCCCAGGGATCAAAGAAGTCTGCCATGTTTCAGAATTTAGAAGCTTCCAGTGCAACCACAATACATATGGGCTCTGTCTTGGCTTAGTACTTAGTGGGAAACCTCACCGGGGTACCAACATTTGGAGGTTCTTGGCACGGTTATATCCAGCTGGTAGAGGGGCTACTAAGGGAAGGCTTCGCCATGATCTTGTTTGTAAAAGGACTTGATCGTGGATTGTGGGGAAAGTGCACAACCTCTCGAGAGTATTGCAATCTGATCGATCAGCCGTGTTCACGGAAACAGAGCAACATTGAGCATCTGAAGGATGGGGCCTCTGAAAGATCTTCCTCTCTCTTTTCCAAACTTAAATTTTTATAAACCCAAAGGCGTGAGTAATATCGCCATTGGCTGGGATTTTGGGAACTTGGTGCGTAATATCCAAGTGCTAGGTTGATTGGGTACTTGGTGAGTAATATCCACGTGTTCCATTCGACCCTATACTACTTATCAAAGTTTACAAAGTAGGGTAATCTCTTCCTCTTTTCTTATTACATTGAGAAAATTGGCTTTATGCAAATGAACCCCAACGCCTACTCTTAGCCTTGCATGTAGAGATAGACTTACTCTTTCCTTGGTGTAATTTGCCAATACATTCAAAGTATTGACTCAACTTGTTGGCTGCACGTGTTATGTGCAGAATCCTAAGACTGAAAGGTGCGTAGGGATCGCGGGTCTTCACGCAACTAGCCTGAGGCGTCGATGGACTCAAGATCTACTTAGTTTCTGCTGTTTTATTTGAGCTAGCTATAAGATATGCAATTTGTAATAATTATACTCTGGATTTTTGGTGTAACAATGACTTGTGTTTTACATGATATTCATCGACTGTGAAGTGCTAGCTATTGATATAGGGACTATCATGTTATTCACAGTGACTTAGGATCCTTAACGATCCGAGGTCGCAACAGGTTCAGTCCGGAGATGGGTCCGGAGACTCTGGGGTCTGCAGGCCGGAGACTCCAGTGTCTTCAGGCCGGAGACTCCAGTGTGGCTGGAGACTCCGGTGTGTGCAGGCCGGAGACTCCAGTGCTCCAGCTGCTGCTTCTTCCGTCTTCTCTTCCAAGCCTCCGTCTTGTCGGGCTTGGTGCTCCAGGCTTCCTCCCATGCCTCCGTACTTGTCAATATGAACCTACCATGAATACATGACGGAGTATGAAGTAGTATACCATTAAGTGGGGTAGGAAGTGGGCTTGCATAGAGGAACGGATTCACCTTTGGAGTCCCTGACGACTTGGCATAAGTTGGAGACCATGATGTGGTAACGACCGAAGGTCAGGCTACATCATCTCCCTCCCTCCAA
The DNA here is from genome assembly GCA_910589775.1 of Avena eriantha. Classification (NCBI taxonomy): domain Eukaryota; kingdom Viridiplantae; phylum Streptophyta; class Magnoliopsida; order Poales; family Poaceae; genus Avena; species Avena eriantha. The sequence continues at coordinate 392,506,326 of OU342743.1, read as the reverse complement.
AAAGAGTCATCCTCAACTCTACACGCTTATCACAAAGTAGAAGTTGTCGAGAGACCTTCTTGATCCAGGGGTTCACCATATAGTCATCCTCGGGAAGATTGAATTGACAACACTTCAATGTTCCTTCACCTTCTATGAAGCCTATAAAGCTCTCCACAAAAGCGATGCAACACTCAAAGCGTAGCCAATTCATGAAGATTATAGCATGAGTCCTCAAGTAGAGTGAAGTCACCTTAGGATGTAGAGATGGCTCGTTGAAGGGCAGCCATAGGTAACTCTCTACGTTTCGTCTTGTCAACTTTTGTTCCATAGAGGTTGACACTGAAGCAATTGTACCTTCACACAACAAGGACCAAGCAAAATATGTTCATGTGTGATATAGGATCATGTCATTTGTGGCATGTCCATTCTTGTTCACAACACTATTAGCACAACTCAAGTATCGCAAACGAAATGCGTATGCAAGGTCAAAGTGCATGGAAATTGTTTGAACATCATCCAAATGTGGGAACTCAAAAACTCCATAAAACATCTTAGTGTGGCACTCAAAGCAATTGAGTAAAATATTGATCAACATCTTTGATGCAAGAATAGGAGAATTCAGCAAAAACACATGCGGAAGAATATCCAAAGTAACATCATTATGTGTGCAAACCAACCATTGGAAAGAACAATTGTTCAATATGTTGGATGCCACACACAAATCATAAAACTCAAAGATCATGGGCATTGGAGTATCACAAGCGGAAGCAAAAACAACATGTTTGCAAACAAACCATATGAAAGATCAAGTGGTCCTTATGTTTGTTGTAACAACTATTCGAGAGACTTGGAAGCTCTCATGACAATACATGCTCATAATGGCATTACGGTTGCACACAAAACATCGGAAAGAGAAAAATTTCAACATTTTAGTTGCAACACACAAAGCATCAATATCCAATAGCAACGAGACATGATTGTCACAAGGTGGAAGAATACCATCAACATGCTTGCAAGCAAACCATAGGAAAGAGCAATTTTTCAACATGAAAGATGCAAAGCATACAAAAGGTATCAGAGCTGGGTTCGACCTTGAACTCACTTGGGGGATGCTCTCTAGAGCTTTTTTTGTCAACTCGTGCTCAACCGAGGTTGACATTCTTGTGCGGGTACCTGTACACATCATACACAAAAGGAAGAATGTGTATGCATGGTAGAGAAACACATCATCACCATGAGTGTCAATCAAGTATGAAATAGATGCATTGTTGAGGGCAAACCTCTAGGGTGGCCCGATCTTTCACGATTCCCTTTCAAATTGAGGATGGAGTGCAGGGAGAGGAGGAGAGGATGAACACGGCGAACACACGCACGAAGAACACGATGAACACACACACACACAAAACCACGATACACACAAATAGCTCACGCTGGCGGTGACTGGTTCGGCGCAATCCCTAGGATCGGCGTCGGGCGGAGGACTCTCTCTCGAACCGGCACGGTGAGATGGGAGACTCGGTGAGATCTTGACGTCTTGGCAAAGGGACACCGATTCCCAGGCCTTGTACAAAGAGGAGGCACGATGCAAACGGCAATGAGGTTTGGGATATTTGGTGCTCCTTTGTCAAAGGAGCATGATGCAAGAATTAGATAGATCCACAAGGGGTTTCCACTAATTCCAAATATCATGCCTAGGGTTTACAATGGAGGTGGGGGACTATATATAGGCCAGCCACAAGTTCAGGCATAATTCAGGCATTAAAGTAGAGTTCTGGGCGACGTAGAGGTGTACATGGGCCACAAGGCCCAGCTAGGCTCGTAGGCCCATCTTCAGGCCGAACAGTCCGGGTCGGATCGGCTGGATAGTCCGGGGTAGCCGGACACTCCGGGTAGAGTCCAGGGAGTAGCCGAACTGGCCTTCTGAATGTCCACGCCAGGTTCGGGCTGGGCAGGCCGGACACTCCGGCCGAGTCGCGCAGACACTCCGTCCGGGCCAAACACTCCGGCCGGGCCGGACACTCTGGCCAGTTCTAGGCGGACACTCCGGCTCAGTCAGCTTCAGCATAGGTGCAGCTTTAGGGCTCGTGGGTCGACGCGGCGGGGGTTCATACCTGATGATGCACAGAGTAGTGGTATGAAGTAGCAAGCCATCCAGGTGTATGTCAAAGTCACATGATGAGAGGAGCGAATTCACCTTATCTTGAAGGAGCTTGGCTCGGGCACGGGTCATCGGTCCACTTGGGGGACTCGGTGGTGTAGATGTAGGAGCGTCCGTAGGACGGGCTGCATCAGCTCCCCCCTTGGGAAAGAGTCGTCCTCGATTCTTCATGGTTGTCATCTTGAACATCTCCATGGTAGGGTGAGAGATCCTTGACATTGAATGTATTGCTTGCAAGGTACTTGGAGGTCGGTATGTTGATGATGTAGGCGTTGTTGTTGATTCTTTTGATGACCTTGAAGCGACCATCTCCTCTTTGCTTGAGCTTGGAGTCACGTTCCTTGCGGAAGCAGTCTTTGCTTAGGTGTATCCACACAAGGTCACCTTCTTCAAAGATCATCTCCTTCTTGTCCTTATTTAACCTTGAAGCTTAGCGAAGGACTTGTTGTTCGATAGTAGCTCTTGTTTCTTCATGAAGCGTCTTCATAGCTTGTGCACGCTTCTCGACGTCCATGTTCGTGCGCTCATGGAGAGGTAGTGGTAGGATGTCGAGCGCGGTGAGGGGCTCGAAACCATAGACGATCATGAATGGACTCATCTTGGTTGTTGAGTGCTTTGCTCGGTTGTAGGTGAACTTGGCGTGGGGAATGCATTCCTCCCAATCCTTCAAGTTTTTCTTGATCAACACACGTAGAAGAGTTCCGAGGCTTCGGTTGACAACCTCGGTTTGTCCATCGGTTTGAGGATGCGACACAGATGAAAAGAGGAGCTTGACGCCGAGCTTGGCCATGAGGGTCTTCCATAAGTAGCTTATTAATTTGACGTCGCGGTCGGAGACGATTGTCCTTGGCACACCGTGTAGACGGACGATTTCCCTGAAAACAAATTTGCAACATGTGAAGCATCGTCGGGCTTATGGCACGGTATGAAGTGTGCCATTCTGGAAAAGCGATCCACAACAACAAATATAGAATCATGACCATACTTAGATATAGGCAATCCTAACACGAAATCCATGCTAATGTCGGACCAAGGTGTATGAGGAATAGGCAATGGCATATAAAGACCATAGGGATTAGCTTGTGACTTAGCTTGAACACATGTCGTGCATCGTTGAATGTAGCGCTCCACGTCGCGCTTCATCATGGGCCAAAAGTAGTGAGTGGAGAGCATGTCTAATGTCTTGTTACGGCCAAAGTGACATGTTGAGGGCAAACCTCTAGGGTGGCCCGATCTTTCACGATTCCCTTTCAAATCGAGGATGGAGTGCGAGGATAGGAGGGGAGGATGAACACGACGAACGCATGCACGAAGAACGCAAAGAACACACACACACAAAACCACGATACACACAAATAGCTCACGCCGGCGGTGACCAGTCCGGCGCAATCCCTAGGATCGGCGTCGGGCGGAGGACTCTCTCTCGAACCGGCACGACGAGATGGGAGACTCGGTGAGATCTTGACGTCTAGGCAAAAGGACACCAATGCCTAGGCCTTGTACAACGTGGAGGCACGATGCAAACTCCAACGAGGTTTGGGGATATTGGTGGTCCCTAGTCAAGGAGCATGATGCAAGAATTAGATAGATCCACAAAGGGGTTTCCACTAATTCCAATATCATGCCTCGGGTTTACAATGGAGGTGGGGGACTATATATAGGCCAGCCACACAGTCAGGGGTACTTTAGGAATAAAAGACAAGTTCTGGACGGACTAAGGGGTACATGGGCCGAAGGCCCAAAGGCCTTTTACATGCCCGGCGATGGTCGGTCCGGAGACTCCGGTGTGGTGGTCCGGAGACTCCGGTATGGACCGAAGTCTCCGGTCGGTCTACGGACCAGCCTCTGGAGGGGCAGTCAGATTGACCCCGAGATCGATTCTGGGGGCAGACCGGAGGTGGGGCCGGAGACTCCGGTGTCTTCAGGCTAGAGACTTTGGTGGACCAGAGACTCCTGTGTGCGCAGACCGGAGACTCCGGTCTGAGCAGCTCCAGCGGCTCCTGCTTCATGCTCTGCTCCTTGTTCTCCATCCTTGGGTGCTTGGTGATGTGTCGAAGCTTCGTACCTGATGATGCATAGGGTATTAGCATGAAGTAGCATGCCATCCAAGGAGGTATCAAATTGGCACGAGGAAAAGAGCGAGTTCACCTTAACTTGTAGGAGTTTGGCCCGGGCACGAGTCATGGGTCTACTTGGGGGACTTGTTGGTGTAGATATAGGAGCATCTGTAGGACGGGCTGCATCAGCTCCCCCCTTGGGAAAGAGTCGTCCTCGACTCTTCATGGTTATCATATTGAACATCTCCATGGTAGGGTGAGAGATCGTTAACATTGAATGTATTGCTTGCAAGGTACTTGGAGGTCGGTATGTCGATGATGTGGGTGTTGTTGTTGATTCTTTTGATGACCTTGAAGGGACCATCTCCTCTTGGCTTGAGCTTGGAGTCACGTTCCTTGGGGAAGCGGTCTTTGCTTAGGTGTATCCACACAAGGTGACCTTCTTCAAAGATCATCTCCTTCTTGTCCTTGTTTAACCTTGAAGCTTGGCAAAGGCCTTGTTGTTCGATAGTAGCTCTTGTTTCTTCATGCAGTTTCTTCATAGCTTGCGCGCATTTCTCGACGTCCATGTTTGTTCGCTCATGGAGAGGTAGTGGTAGGATGTCGATTGAGGGGCTCGAAACCATAAACGATCATGAATGGACTCATCTTGGTTGTTGAGTGCTTTGCTCGGTTGTAGGCGAACTTGGCGTGCGGAATGCATTCCTCCCAATCCTTCAAGTTTTTCTTGATCAACACACGGAGGAGAGTTCCGAGGCTTCGGTTGACAACTTCGGTTTGGCCATCAGTTTGAGGATGCGATGCGGATGAAAAGAGGAGCTTGACGCCGAGCTTGGCCATGAGGGTCTTCCACAAGTAGCTCATGAATTTGACGTCGTGGTCGGAGACGATTATCCTTGGCACACCGTGAAGACAGACGATTTCTCTGAAAAACAGATTTGCAACATGTGAAGCATCGTTGGTCTTATGGCACGGTATGAAGTGTGCCATTTTGGAAAAATGATCCACAACAACAAATATAGAATCATGACCATGCTTAGATCTAGGCAATCCTAACACGAAATCCATGCTAATGTCGGACCAAGGTGTATGAGGAATAGGCAATGGCATATAAAGACTATAGGGATTAGCTTGCGACTTAGCTTGAACACATGTCGTGCATCGTTGAACGTAGCGCTCCACGTCACGCTTCATCTTGGGCCAAAAGTAGTGATTGGAGAGCATGTCCAATGTCTTGTCACGACCAAAGTGACCCATAAGGCCTCCACCATGAGATTTTTGGAGAAGCAAAAGTTGAAGCGACGACTTCGGAATGCATAGCTTGTTTTGTTTAAAAAGAAAGCCCTTATGCAAATAGAAATCATCAACTCCTTTGTCATTGGAGCACTTTGCGAAAATTGGTTCAAAGAACGGGTCGGAAGCATACAACGATTTTATTTCCTCAAGACCCAACACGTTGATTTCAAGTCTCGAAAGAAGGCTTGTATGTTTGCGAGAGAATGCGTCCGCAACTACATTATCTTTGCCCTTCTTATACTTGACTATGTACGGAAAAGGCTCCATGAACTCAACCCACTTAGCGTGTCTCTTGCTCAAGTTAGCTTGGCCTTTGAGATATTTCAACGACTCGTGGTCGGAATGTATGATAAATTCCTTGGGCCAAAGGTAGTGTTGCCAAACTTGAAGGACACGAACTAAGGCAAAAAGCTCTTTGTCATAAATCGGATAGTTGAGGCGAGCACCATCAAGTTTCTCGCTATGGTAGGCTATAGGACGTCCGTTTTGCATAAGGACTCCTCCAATGCCAATACCACTAGCATCACACTCTATCTAAAAAGTTTTTGTGAAATCCGGTAAGGCAAGGAGAGGTGCTTCGGTGAGCCTCTTTTTAAGTTCATCAAAAGCTTTTTGTTGTGCTTTGCCCCACACGAAGGTGACATTCTTTTTGGTCAATTCACTAAGGGAACAAGCAATGGTTTAAAAGTCTTTCACAAAGCGACGATAGAAACCGGCCAACCCATGAAAACTTCGGAGTTCACTCACATTTGTTGGGATGGGCCAATCTCGTATGTCCTTTACCTTGGAAACATCAACTTCAATTCCCTTCGAATAAATGACAAATCCAAGAAAAATCAACTTGTCTTTAGCAAAAGTGCACTTGGGAAGATTAGCATAAAGCTTTTCATGTCGAAGGATTTGCAAAACTTCCTTGACATGTGTTATATGGTCCTCAAGTGATTTGCTATTAATAAGAATATCATCGAAATAGACAAGAACACTTTTTCCAATGAGAGAACGCAAGATATGATTCATTAGGCGCATGAAGGTGGATGGGGCATTAGACAAACTAAAGGGCACAAACAACCATTCATAGAGATCAAGTTTGGTCTTGTAGGCGGTTTTCCACTCATCACCTTCAGCCATGTGTATTTGATGGTAACCACTACGAAGATCAATTTTCGAAAAAATAGTGGCTCCACACAACTTAAGCATGTCATTGAGACGTGGTATGGGATGTCGATAACGCACGGTGATAGCATTGATTGGACGGCAGTCCATGCATAACCGTAACGTATCATCTGTCTTTGGAACAAGAATCACGGGTACAACACTTGGACTAGTGCTAACTTGGATGAAACCTTTGGAGATGAGTTGGTTGATTTGACGTTCGATCTCCTTCGTCTCCTCCGGGTTCGTGCGGTAGGTGGCACGGTTTGGAAGAGGTGCGCCGGGGATGAGGTCAATGCGATGTTCTATGCCGCGAAGAGGTGGTAGTCCATGTGGGAGCTCTTTGGGGAACACATCCTTGAATTCCTGCAAAACACTCATCAAAGATGGAGGAACATTGGTTAATTTGTTAGTTCCTTGCGCTAGTCCCCTGCAAAGGAGGACATAGTGCAAGATGGATGGGTTGTTCCGAACATCTCTCATCTCACTTTTGGTGGCAAGGAGAACACTCTTAGTTTTTCTAGTCGAGTTTGGCTTGTGGCTCTCACTCACTATGAGGTGGTACTCTCTCTCACCGCTCTTCTCACAAGTAGGTGTTGTGCTTTGTGTCCTCGCTAAATAATTTGCATTGTACACAATTATTTGGCTAGGAGTCATCGGTTGCAAAACACATGTTTTGTTGAGCCATTTGAAGGTGTATACATTGGTGCGACCATCATGTTGAGCAGCTTTGGCAAATTTCCATGGTCGACCAAGAAGCACGTGGCAAACTTTCATAGGAACCACATCACACTCCATCGTATCTTTGTAAGGACCAATGGCGAAGGAGACCGATACAGTATGCTTGATCTTCACGGACCCTTGGTCACTTAGCCATTGCACATGGGAGGGGTGCTTGTCCGGATGGAGGGTGAGGTTGAGGTTCTCACACAACTCGGTGCTAGCAAGGTTGTGGCAACTCCCTCCGTCAATGATCACCTTGATAGATTTGCCATTGATGCCGGCTCGTGTTTGGAAGATATTGGAGCGTTGGTCTTCATGCTCTTGTGCTTGAGTGGTCAAGATCCTTGTAACGACAAGTGATGGACTTGCGTCATGTTCACACATGAGGAGTTCTTGATCATCTTCCACTCGTTGCCTTGCCATTGCTTCCTTGACACGGGCATCAAATTCATCTTCACGTAAGTACTCTTCATCACCATTGTCATGGATGAATAAGACTTTCTTGTTTCCACATTCGGCCGACTTGTGTCCTTTACCTCCACACTTGTAGCATTCACCGTTGAAAGGTGTATCACTCTTTGCTTGCTTGCCACTTGGGGGAAGTTTTCCTTGAGGACGTGTGGGCTTGAAGGAAGGCTTGGAGGTACTTGATGAGCTTCCATTGAAAGTTGTTGGCGTAGCGGTTGAAGCTTGCTTGTAGGTGAAGTACGTCTTGGGCTTGTTGTACTTGATATCCTCTTGCACTTGACGTTCAGCCTTTGTTGCGATGTGCACAAGCTCAACCATGGTGTTGTATGTTTGGAACTCGACGATGCGCTTGATTGGGTGATTCAAGCCAATAAGGAAATGTGCCATTGTTTGCTCCATGCGTTCATCAATGTTGGCACGAATCAAGTTGAGTTCCATTTCCTTGAAGTACTCTTCCACGGTCTTTGTCCCTTGACGACGCGCTTGAAGGTTGTTGAAGAGCTCACGCGTGTAGTGCGCGGGGACGAACCGGGATCTCATGTGAGTCTTCATGTCATGCCAAGTTGTGATTGGCGGCTCTTGTCTTGCATCACGAGCAACTTGAACTTGTTCCCACCAAAGGTTGGCGTAATCATCAAACTAGCGAATCCATGGCGACCATCTTGTCGTTGCTATAGTTGTGCATGCGGAAGATCTTGTCGACTTTGAGTGCCCACGAGAGGTATTCTTCGGGGTCATTGGATCCGGTGAACTTGGGCATTGTGAACTTCAGCTTGCCAAAAGTTTCTTCATCGTTGCGGTCATTGCGACTAGCTTGGTGACCTTGTTCATGATCTTGTAGTTGGGGACGTGGAACTTGGTTCTCGCGTCCTTGTTGCGGAGCTTGCTCTTGGTATTGTTGTTGAGGAGCTTGCTATTGCTCTTGGTGCGGTTATTTGACATGGTTGAGGCGCTTGGGCCTCATGGTGGCGAGGGTGTGGAGCCTCTTGACGTGGTTGATAACGAAGAGGAGGCTCGTTCCTTGGTTGGTGATGTTGGTTAGGCATATTGGCCTCACGGCGAAGAACATGGTCATGAGCCTCTTGACGTGGTGGGCGTCGCTCAACTTGTATCACTTGATGCTCCATGTTTTGTTGATGTGGAGGAGGCGCCTCGTGATGACCATGGTGTCATTGTTGATGTTCATGATGTTGATGACAAGGAGGAGGATCTTGGAGAGCTTCACGTCGATGCCGAGCTTCATTCTCCAAATTGGAGTCATCACTTGTTGTGTCAAGTATGTGTCGCGGTCGATGGTGGTAGACTTCTGGTTGCACTTGTGGTTGCGCTTGCGGTTCCTCTTGTGGTTGCTCTTGTTGGATCACTAGTGCCCTTGCGTGATGAGGGTGTGCTTCTTGGCTTGCTCGTGGCCTTGAAGAGAGGTCACCATCATAGCTTGACGTTGCGGCGTGCCGTGGGGAAGGCACGTAATTCGAAGAGGTTCCATCTTCAACCACGGGGGCATCATTGTGTCTTGGAGCACTTGGATGTAGATCTTGTGGAAGAGTTGCATGACGACGCGAAGAACTTGAAGAGCTTGATGCGCGTGAACGTGGCCTTGCCATTCCGTCGATGAGGCGTCGAAGATTGTCATTTGTTTCGGCGACGGAGCGTTGAAGTGCTTCATTTTGGTCGCCGAAGTTGTGATGCATTGCATGCATTTGTCGTTCGAGGCCGTCGAAGCGGTTGTCGATGTTCTGGAACTTGGCTTGCATCTCGCCAAATTGTTCATCTTGTCTTGTCTTAAGGGCTTGGCAACATTCACGGAACACTTGGCGGACGATGAAGTGACTTCCACGCATCATGTACAGACCTTGATCTTCTTCTTGGGAAGGTGGTTGGCTCGACTCACCGTGCCTATCCATTATGCAAGACACACAAGTATTGTATATGGAAGTGGAATATGGTGGTGTTAGCCTTGTACATCACCTTGGGGATTGCACCAAACTAGAAACCACAAGTGAGAGCTATAAGCGTGCAAAGTGGAATTGCAAAGAAAACTCACACTAAAGAAAGAACTAACTCTCAAAAGCTTGTTTGTGGTAGGTTAGTATTGTGGAAAACCAAAGAACCAACCAAAAGAAAGGGGTAGTCAAAAGTGGGTAAAATCCAACAAAACTCAAGTCAAAGGTGAAGGTTAACAACTCAAAAGGGTGACGGGAACCTACGACTATATACACACACGTGGAGAAAGTTGGGATTGACACGACTATGAAAATGAGCAAACAAAATGTCCTAACAAAGACTAAGCTCATTGTCGTGCCAATGCAAGGAGAGACCGTGGCTCGTTTGCAAAGAGGAAAAATGAGCAACGGATTTGTGCACTTGTCTTGGGCGCTCTTCTTTCTCTCTTGCTTACAAGCTTTGAGACTCTTCTTTCTCTCTTTCTTACAAGCTAGTCACACTTTACGTTGCTCTTGCACACTCACTATCCAAGGACAAATGCACAAGGCTCAAGCAAACACAAGATGAGCCACTCTCATAGGATAGGTACACACAAAGGAAGATAGGGGTTAACAAGGTGACGCAAGTTATACCTTCGTTGATGATGAACTTGGCGTCGGTGGTGCGGGATGGTGTTCGTGGGTCGTGGTGTCGATGAGCGCGGGGGTTGTCGATGCGGAAGCTTGTTGTTAGTTGACGACATGCACACGGGCATAAACAAACAAGAGGAAATTAGCCAATGCAAGATTAGAGGCAAGACTGTCAAAATCAGGTGTCAGGCCGGAGACTCCGGGGTTTCAGGCCAGAAACTCCGGTGTAGGCCGGAGACTCCGGTGTGGGTAGGCCGGAGACTCTAGTGTAGGTGGGAGACTGCGTTCTGGAGTCAGATCGCGAACTGCTCGTGTTCTTGAGCGGAAATCCACGCCTTGGGTCCTCAAATCCGCGAAAAATTGGCCAAATTGGACTGGGAAAACGCAGGATAAAGCTAGACCAACACCTAAGACAAGGTTTGGTCGGATCAAAACCACAAATAACACTCCAAACCAAGAGATCGATCCAAAGGCAAATATGGGCTGTTTTTTGGGGATCTTCAAATTTTTGGTGGATAGAAGAAAAATTTGTGGGGGAAATCGTGAGCAACGAAGCTCTTGATACCAATATGTTGAGGGAAAACCTCTAGGGTGGCCCGATCTTTCACGATTTCCTTTCAAATCGAGGATGGAGTGCGGGGAGAGGAGGTGAGGATGAACACGACGAACGCACGCACGAAGAACACGAAGAACACACACACAAAACCACGATACACACCAATAGCTCACGTCGGTGGTGACCGGTCTGGCACTATCCCTAGGATCGGCGTCGGGCGGAGGACTCTCTCTCGAACCAGCATGGCGAGATGGGGGACTCGGTGACATCTTGACGTCTAGGCAAAGGGACACCGATGCCTAGGCCTTGTACAACGCGGAGGCATGATGCAAACTCCAATGAGGTTTGGGGATATTGGTGCTCCTTAGTCAAGGAGCATGAGGCAAGAATTAGATAGATCCACAAAGGGGTTTCCACTAATTCATTATCATCCCTCGGGTTTACAATGGAGGTGGGGGACTATATATAAGCCAGCTACATAGTCAGGGATACTTTAGGAATAAAAGACAAGTTCTAGACGTACTAAGGGGTACATGGGCTGAAGGCCCAAAGGCCTTTTACATGCCTGGCTCCGGAGGGGCAGTCAGATTGACCCGAGCTCGATTCTGGGGGCAGACAGGAGGTGGGGCCGGAGACTCCGGTGTCTTTAGGCCGGAGACTTTGGTGGACCGGAGACTCTGGTGTGCATAGACCGAAGACTCCGGTCTGAGCAACTCCAGCGGCTCCTGCTTCATGCTCTGCTCCTTGTTCTCCATTCTTGGGTGCTTGGTGATGTGTCGAAGCTTTGTACCTGATGATGCATAGGGTAGTTGCATGAAGTAGCATGCCATCCAAGGAGGTATCAAATTGGCACGAGGAAAGGAGCAAGTTCACCTTAGCTTGTAGGAGTTTGGCTCGGGCACGAGTTGATGAGGATATATAGAGGGATTATGATGATTCTGACTGCCTGAACTGGAAGGAAATATTGAGTCAACTCAATAATGACTATCAGGTGAATTCATTACTAATTGAACCTGATGTTTTACTTAATGGGAACTTTATACTACCTAAGTCTATGCATCTTTGTATGATCAGGTTTATTGACAACACAAGCGTTGCGCGAGGAGGAGGAGAGTTGCAGCAAGAAGGACAAGCGCTGATTTCCAAATCAACAAGTGCGCGAGGGAGGAGCGGGAGGCATGCGCAGTAGGAGGCAATGAGGAAATCACGTATGAGCAAGAGTGAGAGATGGCGCACCAAGAATTACATGTTTGAGGTGTTCCACGACGTTTGGAATGCGTGCCAATAATGCCGAACCCATATATCGGTCGGTATGTATCAGTCTGAGTCGAACCGAGTTAGTTTGGGCCAAGTTATGGCTATTTTTCGGCCCGTTTAGAGGGGAGGACGCCCCAACCCTCATATAAACCTCTGTAGCCGTCACAAGTTAGGGTTTAGACCACGTTAAAATATTTTGGAGTTGTTTCTTTCATAGAACCTCTGGAATTACCCTGTGTTCGAATCTACCAACTATAATTGAGTGTGATCTGTTGTTCCATTGGGAATTAGTAGATTGCATACTACTGTTTGTGGTCACGGCTGCGTGCGCAAGAGTGTGGTGTTGTGAATATCCTACATGGTTCGAGATCTGTTGCGCTGGCATCAGGGATCGAGCGGGAGAGATCATAGCTACGCACTAGTTATCTATCATCCACCATCATCATCGCCATCCGCTTACTGAGAAGATCGGGCCACCCCATATCATCTTGGTATCAGAGCGCTGGGTTTACTCGGTGAGCAATATCATCTTGGTATCAGAGCGCTGGGTTTACTCGGTGAGCAATATCATCTTGGTATCAGAGCGCTGGGTTTACTCGGTGAGCAATATCATCTTGGTATCAGATTTCCAGTGTTGCCTCGGTAAGCATCCACAAATCCATCCATACATTAGTTGTTTTTGTCCTATACAGAAAAAGCCACACAAAAATATTAGGGTTCATAGTTCATTGCCATAGCCTAGATAACACTGTTCTTGAGTTCTAGTTGCTGATCGTAATCTTTTTGTGTAGCCTTTCTTCTAAATCTGAGTCGTAGTTTTTGTCTAGTTTTCATCTGTTTTTGATCCGTTGTCGGAGTCCCTAGACTATTTCTAGACTGTTCGTCGTGTTCTTGAGTCTTAGATCTAGTAGATCTATTTTCTTTTAGTCTCAGGTTGTAGATCTGTTTGAAAGAAGGAGAAAAAAAAGCAAACCGATCGGATCTAGCCTTGTACTGAGTTTGCTTCACGTTGAAGGCAAAAAAAATTCGGCTCGCTGCCTCAAGCCTGACCGCAGACGCGTCTGTGCTGTAGCGTGAAAGCAAAAAAAAATTCCGAAAAAAAAATTCGGACCGTCGCTGTACCACAGACAGGTCTGTCCTCATACGAGAAATTTTTGTGTCTGCCGACATCCTGCCGCGGCAGGATTTTAGGCCATTTTTCTGCCGTGGCAGAGAGCAATTCTCAGGTCAAATTTTTTTCTTTTTTTGTTTATTTTTTTACTGAGTCCACATAGCGTACCTATCCTTGTGCGCCTTAGTAAGCCTTTCTTTGTGTCTAAAACTATCCTACGAGACTAGCGTGCTTAGTGCTCTACGGGCTGCTCAGTTTAGCAATCTTGTGCCCGTTTCGTTGAGACATTGCTAGCATCTCTCCTTGTGCATTGCAACACGAGCGTTCCTCCGTCATACCTCACTTTATTGAGCTCATTTTCATAGTTGCAATTGCCCCATTTATCTCCACCGTGTGTGTTTTCGTGGGTCTTTGTCATACGATCAGCACTATGACTCGTTTGCGGTGTAGTTAGGATACCATACCTACAGCTCCACCATAAATAACCTGTGTGCCCTGCGATCGTTCTCTGTACCTTTGGTATTCACTTCATCATGTCAGTGCATCAGTCCTTGATTTCGAATTGGTAAGCATCACTATTCACTTTGGAACAGTAAGATCTGCTTTCTTATCAGTTTTTGAGTGAGTTGTGAGTGTGCCACCAAAACAGTTTTGTGTTTTGCACTAATGTACTAATCATGACTTCTACTAGTGTTGATGTGATGCAGAAATCAGATGATGTTTACCATGACTATTTAGCTATTGTGGTTGGCATGGCATATGATCCAACTACAATCAAGTGGCGATTGGAAAGTTCCGCCACACCCGCAGTATATCAGATTTGGGAAATTGATATGGGATTTGGTTTTGCGAGATGTCGTACTTTCGATCGCAAGTTTAATGGCCATATAGAATACATTCTTGCTCACCGACGTGTGGATGAAGAGGTAGCTCGTTGGTGGAAGGACGCAAGGATTGTGTATGGTGTCATGGGTAAAAAAATCCTTTGGGAAGATTTCAAGCAATTTCTATGTTCTATGTTTTTGAACAACTGCAAATGGCCTCTTCCAGAAATTTTGAGAGTGGACACTAATGAGAAATGTGAGTTGTCTACTAACGTAATCATGTCTACTCCTAGTGTTGTATCTTGTGATGTGCAGGTTGCTTTTGAAGAAAGGGAGCCGCCTATTTTACAACCTACATCACACGATCTGGTATTGTTACTTGAGGAGGATGTCGTAGTACCTACTACAGCTGAGAAGATTGTTAATGACATTGGTACGGATTTGGAGCTTCAGCCAACATGTGCGACATATTGTGAGTCTATTCCTTTACTGAAGCCTCCTTGTGATTTGCCTTGCACTACTGTTTCAGCACCATGTGATAGTTTACCAAATTCAAATTTTGATCATGTGGTACTGATAACACATAAGGAAATACTTGCTCGAATACCACCTGCTGATATTGTGTATTCCATCCTGCTAAATGAACCTATGAGTATGAGCTGTGCTATGGATAAGATTTCTGAAATTTCATTTCTGAATTCTAGCACATATTCTCCTTGTTTCACTTTCAATCTGATTGGTGAATATAGCATGCATGAAAATTTTCTTGTGGATCACATAAGTATTACTTGTGATCGAATCGCTGAACTGAAACATGCTGTTTTCAGCCATACATGTTGTGTGTCGACGACTTTGTGTTGTGGGATATATGCTAAAATTTATGATAATATGAAACTAAAGTCAGATCAAGTTGATATAATGCAGCCAACACAAGTAATTTTACCTATGTTGGATCGTTGTAATCTTGCTAGAATAGAACCCAAGTTTTCATATTCGTTGTGTTTTTCCCGAAATTCATTGCCTAGTTGTGCTAATGCTTTATACTTCATTTATATTTGCAAATTGAGTTGCATTTTACATACTGGACAACATGATCATGTTCATAATAATCAAAGTAGCGCAATTGAAGCATGGGATGATTCAATTTGGTTTTCAGACATATTGAATTGGTTTGATCTTGTTCACAAATTTGATCATAGATCTTCTTTGAGAAAACTGAATTTAATATTGAAGAACATGACTATCTATTTAGTTGTTTTTCACCATGATCATGATTCTTTGTACTTCACTTATACCTGCAATTTAAGTTGCTTGATGTATACTGGACATATTTTTCCTGTGAACAACAATAATACAACATGTTATATATACATATACTTTGCGTACACGTTGTTCTTTTTGTTTCTCCCACTTCCAGCTTA
Source organism: Avena eriantha (assembly GCA_910589775.1). NCBI lineage: Eukaryota > Viridiplantae > Streptophyta > Magnoliopsida > Poales > Poaceae > Avena > Avena eriantha. The sequence goes on along the minus strand of OU342743.1, from coordinate 392,490,748 downwards.
CCGAAAGCCAAGGACAGCTTTTCATGAAGAAAGGGAGGATGATGAGGATATATACAGGGATTATGATGATTCTGACTGCCTGAACTGGAAGGAAATATTGAGTCAAATCAATAATGACTATTAGGTGAATTCATTCCTAATTGAACCTGATGTTTTACTTAATGAGAACTTTATACTACCTAAGTCTATGCATCTTTGTATGATCAAGTTTATTGACAACACAAGCGTTGCGCGAGGAGGAGGAGAGTTGCAGCAAGAAGGACAAGCGCTGATTTCCAATATCAACAAGTGCGCGAGGGAGGAGCGGGAGGCATGCGCACTAGGAGGCAATGAGGAAATCATGTATGAGCTAGAGTGAGAGATGGCGCACAAAGAATTACATGTTTGAGGTGTTCCACGATGTTTGGACTGCGTGCCAATAACGCCAAACCCATATATGGGTCGGTATGTATCAGTTTGAGTCGAACCGAGTCAGTTTGGGCCAAGTTATGGCTGTTTTTAGGCCCGTTTAGAGGGGAGGACGCCCCAGCCCTCATATAAACCTCAGTAGCCGTCACAAGTTAGGGTTTAGACCACGTTAAAATATTTTGGAGTTGTTTCTTTCATAGAACCTCTGGAATTACCCTGTGTTCGAATCTGCCAACTATAATTGAGTGTGATATGTTGTTCCATTGGGAATTAGTAGATTGCATACTACCGTTCGTGGTCACGGCTGCGTGCGCAAGAGTGTGGTGTTGTGAATATCTTACAAGATTTGAGAGCTGTTGCATTGGCATCAGGGATCGAGCGGGAGAGATCATAGCTACGCACTAGTTATCTATCATCCACCATCACCATCGACAAGAGCTTGTTGAGAAGATCGGGCCACCCCATATCATCTTGGTATCAGATTTCCTCGTTGCCTCGGTAAGCAATCCACAATCCATCCATAGATTAGAGAGTGTTTTTCATCCTATACAGAAAAAGCCCCACAAAAAGAGTTGCCATAGCCTAGATTACATCGTATTCGAGTAATAGTTGCTGGTCGAGTTCCTCTATTAGATTAGATCTAGATCTGTTCTTCGTAGATTTGTTTTCTAGTTGTTCTAGTTGTTTTCCACCATCTTTTTCCGCTACCATCAAGTCAGTTCCGATCCAAGTAAAGAGTCCTAGTTGTGTACTACTTGGCGAGTCGGAATATAAAAAAATTCGGCTCGCTGCCTCACGCCTGACCGCAGACAGGTCTGTGCTCCAGCGTGACAAAAAAAAATTGGACGGTCGCCTTACCACAGACAGGTATGCCCTCATACGAGAATTTTTTGTGTCTGCCGACCTCCTGCCGCGGCAGGATTTTAGACTGTTTTTCTGCCGTGGCAGAGACCAATTCTCAGGTCAATTTTTTTTTCTTTTTTGTTTATTTTTTTTACTGAGTCCACATAGCGTACCTATCCTTGTGAGCCTTAGTAAGCCTTTCTTTGTGTCTTAAACTATCCTACGAGACTAGCGTGCTTAGTGCTCTGCGGGCTGCTTAGTTAGCAATCTTGTGCCTGTTTCGTTGAGACATTGCTAGCGTCTCTCCTTGTGCATTGCAACACGAGCATTCCTTCAACATACCTTACTTTTTGGAGCTCATTTTCATAGTTGCAATTGCCCCATTTATCACCACCGTGTGTGTTTCCATGGGTCTATGTCATACGATCAACACTAGGACTTGTTTGCGGTGTAGATAGGATACCATACCTATAGCTCCACCATAAATAACCTGTGTACCTTGTGATCGTTCTCTATACCTTTGATATTCACTTCATCAGTTCAGTGCATCAGTCTTTGATTACGTTTGGTAGAGCATCTCTATTCACTTTGGAACGGTAAGATCTTCTTTCTTATCAGTTGTGAGTGAGTTGTGAGAGTTTCCACCATACTGGTTTTGATTTTTGCACTAACTTACTAATCATGTCTTTGAGTGATGATGAAATTGTGTCACAGAAAAACCAGGTGGAGGAGCTTGTTACTTGGAGAGAGTCTGTTGATAGAAATATCACCGACATACAAGATGCTGTGGAGAATAATACTGGAGCCATCAATAATATTCAGACGCAGCTGACTGCTATGAATGTCAACTTTGCCACCTTGCAGCGTTCCATTGAGGCAATCCAGGCAACACTCCAGCCCGGACTTGCACAACATGATGATGGGTTTGAGGACTTTGATGAGGGGAGTGCGGCTGATGCTGCTCCACATCGTGGCAGGGGACGTGCAAATCCCCCTACACCTGCGGCTGCTCCTCTATATGGCCGTGGGTATGCTCCTCTTGGACGTGCCCAGCATGCTTACAATCCAGCTGATGATAGTTTGGGCAAGCCCAAGTTCTCAATTCCTTCGTTCAATGGCTCGCTTGATCCTGAGGATTATATTACTTGGGAGTTGAAGATTGAAAAGCTCTGGCATTTATTTGATTACCCAGAAGACAAGAAGGTAAAACTTGCTGCATCAGAATTTGATGGTTACGCTTTGCGTTGGTGGGAAGCTATTGTGCAGAATAGACGGAACGACAATGAACTTCCTGTGAGGGATTGGCGTGAGATGAAGGCCATCATGGCGGATCGTTTTGTTCCCTCCAATTATTTGCGTTCTGTGTTTGACAAGCTCACACAGTTGAGGCAAGGCACAATGACAGTTGATGAGTACTACATGGAGATGGAGATGCTTATGCAGCGTGCTAATGTTCGTGAATCACGAGAGATGACGATGCAACGTTTCCTCCACAATTTGAAGCTTCAAATCAAGAGTATTGTGCGTTATCACAAGTATGAGACAATGAACGAGCTGCTGCACCATGCTAGAGAGGCCGAGTCCCAGCTGGCTGAAGAGGCAAAGTCACGTGCTCGATTTCCATCCTCTAGCAGATTTTCGGCCAGATCTACACCTCCCACTGTCATGCCACCAGCTGTTGTTCCGTTTACCCCATCGGCCAAACCAGCAAGTACACCTTCGTTTGATTCTAATACTCGGAAACCCGCTGCTCCTGCTGCTAGCTCGGGTTCCAACATGTCTACTGCACGTACTCGTGATGTGGTGTGCCATACTTGTGGAGGCAGAGGTCACTACAAGAAGGATTGTCCAAACAGCAAGGTTATGTTTGTTAATGAACAAGGTGAAGTAGAAAGTGGAGATGAAGCTTCTGATGATGATATTGATGACGGCGAGGTTGGTGCTGATGCATATTCTGAGCGTGCACCAACTATTGTCGTGTCTTCACGTGTACTTAGTGTGCAACTGGTTGAGGAATCCCAGCAATGCAACTTGTTCCAAACAAAAGCTCTAGTTGGACCAAATAAAGCTTGCAAGGTCATTATTGATGGAGGTAGCTACAGAAATCTTGCAAGTAAGGAATTATGTGCCAAACTGAATTTGACATACTTACCTCATCTCAAGCCATACTACATACAATGGTTGAGCAACAATGGTGAGATGAAGGTAAATCATATGGTACGAGTGAACTTTCAAATAGGGCCGTACAAAGATTCTATTGATTTTGATGTGGTTCCTATGACTGTTTGTCACCTACTATTGGGTCGGCCATGGCTCTATGATCGCCATGTGCAACACAATGGCCGAGCCAATACATATCACTTGGAATTCAAAGGAAAGAAGATTACTATGCAGCCAATGACACCACAAAAAATTGTGAATGATTCTCGCCAGAAGATAGAGGTGAACCTGAAGAAAGATACTACCACTCGGCGAGATTGTGTGACAGCTGTTCTTGATGTAATTGAGCCTAAATTGAGTGATATAATGAAAAGTGAGAGAGTTCCCGGTTTATTAATATTAGCCACTAAGATATGAGAGAATTTCATGAGGATCCTACAGCCATGCCACTTGTGCTCATGTATAAGGGCGAGGTATTGGTTTCTAACGACATGACCCCTATTTCTCTTGGTGTCTCTTCTGTTCTGCAGGACTTTGGGGATGTGTTTCCAGAAGATGTACCCGCAGGCTTACCTCCATTGCGTGGTATAGAACATCAAGTGGACTTGATTCCTGGCGTCACACTTCCCAACCGTGCACCCTACAGGACTAATCCCGAAGAAACAAAGGAAATTTAGAAGCAAGTACAAGCGTTGCTGGATAAAGGGTACATTCGTGTTTCTCTTAGCCCTTGTGCTGTTCCTGTTATTTTAGTTCCTAAGAAAGATGGTACATGGCGCATGTGTGTTGACTGTAGAGCGATAAATAACATCACTATTCGATATCGTCATCCTATTCCACGCTTAGAGGATATGCTAGATGAATTGAGTGGTGTTGCTGTTTTCTCTAAAATTGACTTGCGTAGTGGTTATCATCAAATTAGGATGAAAGAAGGGGATGAATGGAAAACTGCTTCAAAACTAAATTCGGCTTCTATGAGTGGTTAGTCATGCCGTTTGGTCTTACTAATGCACCTAGTACTTTCATGCGTTTGATGAATCATGTTTTGAGAGAGTTTATTGGTCGTTTTGTGGTTGTTTACTTTGATGATATACTCATATACAGCCACACCGAATCTGAACATTGCACTCATATTAGACAAGTTTTGCAAGTGTTACGTGGTAATAAACTGTATGCTAATCTTGAGAAGTGTACATTTGCAAAAGATAAGGTCATATTCCTAGGATTTGTTGTTTCTAAGCATGGAGTAGAGGTAGATCAATCTAAAATTGAATCAATTCAGAATTGGCCTACTCCAATGAATGTAAGTCAAGTGCGTAGATTCCACGATCTCGCTGGTTTCTATAGGCGCTTTGTGAAAGATTTTAGCAACATTGCTGCACCATTAAATGATTTGACAAAGAAAGGTGTTCCTTTTGTATGGGGCGCGGCCCAAGACATTGCATTTGATACATTGAAACGTTTGCTTACTTCTGCACCATTGCTTGCATTACCTGATTTTTCGAAGCAATTTGAAGTTGAATGTGATGCTAGTGGTATAGGCATAGGTGGCGTTTGATGCAAGAGGGACGGCCTATAGCTTATTTTTCTGAGAAATTGACTGGTGCTCGTTTGAATCATTCAATCTATGATAAAGAATTGTATGCACTTGTGAGAGTACTTGAAGTTTGGCAACATTATTTGTGGCCAAAGGAATTCATCATACATTCTGATCATGAAGCATTGAAATACTTGAAAGCTCAATCAAACTTGCATAGAAGATTAGCTAAATGGGTTGAGTTCATTGAGTCTTTTCCTTACATCATTAATTATAAGAAGGGAAAAGAGAATGTTGTTGCTGATGCTCTATCTAGGAAGAACATGCTATTAACCAATCTTGATGTTAAAATTCCTAGATTAGAAGCTATTTGTGCACTTTATGCAACTGACCATGATTTTGCTGAATTATATCGTTTATGTGCTCTTAGAAACGCATGGGATAAGTATCATATACATGATGGATATTTGTTTCGAGCTAACAAACTATGTATTCCAGAATCGTCGTTGCGTTTGTTCTTAGTGCAGGAATCACATGCTGGTGGTTTGATGGGTCACTTTGGGCGTGAGAAGACATTGCTCATGCTTGCAGATCATTTTATTGGCCCAAGATGAGGCGTGATGTGTACAGATTTGTGAGCAGATGCATTACTTGCCACAAGTCGAAATCCAAGCTGAAGCCTCACGGTTTGTATACACCTCTTTCTGCACCTACTACTCCATGGGAAGACATTAGTATGGATTTTGTGCTAGGTCTACCTAAAACTTAGAGAGGTCATGATTCTATATTTGTGGTAGTGGATAGGTTCTCTAAGATGGCTCATTTTATTGCCTGCCACAAAAGCGACGATGCGTCGCATGTTGCTAGCCTGTTTTTCAGAGACATCGTGAGATTACATGGCGTACCAAAGACGATTGTTTCTGACCGTGATGTGAAGTTCATGAGCTACTTTTGCAAGACCTTATGGGGAAGCTAGGAACGAAGTTGTTGTTCAGTACTACATGTCACCCCCAAACAGATGGTCAAACAGAGGTGGTGAATAGAACATTGTCACAGCTACTAAGGACCATGATTAAAAAGAATCTACGGGAGTGGGAAGAGTGTTTGCCACATGTTGAGTTTGCTTACAACAGGGCTGTGCATTCAACTACTCAGCTTTGTCCTTTTGAGGTGGTGTATGGCTTCAAGCCAATGAGGCCACTTGATATGTTGCCTCTGCCATTACATGAGAGAGTTGATATGGAGGCATCAAAACATGCTGATTATGTGAAGAAAATACATGAGAAGACTCGAGAGGCTATTGAGAAGAAAGGCAAGAACATTGCTGCTGCAAGGAATCAAGCAAGAAAAGAAGTGTTGTTTGAGCCTGGAGATATGGTTTGGGTGCATCTACGCAAGGACAGATTTCCACTACTTCGCAAGTCCAAGTTGAAGCCACGTGGTGCTGGTCCTTACAAAGTACTAGCCAAAATTAATGATAATGCCTACTCAGTTGATATACCTATTGAGGAGTTTGGTGGTGCTAGCAACAGCTTCAACGTTGCTGATTTATCACCATATGCTAGAGAAGACCTTGGAGCGTCGAGGTCGACTCCTTTTGAAGGGGGGGGGAGATGATGAAGACATCCATACTATTCCACTATCTCCTACTCCTATTCACAATGAAGATGTTGCTGCAAGGAACAAGTCCAATGAAATCAGGATTGGACCCATTACAAGAGCTCGTGCAAAGCTGATTGAGCAACAGGTGAATTCACTCTTAATTGAACCTGATGTTTTACTTAATGAGAACTTTATACTACCTAAGTCTATGCATCTTTGTATGATCAGGTTTATTGATAACACAAGCGTTGCGCGAGGAGGAGAGTTGCAGCAAGAAGGACAAGCGCTGATTTCCAATATCAACAAGTGTGCGAGGGAGGAGCGGGAGGCAGGCGCACTAGGACGCAATGAGGAAATCACGTATGAGCAAGAGCGAGAGATGGCGCACCAAGAATTACATGTTTGAGGTGTTCCACGACGTTTGGACTGCGTGCCAATAACGCCGAACCCATATATGGGTCGGTATGTATCAGTTTGAGTCAAACCGAGTCAGTTTGGGCCAAGTTATCGCTGTTTTTAGGCCCGTTTAGAGGGGAGGACGCCCCAGCCCTCATATAAACCTCCGTAGCCGTCACAAGTTAGGGTTTAGACCACGTTAAAATATTTTGGAGTTGTTTCTTTCATAGAACCTCTGGAATTACCCTGTGTTCGAATCTGCCAACTATAATTGAGTGTGATCTGTTGTTCCATTGGGAATTAGTAGATTGCATACTACCGTTCGTGGTCACGGCTGTGTGCGCAAGAGTGTGGTGTTGTGAATATCCTACAAGGTTCGAGAGCTGTTGCATTGGCATCAGGGATCGAGCGGGAGAGATCATAGCTACGCACTAGTTATCTATCATCCACCATCACCATCGACAAGAGCTTGCTGAGAAGATCGGGCCACCCCATATCACTTGGCCTTGAAGAGAAATCACCATCATAGCTTGACGTTGCGGTGTGCCATGGGGAAGGTACATAGTTCGAAGAACTTCCATCTTCAACCACGGGGGCATCATTGCGTCTTGGAGCACTTGGATGTAGATCTTGTTTAAGAGGTGCATGATGACGCGAAGAACTTGAAGAGCTTGAAGCACGTGAACGCGGTCTTGTCATTCCGTCGATGAGGCGTCGAAGATTGTCATTTGTTTCGGCGACGGAGCGTTGAAGCGACTCATTTTGGTGGCCAAAGTTGTGATGCATTGCTTGCATTTGCCTTTCCAGGCAATCGAAGCGGTTGTCAATGTTCTTGAACTCGGCTTGCGTCTCACCAAATTGTTCATCTTGTCGCGTCTCAAGGGCTTGGCAACGATCACGGAACTCTTGGCGGACGATGAAGTGACTTGCACGCGTCATGTACGGTCCTTGATCTTCTTCTTGGGGAGGTGGTTGGCTCGACTCACCGTGCCTATCCATCATGCAAGAAAAACAAGTATTGTATATGGAAGTGGAATATGGTGGTGTTAGCCTTGTATGTCACCTTGGGGATTGCACCAAACTAGAAACCACAAGTGAGAGCTATAAGCGTGCAAAGTGGAATTGCAAACAAAACTCACACTAAAGAAAGAACTAACTCTCAAAACCTTGTTGTTGGTAGGTTAGGGTTGTGGAATGCCGAAGAACCAACCAAAAGAAAAGGGATAGTCAAAAGTGGGTAAAATCCAACAAAACTCAAGTCAAAGGTGAAGGTCAACAACTCAAAAGGGTGATGGGAACCTACGACTATGTACACACACGTGGAGAAAGTTGGGATTGACACGACTATGAAAATGAGAAAACAAAAATGTCCTAACGAAGACTAAGCTCGTTGTCGTGCCAATGCAAGGAGAGACCATGGCTCGTTTATAAAGAGGAAAAATGAGCAATAGATTTGTGCACTTGTCTTAGGCGCTCTTCTTTCTCTCTTCCTTACAAGCTTTGAGACTCTCTTTGGCAATGGGAGACTATTTTTCTTTTGCTTTTTCTTTGTATCGTTTTCTTTCTTTTGTATTTTTTTGCTCTCCCTTGATGCTACCTAGTCACACTTGATATTGCTCTTGCACTCTCACTATCCAAGGACAAATGCACAATGCTCAAGCAAACACAAGATGAGCCACTCTCATAGGATAGGTACACACAAAGGAAGATAGGGGTTAACAAGGTGACGCAAGTTATACCTTCGGTGGTGATGCTAAACTTGGCGTCGGTGGTGTGGGATGATGTTCGTGGGCCGTGGTGTCGATGAGCGCGGGGTTTGTTGATGCGGAAGCTTGTTGTTAGTTGACGACACGCACATGGGCACATATAAACAAGAGGAAATTAGCCAATGCAAGATTAGAGGCAAAACCGTCAAAATCAGGCGTCAGGCCGGAGACTCCGGGGTTTCACGCTGGAAACTCCAGTGCAGGCCAGAGACTCCGGTGTGGGTAGGCTGGAGACTCCGGTGTGTAGGCCGTAGACTTCGGTCTGGAGTCAGATCGCGAACTGCTCGTGTTCTTGAGCGGAAATCCACGCCTTGGGTCCTCAAATCCGCGAAAAATTGGCCAAATTGGGCTGGGAAAACGCAGGATAAAGCTGGACCAACACCTAAGACAAGGTTTCATCGGATCAAAACCACAAATAACACTCCAAATCAAGAGATCGATCCAAAGGCAAATATGGGCTGTTTTTGGGCATTTTCGAATTTTTGGTGGATAGAAGAAAAAATTGTGGTGGAAATCATGAGCAACGAAGCTCTTGATACCAATATGTTGAGGGCAAACCTCTAGGGTGGCCCGATCTTTCACGATTCCCTTTCAAATTGAGGATGGAGTGCAGGGAGAGGAGGAGAGGATGAACACGGCGAACGCACGCACGAAGAACACGATGAACACACACACACACAAAACCACGATACACACAAATAGCTCACGCTGGCGGTGACTGGTTCGGCGCAATCCCTAGGATCGGCGTCGGGCGGAGGACTCTCTCTCGAACCGGCACGACAAGATGGGAGACTCGGTGAGATCTTAACGTCTTGGCAAAGGGACACCGATGCCAAGGCCTTGTATAACACGGAGGCACAATGCAAACTCCAACGAGGTTTGGGATATTTGGTGCTCCTTTGTCAAAGGAGCATGATGCAAGAATTAGATAGATCCACAAGGGGTTTCCACTAATTCCAAATATCGTGCCTAGGGTTTCGATGGAGGTGGGGGACTATATATAGGCCAGCCACTTAAACAGGGGTACTTTAGGAATAAAAGACAAGTTATGGACGGACTAAGGGGTACATGGGCCGTAGGCCCAGAGGCCTTTTCACGCCTGGCATCGGTTGGACCAGAAACTCCGGTGTGGTGGACTAGAGACTCGGGTCTAGGCCGGAGATTCTGGTCAGTCTCCGGACCAGTCTCCGGAGGGGCCTTCAGATTGTCCCAGGGCCCGGCGCAGGGGTCAGACCAGAGGGTGGGCCGGAGTCTCTGGGGTCTTCAGGCCGGGGACTTTGTTGGACCGGAGACTCCGGTGTGTGCAGACCGGAGACTTCGGTCTGAGCAGTTCCAGCAGCTCCTGCTTCACGCTCTGCTCCTTGTTCTCCATCCTTGGGTGCTTGGTGATGAGTCGAGGCTTCGTACCTGATGATGCATAGTGTAGTTGCATGAAGTAGCACACCATCCAAGGAGGTATCAAATTGGCACGAGGAGAGGAGCAAGTTCACCTTAGCTTGTAGGAGTTTGGCTCGGGCACGAGTCATGGGTCCACTTGGGGGACTTGTTGGTGTAGATGTAGGAGCGTCTGTAGGACGGGCTGCATCATATAGGCCAGCCACTAGTTCAAGGGTACTTTAGGAAGAAAAGGGGAAAGTCTTGGCGGACTATGGGGTCTAGCTGGCGGCGCGGAGGCCCATACGCTCAGGCCGGGGACTCCGGTGTGGGGTTTGGAGACTCTGGTGTGGGTCGAAGACTCTAGTCTATCTCCTGTGTCGTCTCCGGAGGGGCCTTTTGGCTGTCCTCGAGTGCGATCTGGGGTTCAGTCCGGAGATGGGTCCAGAGACTCCGGGGTCTGCAGGCCGGAGACTCCGATGTCTTTAGGCCAGAGACTCCAGTGTGGCTGGAGACTCTAGTGTGTTCAGGCCGGAGACTCCGGTGCTCCAGCTGCTGCTTCTTTCGTCTTCTCTTCCAAGCCACCGTCTTGTCGGGCTTGGTGCTCCAGGCTTCCTCCCATGCCTCTGTACTTGTCAATATGAACCTACCATGAATACATGACGGAGTATGAAGTAGTATACCATTCAGTGGGGTAGAAAATGGGCTTGCATAGAGGAACGGATTCACCTTTGGAGTCCGTAACGACTTGGCATAAGTTGGAGACCATGATGTGGTAACGACCGAAGGTCAGGCTACATTAGTCATTGCATGTGTGTTCTTTGCACAATCCACCTATGGATCCACCAGTGTCATTGCATGTGTGCTCTTTTTACTAACAACAACCCGAGTCATTGCATGTGTGTTCTCTTCAGAGACCACACATGGATCCACCAGTGTCATTGCATGTGTGTTCTTTTTACTAACAACAACTCGAGTCATTTCATGTGTGTTGTTTTCACATACTACATATGGATCCGCCAGTGTCACTGAAATATGTGTTCTCATTAACCACATCTAGAGTCATTGGATGTGTGTTCTCTTCAGAGACCACACATGGATCCACCAGTGTCATTGCATGTGTGTTCTTTTTACTAACAACAACTAGAGTCATTGCATGTGTTTTGTTTTCACATACCACATATGGATCCACCAGTTTCATTGAAATGTGTGTTCTCTTCAGAGACCACACACGGATTCACCCGTGTCATTGCATGTGTGTTCTTTTTACTAGCAACAACCATAGTAATTGAATGTGTGTTCTTTTCACATACCACATATGGATCCACCAGTGTCGTTGCATGTGTGTTCTTTTCACAATCTACCTTTGGATCCAGCAGTGTCATTCCATGTGTGCTCTTTTTACTAACAACAACCAGAGTCATTGCATGTGTGTTCACTTCAAAGACCACACATGGATCCACTAGTGTCATTGCATGTGTGTCCTTTTTAATAACAACAACTGGAGTCATTGCATATGTGTTCTTTTCACATACCACATATGGATCCACCAGTGTCATTGAAATGTGTGTTCTCTTCAGAGACCACACATGGATCCACTAGTGTCATTGCATGTCTGCTCTCTTTTTACTAACAACAACTGGAGTCATTGCATGTGTGTTCTTTTCACATACCACATATGGATCCACTGGTGTCATTGAAATGTGTATTCTTCTCATTAACCACACCTAGAGTCATTGCATGTGTGTTCTCTTTACTAACAATAACTAGAGTCATTGCATGTGTTCTTTTCACAATCCACCTATGGATCCACCAGTGTCATTGCATGTGTGCTCTTTTTACTAACAATAGCCAGAGTCATTGCATGTGTGTTCTCTTTAGAGAGCACACATGGATCCACCAGTGTCATTGCATGTGTGTTCTTTTTACTAACAACAACTAGAGTCATTTCATGACTATTATTTTCACATACCACATATGGATCCACCAGTGTCATTGAAATGTGTGTTCTTCTCATTAACCACAGCTAGAGTCATTGCATGTGTGTTCTCTTCAGAGACCACACATAGATCCACCAGTGTCATTGCATGTGTGTTCTTTTTACTAACAACAACTGGAGTCATTGCGTGTGTGCTCTTTTCATATACCACATATGGATCCACCAGTGTCATTGAAATGTGTGTTCTCTTCAGAGACCACACATGGATCCACCAGTGTCATTGCATGTGTGTTCTTTTTACTAACAACAACTGCAGTATTGCATGTGTGTTCTTTTCACATACCACCTATGGATCCACTAGTGTCATTGAAATGTGTGTTCTCTTCAGAGACCAAAAATGGATCCACCAGTGTCATTGCATGTGTGCACTTTTTACTAACAACAACCAGAGTCATTACATGTGTGTTCTTTTACTAACAACAACCACAGTCATTGCACGTGTGTTCTCTTCAGAGACCACACATGGATCCACCCGTGTCATTGCATGTGTGTTCTTTTTATTAACAACAACTAGAGTTATTGCATGGGTGTTCTTTTCACATACCACATAGGGATCCACCAGTGTCATTGCATGTGTGTTCTTTTCACAATCCACCTATGGAACCACCAGTGTAATTGCATGTGTGTTCTTTTTACTAACAACAACCAGAGTCATTGCATGTGTGTTCTCTTTAGAGACCACACATGGATCAACCAGTGTCATTGCATGTGTGTTCTTTTTACTAACAACAACTAGAGTCATTGCATGTGTGTTCTTTTCACATACGACATATGGATCCACCAGTGTCATTGAAATGTGTGTTCTCTTCAAAGACCAGACATGGATCCACCAATGTCATTGTATGTGTGCTTTTTTTACTAACAACAACGAGAGTCATTGGATGTGTGTTGTTTCACAAACAACAGCTAGAGTCATTGGATCTGTGTTCTCTTCAAAGACCACACATGGATCAACCAGTGTCATTGCATGTGTGTTCTTTTTACTAACAACAGCTGGAGTCATTGCATGTGTTTTCTTTTCACATACCACATATGGATCCACCAGTTTCATTGAAATGTGTGTTCTCTTTAGAGACCACACATGGATCCACACGTGTCATTGCATGTGTATTCTTTTTACTAACAACAACCAGAGTCATTGCATGTCTGTTCTTTTCACATACCACATATGGATCCACTAATGTCATTGCATGTGTGTTCTTTTTACAATCCACCTATGGATCAACTAGTGTCATTAAATGTGTTCTCTTTTTACTAACAACAACCCGAGTCATTGCATGTGTGTTCTCTTCAGAGACCACACATGGATCCACCAGTGTCATTGCATGTGTGTTCTATTTACTAACAATAACTAGCGTCATTGCATGTGTTCTTTTCACAATCCACCTATGGATCCACCAGTGTCATTGCATGTGTGCTCTTTTTACTAACAACAGCCAGAGTCATTGCATGTGTGTTCTCTTCAGAGACCACACATGGATCCACCAGTGTCATTGCATGTGTGTTCTTTTTACTAACAACAACTTGAGTCATTTCATGACTATTATTTTCACATACCACATATGGATCCACCAGTGTCATTGAAATGTGTGTTCTTCTCATTAACCATAGCTAGAGTCATTGCATGTGTGTTCTCTTCAGAGACCACACATAGATCCACCAGTGTCATTGCATGTGTGTTCTTTTTACTAACAACAATTGGAGTCATGGCGTGTGTGTTCTTTTCATATACCACATATGGATCCACCACTATCATTGAAATGTGTGTTCTCTTCAGAGACCACACATGGATCCACCAGTGTCATTGCATGTGTGTTCTTTTTACTAACAACAACTGCAGTCATTGCATGTGTGTTGTTTTCACATACCACATATGGATCCACTAGTGTCATTGAAATGTGTGTTCTCTTTAGAGACCAAAAATGGATCCACCAGTGTCATTGCATGTGTGCACTTTTTACTAACAACAACCAGAGTCATTGCATGTGTGTTCTTTAACTAACAACAACCAGAGTCATTGCATGTGTGTTCTCTTCAGAGACCACACATGGATCCACCAGTGTCATTGCATGTGTGTTCTTTTTATTAATAACTACTAGAGTCATTGCATGTGTGTTCTTTTCACATACCACATAGGGATCCACCAGTGTCATTGCATGTGTGTTATTTTCACAATCCACCTATTGATCCACCAGTGTCATTGCATGTGTGTTCTTTTTACAAACAACAACTAGAGTCATTGCATGTGTGTTCTCTTTAGAGACCACACCTGGATCAACCAGTGTCATTGCATGTGTGTTCTTTTTATTAACAACAACTGGAGTCATTGCATGTGTGTTCTTGTCACATACGACATATGGATCCACCAGTGTCATTGAAATGTGTGTTCTCTTCAGAGACGACACATGGATCCACCAATGTCATTGCATGTGTGCTCTTTTTACTAACAACAACGAGAGTCATTGGATGTGTGTTGTTTCACTAACAACAGCTAGAGTCATTGGATGTGTGTTCTCTTTAGAGACCACTAATGGATCCACTAGTGTCATTGCATGTTTGTTCTTTTTACTAACAACAGGTGGAGTCATTGCATGTGTTTTCTTTTCACATACCACATATGGATCCACCAGTTTCATTGAAATGTGTGTTCTTTTCAGAGACCACACATGGATCCACACGTGTCATTGCATGTGTATTCTTTTTACTAACAACAACCAGAGTCATTGCATGTGTGTTCTTTTCACATACCACATATGGATCCACCAGTGTCATTGCATGTGTGTTCTTTTCACAATCCACCTATGGATCCACTAGTGTCATTGCATGTGTGCTCTTTTTACTAACAACAACCAGAGTCATTGCATGTGTGTTCTCTTCAGAGACCACACATGGATCCACCAGTGTCATTGCTTGTGTGTTCTTTATAATAACAACAACTGGAGTCATTGCATGTGTGTTCTTTTCACATACCGTATATGGATCCATTAGTGTCATTGAAATGTGTGTTCTCTTCAGAGACCACACATGGATCCACCAGTGTCATTGCATGTCTGCTCTTTTTACTAACAACAACTAGAGTCATTGCATGTGTGTTCTTTTCACATACCACATATGGATCCACCAGTGTCATTGCATGTGTGTTCTTTTTACTAACAACAACTGGAGTCCTTGCATGTGTGTTCTTTTCACGTACCACATATGGATCCACTAGTGTCATTGCATGTGTGTTCTTTTCACAATCCACCTATGGATCTACCAGTGTCATTGCATGTGTGTTCTTTTTACTAACAACAACCAGAGTCATTGCATCTGTGTTCAGTTTATAGACCACACATGGATCAACTAGTGTCATTGCATGTGTGTTCTTTTTACTAACAACAACTAGAGTCATTGCATGTGTGTTCTTTTCATATACGACATATGGATCCACCAGTGTTATTGAAATGTGTGTTCTCTTCAGAGAGCACACATGGATCCACCAATGTCATTGCATGTGTGCTCTTTTTACTAACAACAACCAGATTCATTGGATGTGTGTTGTTTTACTAACAACAGCTAGAGTCATTGGATGTGTGTTCTCTTCAAAGACCACACATGGATCCACCAGTGTAATTGCATGTGTGTTCTTTTTACTAACAACAGCTGGAGTCATTGCATGTGTTTTCTTTTCACATACCACATATGGATCTACCAGTTTCATTGAAATGTGTGTTCTCTTCAGAGACCACACATGGATCCACCCGTGTCATTGCATATGTGTTCCTTTTACTAACAACAACCAGAGTCATTGCATGTGTGTTCTTTTCACATACCACGGCTGGATCCACCAGTGTCATTGCATGTGTGTTCTTTTCACAATCCACCTATGGATCTACTAGTGTCATTGCATGTGTGCTCTTTTTACTAACAACAACCAGAGTCATTGCATGTGTGTTCTCTTCAGAGACCACACATGGATCCACCAGTGTCATTGCTTCTGTGTTCTTTTTAATAACAACAACTGGAGTCATTGCATCTGTGTTCTTTTCACATACCGCATAAGGATCCATCAGTGTCATTGAAATGTGTGTTCTCTTCAGAGACCACACATGGATCCACCAGTGTCATTGCATGTGTGCTCTTTTTACTAACAACAACCGGAGTCATTGCATGTGTGTTCTTTTCACATACCACATATGGATCCACTTGTGTCATTGAAATGTGTATTCTTCTCATTAACCACAGCTAGAGTCATTGCATGTGTGTTCTCTTCAGAAACCACACATGGATCCACAAGTGTCATTGCATCTGTGTTTTTTTACTAACAATAACTAGAGTCATTGCATGTGTTCTTTTCACAATCCACCTATGGATCCACCAGTGTCATTGCATGTGTGCTCTTTTTACTAACAACAACCAGAGTCATTGAAATGTGTGTTCTCTTCAGAGACCACACATGGATCCACCCGTGTCATTGCATGTGTGTTCTTTTTACTAATAAGAACTGGAGTCATTCATGACTATTATTTTCACATACCACATATGGATCCACCAGTGTCATCGAAATGTGTGTTCTTCTCATTAACCACAGCTAGAGTCATTGCATGTGTGTTCTCTTTAGAGACCACACATGGATCCACCAGTGTCATTACATGTGTGTTCTTTTTACTAACAACAACTGGAGTCATTGCGTGTGTGTGTTCTTTTCACATACCACATATGGATCCACCAGTGTCATTGAAATGTGTGTTCTCTTCAGAGACCACTCATGGATCCACCATTATCATTGCATGTGTGCTCTTTTTCCTAACAACAGCCAGAGTCATTGCATGTGTGTTCTCTTCAGAGACCACACATGGATCCACCAGTGTCATTGCATGTGTGTTCTTTTTACTAACAACAACTGGAGTCATTTCATTACTATTATTTTCACATACCACATATGAATCCACCAGTGTCATTGAAATGTGTTGAGGGCAAACCTCTAGGGTGGCCCGATCTTTCACGATTCCCTTTCAAATCGAGGATGGAGTGCAGGGAGAGGAGGGGAGGATGAACACGACGAATGCACGCACGAAGAACGCGATGAACCCACACACACAAAACCACGATACACACCAATAGCTCATGCCGGCGGTGACCGGTCCGGCGCGGTCCCTATGATCAGCGTTGGGCGGAGGACTCTCTCTCGAACCGGCACGGCGAGATGGGAGACTCGGTGAGATCTTGACGTCTTGGCAAAGGGACACCGATGCCAAGGCCTTGTACAACACGGAGGCACGATGCAAACTCCAACGAGGTTTGGGGATATTGGTGCTCCTTGGTCAAGGAGCATGAGGCAAGAATTAGATAGATCCACAAAGGGGTTTGCACTAATTCCAATATCGTGCCTAGGGTTTACAATGGAGGTGGGGGTCTATATATAGGCTAGCCACTTAAACAGGGGTACTTTAGGAATAAAATACAAGTTCTGGACGAACTAAGGGGTACATGGGCCGCATGCCCAAAGGCCTTTTCATGCCTGGCGACGGTTGGACCGGAGACTCCGGTGTGGTGACCGGAGATTCCGGTCGGTCTCCGGACCAGCCTCCGGAGGGGCCTTCAGATTGTCCCAGGGCCTGATTCTGGGGGCAGACCGGAGGTGGGGCCGGAGACTCCGGTGTCTTCAGGCCGGAGACTTTGGTGGACCGGAGACTCCGGTGTGCCAAGATCAAAGACTCCGGTTTGAGCAGCTCCAGCGTCTTCTGCTTCACGATCTGCTCCTTGTTCTCCATCCTTGGGGTGCTTGGTGATGTGTCGAAGCTTCGTACCTGATGATGCATAGGGTAGTTGCATGAAGTAGCATACCATCCAAGGAGGTACCAAATTGGCACGAGGAGAGGAGGGAGTTCACCTTAGCTTGTAGGAGTTTGGCTCGGGCACGAGTCATGGGTCCACTTGGGGGACTTGTTGGTGTAGATGTAGGAGCGTCCGTAGGACGGGCTGCATCAGCTCCCCCCCTCGGGAAAGAGTCGTCCTCGACTCTTCATGGATATCATCTTAAACATCTCCATAGTAGGGTGGGAAATCCTTGATATTGAATGTATTGCTTGCAACGAACTTGGAGGTCGGTATGTCGATGATGTAGGCGTTGTTGTTGATTCTTTTGAGGACCTTGAAGGGACCATCTCCTCTTGGCTTGAGCTTTTAGTCACGTTCCTTGGGGAAGCGGTCTTTGCTTAGGTGTATCCACACAAGTTCACCTTCTTCAAACATCATCTCCTTCTTGTCCTTGTTTAACCTTGAAGCTTGGCGAAGGACTTGTTGTTCGATAGTAGCTCTTGTTTCTTCATGAAGTTTCTTCATAGCCTGTGCACGTTTCTCGACGTCCATGTTCGTTCGCTCATGGAGAGGTAGTGGTAGGATGTCGAGTGCGGTAAGGAGCTCGAAACCATAGACGATCATGAATGGACTCATCTTGGTTGTTGAGTGCTTGGCTCGATTGTAGGCGAACTCAGCGTGTAGAATGCATTCCTCCCAATCCTTGAGGTTTTTCTTGATCAACACACAAAGGAGAGTTCCGAGGCTTCGGTTGACAACTTCGGTTTGGCCATCAGTTTGAGGATGCGATGCGGATGAAAAGTGGAGCTTGACTCCGAGCTTGGCCATGAGGGTCTTCCATAAGTAGCTCATGAATTTGACGTCGCGGTCGGAGACGATTGTTCTTGGCACACCGTGAAGATGGACGATTTCCCTAAAAAATAGATTTGCAATATGTGAAGCATCGTCGGTCTTATGGCACGGTATGAAGTGTGCCATTTTGGAAAAACGATCTACAACAACAAATATAGAATCATGACCATGCTTAGATCTAGGCAATCCTAACACGAAATCCATGGTAATGTCGGACCAAGGGGTATGAGGAATAGGCAATGGCATATAAAGACCATAAGGGTTAG
This sequence comes from Avena eriantha, assembly GCA_910589775.1. Taxonomy (NCBI): domain Eukaryota; kingdom Viridiplantae; phylum Streptophyta; class Magnoliopsida; order Poales; family Poaceae; genus Avena; species Avena eriantha. Next base: position 392,471,746 of record OU342743.1, on the reverse strand, counting down.
CTTGTGACTTAGCTTGAACACATGTCGTGCATCGTTGAACGTAGCGCTCCACATCACGCTTCATCTTGGGCCAAAAGTAGTGATTGGAGAGCATGTCCAATGTCTTGTCGCGACCAAAGTGACCCATAAGGCCTCCACCATGAGATTCTTGGAGAAGCAAAAGTTGAAGCGATGACTTCGGAATGCATAGCTTGTTTTTTTTAAAAAGAAAGCCCTTATGCAAATAGAAATCATCAACTCCTTTGTCATTGGAGCACTTTGCAAAAATTGGTTCAAAGAACGGATCGGAAGCATACAGAGATTTTATTTCCTCAAGACCCAACATGTTGATTTCAAGTCTCGTAAGAAGGCTTGTATGTTTGCGAGACAATGCGTCCGCAACTACATTATCTTTGCCCTTCTCATACTTGACAATGTACGGAAATGACTCCATGAACTCAACCCACTTAGCGTGTCTCTTGCTCAAGTTGGCTTGGCCTTTGAGATATTTCAACGACTCGTGGTCGGAATGTATGATAAATTCCTTGGGCCAAAGGTAGTGTTGCCAAACTTGAAGGACACGAACTAAGGCAAAAAGCTCTTTGTCATAAATCGGATAGTTAAGGCGAGCACCATCAAGTTTCTTGCTATGGTAGGCTATAGGACGTCTGTTTTGCATAAGGACTCCTCCAATGCCAATACCACTAGCATCACACTCTATCTCAAATTTTTTTGTGAAATCTGGTAAAGCAAGAAGAGGTGCTTCGGTGAGCCTCTTTTTAAGTTCGTCAAAAGCTTTTTGTTGTGCTTTGCCCCACACGAAGGTGACATTATTTTTGGTTAATTCATTAAGGGGACAAGCAATGGTTGATAAGTCTTTCACAAAGCGACGATAGAAACTGGCCAACCCATGAAAACTTCTGAGTTCACTGACGTTTGTTGGGATGGGCCAATCTCGTATGTCCTTTACCTTAGAAACATCAACTTCAATTCCCTTCGAAGAAACGACAAATCCAAGAAAAATAAACTTGTCTTTAGCAAAAGTGCACTTGGCAAGATTAGCATAAAGCTTTTCATGTCGAAGGATTTGCAAAACTTCTTTGACTTGTGTTATATGGTCCTCAAGTGATTTGCTATAAACAAGAATATCATCGAAATAGACAACAACACTTTTTCCAATGAGAGAACGCAAAATATGATTCATGAGGCGCATGAAGGTAGATGTGGCATTAGATAAACCAAAGGGCATAACCAACCATTCATAGAGTCCAAGTTTGGTCTTGAAGGCGGTTTTCCACTTATCACCTTCAGCCATGCGTATTAGATGGTAACCACTATGAAGATCAATTTTCAAAAAAATAGTGGCTCCACACAACTCATCAAGCATGTCATCGAGACGTGGTATGGGATGTCGATAACGCATGGTGATAGCATTGATTGGACGTCAGTCCATGCATAACTGTAATGTAGCATCCGTATTTGGAACAAGAATCACGGGTATAGCACTAGACTAGTGCTAACTTGGATCAATCCGTTGGAGACGAGTTGGTTGATTTGACGTTCACTCTCCTTTGTCTCCTCCGGTTTCATGCGGTAAGCGGCACGGTTGGGAAGTTGTGCACTGGGGATGAGGTCAATGCGATGTTCGATGCTGCAAAGAGGAGGTAGTCCATGTGGAAGCTCTTCCGAGAACACATCCTTGAATTCCTACAAAACATTCATCAAAGAGGGAGGAACATTGGTTAATTCGTTAGTTCCTTGCGCTAGTCCCTTGCAAAGGAGGACATAGTGCAAGATGGATGGGTCGTTTTGTTGAGCCATTTGAAGGTGTATACATTGGTGCAACCATCATGTTGAGCAGCCTTGTCAAATTGCCACGGTCGACCAAGAAGCATGTGGCAAACTGTCATAGGAACCACATCACACTCCACCGTATCTTTGTAAGGACCAATGGTGAAGGAGACCGATACGGTATGCTTGATCTTCACGGACCCTTGGTCACTTAGCCATTGCACATGGTGGGGGTGCTTGTGTGGATGGAGGGTGAGGTTGAGCTTCTCACACAACTCGGTGCTAGCAAGGTTGTGGCAACTCCCTCCATCAATGATCACCTTGATGGATTTGCCATTGATGTCGGCTCGTCTTTGGAAGATATTGGAGCGTTGGTCTTCATGCTCTTGTGCTTGAGTGGTTAAGATCCTTGTGACGACAAGCGATGGACTTGCGTCATGTTCACACATGGGGAGTTCTTGATCATCTTCCACTCGTTGCCTTGCCATTGCTTCCTTGATACGGGCATCAAACTCATCTTCACTCAAGTACTCTTCATCGCCATTGTCATGGATGAACAAGACTTTCTTGTTTCCACATTCGGCCGACTTGTGTCTTTTACCTCCACACTTGTAGCATTCACCGTTGAAAGTTGTATCACTCTTTGCTTGCTTTCCACTTGGGGGCAGTTTTCCTTGAGGAAGTGTGGGCTTGAAGGAAGGCTTGGAGGTACTTGAAGAGCTTCCATTGAAAATTGTTGGTGTAGCGGTTGAAGCTTGCTTGTAGGTGAAGTACGTCTTGGGGTTGTTGTACTTGATATCCTGATGTAGCCCGACCTTCGGTCGTTACCCCATCATGGTCTCCAACTTATGCCAAGTCGTCATGGACTCCAAAGGTGAACCTGTTCCTCTATGAAAGCCCACTTCCTACCCTCTTGGATGGTATACTAGTTCATACTCCGTCCCATATCCATGATAGGTTCACACCAACAAGTATGGAGGCATGGGAGGAAGCCTGGAGCACCAAGCCTGACAAGACAGAGGCTTGGAAGATAAGATGGACAAGGAGCAGCAAGCTCCAGAACCGGAGTCTCCACCATCATCGCCCGGAGAGTCCGCCCCAATCCAACCGGAGTGTCCGGCCTACCCCAGCCCCGTCCTGGCGTGGACATTCTGTGTGCTACATCGGACTCTACCTGGACACTACCCAGAGTGTCCGGCCACCCCGAACTATCCGGCACACTCGACCCGGAGTGTCTGGCCTACGCGATGGGCCTGCGTGCCAACATCTAGGCCCTTGGCCCATGTACCCCTCTATTCCGCACCAAACCCTAGTTTTATGCCCAAACTACCCCTGAACTAGTGGCTAGCCTATAAATAGAGCCCCGACCCCTCATTGTATCCCTTAGGCATAGATGATAGACTAAAGAAAACCCCCTTTGTGGAATCTCTAGTTTTGCCTCATCCCCTTCTACCAAAGGGGATCGACTATCGTCACCACCTCGTTGGAGTTTGCATCGTGCCTCCCTCGTTGTACAAGGCCTTGGCATCGGTGTCCCTTTGCTAAGACGTCAAGACCCTCTCCAAGGTGTTCTTCCCTCTCCGCTTGGGATTGATGTGAGCACGTTGACCGATCTTTCCTTGCGAGGATTCTATCGGACCGGTGGCCACCCGTGAGAGCAATCGGGCTTGTATCGTGTGTGTTTTGCGTGTGTTCATCGTGTTCTTCGCGAGGTGTGCGTCCGCTTCCGCTACCTTCTCCCTTTACCCTCGCTTTCCCATCGATTTGACCACGAGATCCGTGAAGATCGGGCCATCCTAGAGGTTTGCCCTCATCATCTGGCATCAGAGCCCAAGTTGCCACGGATTTCACCCTCGTTCTTCCCCACAAATTTATTTCTTGAAAAAACACAAAAATAGCCACAAATTCGAGTGGATCTTGTGTCAACCTACATCATCGGGTATCAGCAGCTTTTGGTTGCCACGGATTTCTCCTTGATTTAGTCCTTTTCCCCATAAATTCGAAAATTCCACCAAAAATAGCCCCAATTCGTGTTTTGGACCGATCTGTGATTTGAGTGCGCTTTGGTAGGTTGTGATCCATGGATTACTTGCTAAACTTGTTGATCTACCTTCCGCTGCGTTTCCATAGCCTAATTTCTTGATTTCCCCCATCAATTTGAGGTTTTGGTCCTAGTTTTTCCGCCAAAACTCGTCCCGTTCGTGTTCTGAAAATTCTGGTTCGACCGGACCGGACTATCCGGCCAAAACGGACCGGAATATCCGCCCCACCGGAGTTTCCGGCCTAAACTGACTAGAATATCCGGCCCGGCCGGACTGTCCGGCCTGCGCGCACCAGACTGTCCGCTCCCCCTGCTAATAGAAAAATCTGCTTCACGGTTTTGAGCATAACTTTTGCATACGAACTCGGATTTTGGTGTTTTTTAGCTCGTTTTGAAGAGGAGAAAGAGCTCTACATCATCATATCCGTGGTTCATGCTATCTAATCCATCCAAATTCCGTGAGCAAGGCGGATCCAACAATAAAGGGTGAAGATCGGCGACGAAGGGTATAAAAATTCCGCGACTTCTCCCCCCACTTGCATTCCTTTGTGAGCTACACTATCTTTGCGATCAACAAACACCTATTGAGACTAGTTCCTCCTATGATTGCTTGGGCTATGCACATTTGATACCTTGTAGAATTTCGAGCAAAAGTTGTGAGCGCGCTATCTCATATAGTTATCTTGTATAGTTGTTGGCACAAAGAAGAGGCATGTGAAAAATAAAAGAAAAAGAGAAAAAATAGAAAAATAAAAAGAAGAAAAAAAGAAAGAAAGAAACAAGTGCATCATAGAATAGGAAGCGCAAGCTTGATGAACATCAAATATGTGGTACTTATTGTGCATATCTTGTAGCCCACCAATTTATTGCAATCGAACTAGCATCTCTCATTGCACTTGTGCGACACGAGCTTATAGTCTTTGCTAGGTAATCATTTGGTTCTTAGCTCACTTTCTCCGTCGGGCAACTCCCATTTATCCCACCGTGTGTGTTTCCTACTACATATTTCCTCTTGTGGATTGACTTGTTTTGCTTTGTGATCATTGTGGTTCTTTACTTACCATTACAACATCTTGAGTTTAGATTGGTTCTTGACATGCCACCTTCCATACCTATCCACCATAAGCTTTGTGTGTGTGTGTTTTTTTAGTGGTTAGTTGGTTTTGGTGTTCCGCGTGAACTTCACTTTGCTTGGTTTTGATTGCTCTCAAGTGTTGCCACTTGCACAATACTATCTTCCAAGGTAAAGTAAGGTTTGACGTAGCATCCCTAACCCCCCTACCACTTCCATATACACCACTTGGTCTTGTGAATCATGTCTAGGGACTCCGGAACCGAGGATGATATCTATGAAGAATCCATGATGAGCCACCACGACTACGACTCCACAAGTATAGAGGACATGATGGAGCACTACACCGACAATGGCTCCCCATGCTTTGAGGACCCGGAGCATTGCACCTATGACGGCTCCACATGCATGGAAGACATGGAGCACGTCATTAACTATGGCTCCTCAAGCATGGAGGACTTGGAGCTCTACATCGACAATGGCTCCTCATGCATGGATTACATGGAGCACTACACCGACAATGGCTCCACATGCTTGGGTGATATGGAGTACTACATCAACAACGACTCCCCAAGCATGGACGACTTCGAGTGCTACAACGACGACACCTCACCAAGCATGGAGGACATGGCGAGCTTCACCCACTTCGAGGGCTCTTCCATGAGCCATGAAGAATACCTCCACCGCTTGGAGATGGAGGGCTACTACGCCAAGCTAGCTGAGACGCATCATCAAGAAACCATGACCTTCAAGGCCAAGCGTGCCACACCAAAGGGCACCACCTACTTCGATGATCCACCTCCAAGGCGTCAAGCGCTACCACCTACATGGCGTCATGGGTCACCATCTCCAAGGCAGCGAGCGCCATTACCTCCAAGCCCTCAAGCACCACTGTCTCCAAGGCGCCAAGAACCACCATCTCCAAGACGCCAAGCAAGGCCACCTCGAAGGCGTCATGTGCAACAACCTCGTGGGCATCAAGTGCCACCAACTACAAAAAGAGCGGCGCCCCAACATCACCTTCCAAAAGAGGCGCCAAGAAGCAGGAATCTTCATCAACATACATCCTCTCGTGATCATCACCAAATCAAGAGGATACAAGACATCGTTCAAGGCAACTTCGCCATGAAGACGGAGAGTACATGTTGAGCACCATCCATAATGCTCAACCAAGCTCAAGAATGCACCACCATCACAAGAAGAGTGCCAAGGACAAGGAACATCATCGCGAGCGTCATGTGGATGATCAAGTGCGCCATCTACATCAACCTTTGGCAAGGCACGCCAATGACCTCCGTTGACACCATCATAAGGCACCTTCAACTACTCGTGCCACCACCAAAATTGCACCAAGAGCAAGCTCTCATCCACGCCATCAAGCTTCAATGTCAAGACTTGACGTCCTAGATGACGCATGCAACCTCATGGATGAGGAGCACGAAGACCTCTACTTCGCCAAGTTGGACGAGTACGACAAGAGGACTACACAAGCCAAGGTGCAAGATGGCGACGACAAGGTCAAGAATGGTGAGCATGGGACTTTCCCTTCATCAAAGGAGGCGCAAGGAGTTGAGAGAACCGAGCCTACCCCCATATGGTTGAGTGATGATGTGGTACCAATCCCATGTGAGTATGAGAGCCACTTAGCCTACTTGAGTGAAAACAAGAGTGAGATGAGCGACTCCACCATACGTGAGATTGAGTGCTTCCACTTGGAGGGCATGAGTGATACACCGAGTGAGTTGAGAGTGGTAGTTGATAGGCCATGTGAGACGACTTTTATTTCTAACGACTTACCCTCTACCTCTAGTGTGTTTCCTCATGATGTGCTAGGTTCCATGGATCAAGAAGCGCCAAACGTGGAGATGATGATGCCTCCAACAGAGAAGATGTACATGGTGGATGAAGATGATGCCATCCCCATATTGGATGAAGAAGTCGCCCACATGGAGGCCAATGCTACCACAACACCCACTTCATATGAGAGGTATGAACAAGGTAAGAATACGGGTGTTGATGATGCCCTGATCCCACTAGTGGACATGATGACTTATGATGATTGGCATGCTATGGATGATGTTTGTGATATCACATATGCTTCTTTGATATTTCCATGTGATACTTTGCCTTTGCATATTGTCGAGCATGTGAAATTATTTGATTGTGATGATGTTTCCATAGACATGCCATGCTCTAAACGTTACATTAATGATATCATTGCTTGCACTTTGTTGAACAATTGCTCTTTCCAATGTTTTGCTTGCAATGATGTTACCAATGGTACCCCTCGGATAATGCTTTGCCATGAATGTTTTACAATCTCTCCCGTTGCTTGCAATAAGTTGAATAATTGCTCTTTCACTTGTTTTGCTTGCAACAATAATTCTCATATGGTTTATATTGAGATGGCCCCCATAGCTTTCTCAAATTTTGGAGATTTTGATGATTGCCATGATAAGCATGTTCCCCACTTGAATACTCACCATGCATATTTTTCATCCTTGATTGACACTAATGGTGATGTGCACAAGAAGGGATATGTCATGATGGATGATGTATTTCTCTACCATGCACACACATTCTTCCTTTTGTGTTTGATGTGTGTTGGTACCCGCACAAGAATGTCAACCTCGGTTGAGCACGAGTTGACAAAAAGAGCTCTAGAGAGCATCCCCCACGTGAGTTCAAGATCAAACCCAGCTCTGATACCTTTTGCATGCTTTGCATCTTTCATGTTAAAAAAATTGCTCTTTCCTATGGTTTGCTTGCAAGCATGTTAATGGTATTCTTTAACCTTGTGACAATCATGTTTCGTTGCTCTTGGATATTGATGCTTTGTGTGTTGCCACAAAAATGTTGAACAATTTCTCTTTCCGATGTTTTTGTGTGCAACCATAATGCCATTTTGAGCATGTATTGTCACGAGAGCTCCCAAGTCTCTCGTATTGTTGTTGCAACAAACATAAGGACCACTTGCTATTTCTTATGGTTTGTTTGCAAACATGTTGCTTGTGTTTGGGCATGCGATACTCATACCCCCATGATCTGGGCCTTTGATGATATGTGTATGGCATCCAACATATTGAACAATTGTTCTTTCCAATGGTTGGTTTGCACACATAATGTTGTTGCTTTGGATATTCTTCCTCATGTGTTTTTGCCAAATTCTCCTAGCTTTGCATGAAAGATGTTGATCAAGATTTTAGTCAATTGCTTTGCGTGCCACACTAAGATGTTATATGGAGTTTTTGAGTTCCCACATTTGGATGATGTTCAACTAACTTCCATGCATTTTGACCTTGCATACGCATTTCGTTTGCGATACTTGAGCTGTGCTAATAGTGTTATGAACAAGAATGGACATGCCACAAATGACATGCTCCTCTATCATATTTTGCTTGGTCTTTGTTGTGTGAAGGTACAATTGCTTATGCGTCAACCTCTACGGACAAAGAGTTGACAAGATGAATCGAAGAGAGTTACCCATGGCTACCCTTCAACTAGCTATCTCTACATCATAAGGTGACTTCCTTCTACTTGTGGACTCATGCTATAATCTTCATGAATTGGCTACGCTTTGAGTGTTGCTTCGCTTTTGTGGTGAGATTTGTCGGCTTCATGGAAGCCGAAGGAACATAATTCAATCTTCCCGAGGACGACTATATGGTGAACCCTAGGATCAAGAAGGTCTCTCGACATCTTCTAATTTGTGATGAGCGTGTAGAGTCGAGGACGACTCTTTTTGAAGGGAGGGGAGATGATGTAGCCTGACCTTCGGTCGTTACCACATCATGGTCTCCAACTTATGCCAAGTCGTCATGGCCTCCAAAGGTGAACCTGTTCCTCTATGAAAGCCCACTTCCTACCCTCTTGAATGGTATACTACTTCATACTCCGTCCCATATCCATGATAGGTTCACACCAACAAGTACGGAGGCATGGGAGGAAGCCTGGAGCACCAAGCCTGACAAGACGGAGGCTTGGAAGAGAAGATGGACAAGGAGCAGCAAGCTCTAGAACCGGAGTCTCTGCCGTCATCACCCGGAGAGTCCGCCCCAATCCAACCGGAGTGTCCGGCGCGACTCAGCCAGAGTGTCCGGCCTACCCCAGCCCCGTCCTGGCGCGGACATTATGTGTGCTACATCGGACTCTATCCGGACACTACCCGGAGTGTCTGGCCACCCCGAACTATCCGGCACACTCGACCCGGAGTGTCTGGCCTACGCGATGGGCCTGCGTGCCAACATCTGGGCCCTTGGCCCATGTACCCCTCTATTCCGCACCAAACCCTAGTTTTATGCCCAAACTACCCCTGAACTAGTGGTTGTCCTATAAATAGAGCCCCCACCCCTCATTGTATCCCTTAGGCATAGATGATAGACTAAAGAAAACCCCCTTTGTGGAATCTCTAGTTTTGCCTCATCCCCTTCTACCAAAGGGGATCGACTATCGTCACCACCTCGTTGGAGTTTGCATCGCGCCTCCCTCGTTGTACAAGGCCTTGGCATCGGTGTTGCTTTGCCAAGACGTCAAGACCCTCTCCAAGGTGTTCTTCCCTCTCCGCTTGGGATTGACGGGAGCACGTTGACCGATCTTTCCTTGCGAGGATTCTATCGGACCGGTGGCCACCGGTGAGAGCAATCAGCCTTGTATCGTGTGTGTTTTGCGTGTGTTCATCGTGTTCTTCGCGAGGTGTGCGTCCGCTTCCGCTACCTTCTCCCTTTCCCCTCGCTTTCCCATCGATTTGACCACGAGATCCGTGAAGATCGGGCCACCCTAGAGGTTTGCCCTCATCATATCCTCTTGCACTTGACGTTCAGCCTTTGTTGCGATGTGCACAAGCTCAACCATGGTGTTGTATGTTTGGAACTCGACTATGCGCTTGATTGGGTGATTCAAGCCAATATGGAAACGTGCCATTGTTTGCTCCATCCGCTCATCAATGTTGGCGCGAATCAAGTTGAGTTCCATTTCCTTGAAGTATTCTTCCATGGTCTTTGTCCCTTGACGAAGCGCTTGAAGGTTGTTGAAGAGGTCACGCGTGTAGTGCGCGGGGACGAACCGGGATCTCATGTGAGCCTTCATGTCATGCCAAGTTGTGATTGGCTGTTGTTGTCTTGCATCACGAGCAACTTGAACTTGTTCCCACCAAAGGTTGGCGTAATCATCAAACTCAAGCAAAGCCATGGCCACCATCTTCTCGTTGTTATAGTTGTGCATGCGGAAGATCTTGTCGACTTTGAGTGCCCACGAGAGGTATTCTTCGCGGTCATTGGATCAGGTGAACTTGGGCATTGTGAACTTGAGCTTGCCAAAAGTTTCTTCATCGTTGCGGTCATTGCGACGAGCTTGGTGACCTTGTTGATGATCTTGTAGTTGGGGAGCTGGAACTTTGTTATCGCGTCCTTGTTGCGGATCTTGCTCTTGATATTGTTGTTGAGGAGCTTGCTCTTGCTCTTGGCGCGGTTGTTGATGTGGTTGAGGCGCTTGGGCCTCATGGTGGCGAGGGTGTGGAGCCTCTTGACGCGGTCGATGCCGAAGAGAAGGCTCGTTCCTCGGTTAGTGATGTTGGTTAGGCACATGGGCCTCACGGCAAATAACATGGTCATGAGCCTCTTGACGTGGTGGGCGTCGCTCAATTTGTATCACTTGACGCTCCAAGTTTTGTTGAGGTGGAGGAGGCGCCTCGTGATGACCATGGTGTCGGTACAGACGTTCATGACGTTGATGACGAGGAGGAGGATCTTCGAGAGCTTCATGATATGGGGTGGCCCGATCTTCTCAGCAAGCTCTTGTCGATGGTGATGGTGGATGATAGATAACTAGTGCGTACCTATGATCTCTCCCGCTCGATCCCTGATGCTAATGCAACAGCTCTCGAACCTTGTAGGATATTCACAACACCACACTCTTGCGCACGCAGCCGTGACCACGAACGGTAGTATGCAATCTACTAATTCCCAATGGAACAACAGATCACACTCAATTATAGTTGGCAGATTCGAACACAGGGTAATTCCAGAGGTTCTATGAAAGAAACAACTCCAAAATATTTTAACGTGGTCTTCCAACCTAACTTGTGACGGCTACGGAGGTTTATATGAGGGCTGGGGCGTCCTCCCCTCTAAACGGGCCTAAAAACAGCCATAACTTGGCCCAAATTGACTCGGTTCGACTCAAACTGATACATACCGACCCATATATGGGTTCGGCCTTATTGGCATGCAGTCCAAACATCGTGGAACACCTCAAACATGTAATTCTTGGTGCGCCATCTCTCTCTCTTGCTCATACGTGATTTCCTCATTGCGTCCTAGTGCGCCTGCCTCCCGCTCCTCCCTCGCGCACTTGTTGATATTGGAAATCAGCGCTTGTCCTTCTTGCTGCAACTCTCCTCCTCGCGCAACGCTTGTGTTATTAATAAACCTGATCATACAAAGATGCATAGACTTAGGTAGTATAAATTTCTCATTAAGTAAAACATCAGGTTCAATTAAGAATGAATTCACTTGATAGTCATTATGATTTGACTTAGTATTTCCTTCTAGTTCAGGCAGTCAGAATCATCATAATCCCTATAGATATCCTCATCATCCTCCCTTTCTTCATGAAAAGCCGTCCTCGGCTTTAGGTAAGCTGAAAGTGGGAGAAACAAAAAGAACAACGTGTACGCAAAGTATATGTATATATAACATGTTGTATTATTGTTGTTCACATGAAAAGTATGTCCAGTATACATCAAGCAACTTAAATTGCAGGTATAAGTGAAGTACAAAGAATCATGATCATGGTAAAAAACAACTAAATAGATAGTCATGTTCTTCAATATTAAATTCAGTTTTCTCAAAGAAGATCTATGATCAAATTTGTGAACAAGATCAAACCAATTTAATATGTCTGAAAACCAAATTGAATCATGCCATGCTTCAACTGCGCTACTCTGATTATTATGAACATGATCATGTTGTCCAGTATGTAAAATGCAACTCAATTTGGAAATATAAGTGAAGTATAAAGCATTAGCACAACTAGACAACGAATTTTGGGATAAACACAATGAATATGAAAACTGGGGTTCTATTCTAGCAAGATTAGAACGATCCAACATAGGTAAAATTACTTGTGTTGGCTGCATTATATCAACTAGACCTGACTTTAGTTTCATATTATCACAAATTTTAGCATATATCTCACAACACAAAATCGTCGACACACAACATGTATGGTTGAAAACAGCATGTTTCAGTTCAGCGATTCGATCACAAGTAATGCATATGTGATCCACAAGAAAATTTTCATGCATGCTATATTCACCAATCAGATTGAAAGTGAAACAAGGAGAATATGTGCTAGAATTCAGAAATGAAATTTCAGAAATCTTATCCATAGCACAACTCATACTCATAGGTTCATTTAGCATGATGGAATACACAATATCAGCAGGTGGTATTCGAGCAAGTATTTCATTATGTGTTATCAGTACCACATGATCAAAATTTGAATTTGGTAAACTATCACATGGTGCTAAAACAGTAGTGCAAGGCAAATCACAAGGAGGCTTCAGTAAAGGAATAGACTCACAATATGTCGCACATGTTGGCTGAAGCTCCAAAATAGTACCAATGTCATCAACAATCTCCTCAGTTGTAGTAGGTACTAAAACATCCGCCGCAAGTGACAATGCATAGTCCGACGATGTAGGTTGTAAAATAGATTGCTCCCTTTCTTCAAAAGCAACCTGCATAACACAAGAAACAATACCAGGAGTAGAGATGATTACATTAGTAGAAATATCCTCACATGTATTAGCATCTACTACACTGATGTTTTCTTTTTCTCTCATACTCTTAGAATGGATGCTCTCAACCTCACGTTTAGTGGAATCACACAGCTCACTTTTGATAACACTCTCACTCAGCTTGGCTATGTGGCTCTCATTCTCACATGGGTTGTAATGCACACCGTGTTCAAGATGACAAATAATAGAATTGTCACCATTCATCATGACCTTGTACTTAGCAGACAAACTGAACTCTTTTGTCCTCTCCTTGCGAAGAAGATACTCATGAAATTTGTCGGCTGAAATCCTGAGCATAACACGCCTCTTCATGTTCCATTTGAAAGAAATCCTTCCAACAACAGGACATATTTGAGCGTCAAACGTTCTGCTCCAAGGTTCTCCCAATAGTATGTGACAAGAATCAAGTGGTATAGGAGATACATCACAGCGCACAATCTCAGTATGCTCTTTAAAAGTCATAGGAACATCAGCGGTGTGTGAAATCAGCAATGTGCCATATGATGAATGCAAGAGATATGGCACCGCACGGGCACATGTGGGTAGCTGCAACTTTTGTACAACTTCAACGCTGATCAAATTAATAGTAGAGTTACTATCAATGGTAATGGAAGCACATCGCTCACCAATCATCACACTATGGTGGAAAAGACCATCACCATCAAAAAAACCGCGTTCTTCCTTCCAAAAAGTTCCACTACAACGCTAATTGTCGATGAATTTGTAACTGTACGTCTCCACATTATTTGTAACATCACCTGCCTCCATTTTCTGCATCACATCAACACTACTAGAAGACATGATTGGTACATTAGTGCACAAATCAAAATCAGTATGGTGGAAACTCTCACAACTCACTCACAACTGATAAGAAAGAAGATCTTACCGTTCCAAAGTGAATAGAGATGCTCTACCAAACTTAATCAAAGACTGATGCACTGAATTGATGAAGTGAATATCAAAGGTATAGAGAACGATCACAGGGCACACAGGTTATTTATGGTGGAGCTATAGGTATGGTATCCTAACTACACCGCAAACAAGTCCTAGTGCTGATCGTATGACAAAGACCCACGGAAACACACACGGTGGAGATAAATGGGGCAATTGCAGCTATGAAAATGAGCTCAAAAAAGTGAGGTATGTCGGAGGAACGCTCGTGTTGCAATGCACAAGGAGAGACGCTAGCACTGTCTCAACGAAACGGGCACAAGATTGCTGAACTGAGCAGCCCGCAGAGCACTAAGCGCGCTAGTCTCGTAGGATAGTTTTAGACACAAAGAAAGGTTTACTAAGGCTCACAAGGATAGGTACGCTATGTGGACTCAGAAAAAAAAATAAACAAAAAAGAAAAAAATTTGACCTGAAAATTGGTCTCTGCCACGGCAGAAAAACGGCCTAAAATCCTGCCGCGGCAGGATGGCGTCAGAAATTTTTTTTCTCATACTAGCACAGACTGGTCTGTGGTAAGGCGACGGCTCGATTTTTTTTTCGGATTTTTTTTGGTCACGCTGGAGCACAGACTTGTCTGCGGTCAGGCGTGAGGCAGCGAGCCGATTTTTTTTTCTACTCGCCAAGTAGTACACAACTAGGACTCTTTACTTGGATCGGATCTGACTTGATGGTAGTGGAAAAAGATGGTGGAAAACAACTAGAACACTAGAAAAAAATCTACGAAGAATAGATCTAGATCTAATCTAATAGAGGAACGCGACCAGCAACTATTACTCGAATACGATGTAATCTAGGCTATGGCAACTCTTTTTGTGAGGCTTTTTCTGTATAGGATGAAAAACACTCTCTAATCTATGGATGGATTGTGGATTGCTTACCGAGGCAACGAGGAAATCTGATACCAAGATGATATTGCTCACCGAGTAAACCCAGCGCTCTGATACCAAGATGATATTGCTCACCGAGTAAACCCAGCGCTCTGATACCAAGATGATATGGGGTGGCCCGATCTTCTCAGCAAGCTCTTGTCGATGGTGATGGTGGATGATAGATAACTAGTGCGTAGCTATGATCTCTCCCGCTCGATCCCTGATGCCAATGCAACAGCTCTCGAACCTTGTAGGATATTCACAACACCACACTCTTGCGCACGCAGCCGTGACCACGAACGGTAGTATGCAATCTACTAATTCCCAATGGAACAACAGATCACACTCAATTATAGTTGGCAGATTCGAACACAGGGTAATTCCAGAGGTTCTATGAAAGAAACAACTCCAAAATATTTTAACGTGGTCTTCCAACCTAACTTGTGACGGCTACGGAGGTTTATATGAGGGCTGGGGCGTCCTCCCCTCTAAATGGGCCTAAAAACAGCCATAACTTGGCCCAAACTGACTCGGTTCGACTCAAACTGATACATACCGACCCATATATGGGTTCGGCCTTATTGGCATGCAGTCCAAACGTCGTGGAACACCTCAAACATGTAATTCTTGGTGCGCCATCTCTCTCTCTTGCTCATACGTGATTTCCTCATTGCGTCCTAGTGCGCCTGCCTCCCGCTCCTCCCTCACGCACTTGTTGATATTGGAAATCAGCGCTTGTCCTTCTTGCTGCAACTCTCCTCCTCCTCGCGCAACGCTTGTGTTATCAATAAACCTGATCATACAAAGATGCATAGACTTAGGTAGTATAAAGTTCTCATTAAGTAAAACATCAGGTTCAATTAAGAATGAATTCACCTGATAGTCATACAAAGATGCATAGACTTGCGGTTCCTCTTGTGGTTGCTCTTGATGGATCACTAGTGCCCTTGCGTGATGACGATGTGCTTCTTGCCTTGCTCGTGGCCTTGAAGAGAGGTCACCAACATAGCTTGACGTTGCAGCGTGCCGTGGGGAAGGTACATAGTTCGAAGAGGTTCCATCTTCAACCACGGGGGTATCATTGCGTCTTTGAGCACTTTGATGTAGATCTTGTGGAAGAGGTGCATGACGATGCGAAGAACTTGGTTGAAGATCTTGTTGAGGAGGAGCATGACGACGCGATGAGCTTGAAGAGCTTGATGCGTGTGAATGTGGCCTTGCCATTTCGTCGATGAGGCGTCGAAGATTGTCATTTGTTTCGGCGACGGAGCGTTGGAGCGCTTCATTTTGGTGGCCGAAGTTGTGATGCATTGCATGCATTTTCATTCGAGGCCGTCGAAGCGGTTGTCGATGTTCTTGAACTCGGCTTGCGTCTCGCCAAATTGTTCATCTTGTCGCGTCTCAAGGGCTTGGAAACGTTCATGGAACTCTTGGCGGACGATGAAGTGACTTGCGCGCGTCATGTACGGTCGTTGATCTTCTTCTTGGGGAGGTGGTTGGCTCGACTCACCGTGCCTATCCATCATGCAAGACACACAAGTATTGTATATGGAAGTGTAATATGGTGGTGTTAGCCTTGTACCTCACCTTGGGGATTGCACCAAACTAGAAACCACACTTGAGAGCTATAAGCGTGCAAAGTGGAATTGCAAAGAAAACTCACACTAAAGAAAGAACTAACTCTCAAAAGCTTGTTGGTGGTAGGTTAGGATTGTGGAAAGCCAAAGAACCAACCAAAAGAAAAGGGATAGTCAAAAGTGGGTAAAATCCAACAAAACTCAAGTCAAAGGCGAAGGTCAACAACTCAAAAGGGTGACGAGAACCTACGACTATATACACTGATGCAGCCCGTCCTACAGATGCTTGTACATCTACACCAACAAGTCCCCCAAGTGGACCCATGATTCGTGCCTGAGCCAAACTCCTACAAGCTAAGGTGAACTCGCTCCTCTCCTCGTGCCAATTCGATACCTCCTTGGATGGTATGCTACTTCATGCAACTACCCTATGCATCATCAGGTACGAAGCCTCGACACATCACCAAGCACCCAAGGATGGTGGACAAGGAGCAGAACGTGAAGCAAACGCCGCTGGAGCTACTCAGACCGGAGTCTCTGGTCTGCGCACACCGGAGTCTCCGGCCTGCCAAAGTCTCCGGCCTGAAGACACCGGAGTCTCTGAACACACCTCCGGTCTGCCTCCAGGACCAAGCGTTGGGTCAAGCTGTCTGCCCCTCCGGAGGCTGGTCCGGAGACCGACCGGAGTCTCTGGTCTAGACCAGAGTCTCCGGACCACCACACCGGAGTCTCCGGACCGACCGTCGCCAGTCATGTAAAAGGCCTTTGGGCTTCGGCCTATGTACCCCTTAGTCCGTCCAGAACTTGTCTTTTATTCCTAAAGTACCCCTGACTATGTGGTTGGCCTATATATAGTCCCCCACCTCCATTGTAAACCTAGGCTTGATATTGGAATTAGTGGAAACCCCTTTGTGGATCTATCTAATTCTTGCCTCATGCTCCTTGACTAAGGAGCACCAATATCCCCAAACCTCGTTGGAGTTTGCATTGTGCCTCCGCGTTGTACAAGGCCTAGGCATCGGTGTCCCTTTGCCTAGACGTCAAGATCTCACCGAGTCTCCCATCTCGCCATGCCGGTTCGAGAGAGAGTCCTCCGCCCGACGCCGATCCTAGGGATTGCACCGGACCGGTCACCGTCGGCATGAGCTATTGGTGTTTATCGTGGTTTTGCGTGTGTGTGTTTATCGCGTTCTTCATGCGTGTGTTCGTCGTGTTCATCCTTCACCCTCCTTCCCCCGCACTCCACCCTCGATTTGAAAGGAAATCGTGAAAGATCGGGCCACCCTAGAGATTTTTCCTCAACATATTGGTATCAAGAGCTTCGTTGCTCACGATTTCCCCCACAAATTTTTCTTCTATCCACCAAAAATTCAAAAAAAACCCAAAAAAAAAGCCAAATTTGCCTTTGGATCGATCTCTTGATTTGGAGTGTTATTTGTGGTTTTGATCCGACCATACCTTGTCTTAGGTGTTGGTCCAGCTTTATCCATCATTTTCCTAGCCTAATTTGGCCAATTTTTCGCGGATTTGAGGACCCAAGGCGTGGATTTCCGCTCAAGAACACGAGCAGTTCACGATCTGACTCCAGACCGAAGTCTACGGCCTACACACCGGAGTCTCCAGCCTACCCACACCGGAGTCTCCCGCCTGCACCGGAGTTTCCAGCGTGAAACCCCGGAATCTCCGGCCTGACGCCTAATTTTGACAGTTTTGCCTCTAATCTTGCATTGGCTAATTTCTCCTTGTTTATTTGTGCCCGTGTGCGTGTCGTCAACTAACAATAAGCTTCCGCATCGACAACCCCCGCGCTCATCGACACCATGGCCTGCGAACATCATCCCGCACCACCGACGCCAAGTTCATCATCAAAGAAGGTATAACTTGCGTCACCTTGTTAACCCCTATCTTCCTTTGTGTGTACCTATCCTATGAGAGTGGCTCATCTTGTGTTTGCTTGAGCATTATGCATTTGTCCTTGGATAGTGAGAGTGCAAGAGCAATATCAAGTGTGACTAGGTAGCATCAAGGGAAAGCAAAAAAAAGATAATACAAAAGAAAGAAAAAGATACAAAGAAAAAAGCAAAAGAAAAATAGTCTCCCATTGCCAAAGAGAGTCTCAAAGCTTGTAAGCAAGAGAGAAAGAAGAGCGCCCAAGGCAAGTGCACAAATCCGTTGCTCATTTTTCCTCTTTGCAAACGAGCCACGGTCTCTCCTTGCATTGGCACGACAACGAGCTTAGTCTTCGTTAGGACATTTGGTTTGCTCATTTTCATAGTCGTGTCAATCCCAATTTTCTCCACGTGTGTGTATATAGTCGTAGGTTCCCGTCACCCTTTTGAGTTGTTGACCTTCGCCTTTGACTTGAGTTTTGTTGGATTTTACCCACCGTTGACTATCCCTTTTCTTTTGGTTGGTTCTTTCGCTTTCCACAATACTAACCTACCACCAACAAGCTGTTGAGAGTTAGTTCTTCCTTTAGTGTGAGTTTTCTTTGCAATTCCACTTTGCACGCTTATAGCTCTCACTTGTGGTCTCTAGTTTGGTGCAATCCCCAAGGTGAGGTACAAGGCTAACACCACCATATTCCACTTCCATATACAATACTCGTGTGTTCTGCATGATGGATAGGCACGGTGAGACGAGCCAACCACCTCCCCAAGAAGAAGATCAAGGTCCGTACATGACGCGCGCAAGTCACTTCATCGTTCGACAAGAGTTCTGCGAATGTTGCCAAGCCCTTGAGACACGACAAGATGAACAATTTGGCAAGACGCAAGCCGAGTTCAAGAACATCGACAACCGCTTTGATGGCCTCGAATGACAAATGCATGCAATGCATCACAACTTCGGCCACCAAAATGAAACGCTCCAACACTCCGTCGCCGAAACAAATCACAATCTTCGACGCCTCATCGACGGCATGGCAAGACCACGTTCACGCGCATCAAGCTCAGCAAGTTCTTCGCATCGTCATGCACCTCTTCCACAAGATCTACATCAAAGTGCTCAAAGACGCAATGATGCCCCCGTGGTTGAAGATGGAATCTCTTTGAACTATGTACCTTCCCCATGACACGCCGCAACATCAAGCTATGATGGTGACCTCTCTTCAAGGCCACGAGCAAGGCAAGAAGCATACCGTCATCACGCAAGGGCACTAGTGATCCGACAAGAGCAACCACAAGAGGAACCGCAAGCGCAACCGCAAGTACAACCGCAAGTCTACCACCATCGACCGTGACACATACTTGACACAACAAGTGATGACTCCAACTTGGAGAATCAAGCTCGTCATCGACGTGAAGCTCTCCAAGATCATCCTCCTCGTCATCAACGTCATGAACGTCAACAACGACACCATGGTCATCACGCGGCGCCTCCTCCACATCAACAAAACTTGGAGCATCAAGTGATACAAGTTGAGCAACGCCCACCACGCCAAGAGGCTCATGACCATGTTCTTCGCCGTGAGGCCCATGTGCCTAACCAACATCACCAATCGAGGAACAAGCCTCCTCTTCGTCATCAACCGCGTCAAGAGGCTCCACACCCTCGCCACCATGAGGCCCAAGCGCCTCAACCACGTCAACAACCGCGCCAAGATCAAGAGCAAGCTCCTCCTCAACAACAATATCAAGAACAAGCTCCGCAACGAGGACGCATGAACCAAGTTCCACCTCCCAACTACAAGATCATCAACAAGGTGACCAAGCTCGTCACAATGACCGCAACGATGAAGAAACTTTTGGCAAGCTCAAGTTCACAATGCCCAAGTTCACCGGATCCAATGACCCCGAAGAATACCTCTCGTGGGCACTCAAAGTCGACAAGATCTTCCGCATGCACAACTATAGAAACGAGAAGATGGTCGCCATGGCTTCGCTTGAGTTTGATGATTATGCCAACCTTTGGTGGGAACAAGTCAAGTTGCTCGTGATGCAAGACAAGAACCGCCAATCACAACTTGGCATGACATGAAGGCTCACATGAGATCCCGGTTTGTCCCCGCGCACTACACGCGTGACCTCTTCAACAACCTTCAAGCTCTTCGTCAAGGGACAAAGACCGTGGAAGAATACTTCAAGGAAATGGAACTCAACTTGATTCGCGCCAACATTGATGAGCGCATGGAGCAAACAATGGCACGTTTCCTTATGGCTTGAATCACCCAATCAAGCGCATTGTCGAGTTCCAAACATACAACACCATGGTTGAGCTTCTGCACATCGCAACAAAGGCTGAACGTCAAGTGCAAGAGGATATCAAGTACAACAAGCCCAAGACGTACTTCACCTTCAAGCAAGCTTCAACCCCTACACCAACAACTTTCAATGGTAGCTCCTCAAGTACCTCCAAGCCTTCCTTCAAGCCCACAAGTGTGGAGGTAAAGGACACAAGTCGGCCGAATGTGGAAACAAGAAAGTCTTGTTCATCCATGACAATGGTGATGAAGAGTACTTGAGTGAAGATGAGTTTGATGCCCGTGTCAAGGAAGCAATGGCAAGGCAACGAGTGGAAGATGATCAAGAACTCCTCATGTGTGAGCATGACGCAAGTCCATCGCTTGTCGTCACAACGATCTTGACCACTCAAGCACAAGAGCATGAAGACCAACGCTCCAATATCTTCCAAACACGAGCCGGCATCAACGACAAATCTATCAAGGTGATCATTGACGGAGGGAGTTGTCACAACCTTGCTAGCACCGAGTTGTGTGAGAAGCTCAACCTCAACCTCCATCCACACAAGCACCCCTACCACGTGCAATGGCTAAGTGACCAAGGGTCCATGAAGATCAAGCATACCATATCGGTCTCCTTCGCCATTGGTCCTTACAAAGATACGGTGGAGTGTGATGTGGTTCCTATGAAAGTTTGCCACGTGCTTCTTGGTCGACCATGGAAATTTGCCAAAGCTGCTCAACATGATGGTCGCACCAATGTATACACCTTCAAATGGCTCAACAAAACATGTGTTTTGCAACCGATGACTCCTATCCAAATAATTGCGGACAATGCAAAGGCTTTAGCGAGGGCGCAAAGCACAACACCTACTTGTGAGAAGAGCGGTGAAAGAGAGAACCACCTCATAGTGAGTGAGAGCCACAAACCAAATTCGAGTGGAAAAACTAAGAGTGTTCTCCTTGCCACCAAAAGTGAGATGAGAGATCTTCGGAACAACCCATCCATTTTGCACTATGTCCTCCTTTGCAAGGGACTAGCACAAGGAACTAACAAATTAACCAATGTTCCTCCATCTTTGATGAGTGTTTTGCAGGAATTCAAGGATGTGTTCCCCGAGGAGCTTCCACATGGACTACCTCCTCTTCGCGGCATAGAACATCGCATTGACCTCATCCCAGGAACACTACTTCCCAACCGTGCCGCTTACCGCACGAACCCGGAGGAGACAAAGGAGATTGAACGTCAAATCAACCAACTCGTCTCCAAAGGTTTGATCTAAGTTAGCACTAGTCCAAGTGCCGTACCCATGATTCTTGTTCCAAAGACGGATGATACGTTACGGTTATGCATGGACTGCCGTCCAATCAATGCTATCACCGTGCGTTATCGACATCCCATACCACGTCTCGATGACATGCTTGATGAGTTGTGTGGAGCCACTATTTTTTCGAAAATTGATCTTCGTAGTGGTTACCATCAAATACGCATGGCTGAAGGTGATGAGTGGAAAACCGCCTTCAAGACCAAACTTGGTCTCTATGAATGGTTGGTTATGCCCTTTGGTTTGTCTAATGCCCCATCCACCTTCATGCGCCTAATGAATCATATCTTGCGTTCTCCCATTGGAAAAAGTGTTGTAGTCTATTTCGATGATATTCTTGTTTATAGCAAATCACTTGAGGACCACATAACACATGTCAAGGAAGTTTTGCAAATCCTTCGACATGAAAAGATTTATGCTAATCTTCCCAAGTGCACTTTGCTAAAGACAAGTTGATTTTTCTTGGATTTGTTGTTTCTTCGAAGGGAATTGAAGTTGATGTTTCCAAGGTAAAGGACATACGAGATTGGCCCATCCCAACAAATTTGAGTGAACTCCGAAGTTTTCATGGGTTGGTTGGTTTCTATCATCGCTTTGTGAAAGACTTTTCGACCATTGCTTGTCCCCTTAATGAATTGACCAAAAAGAATGTCACCTTCGTGTGGGGCAAAGTACAACAAAAAGCTTTTGATGACCTCAAAAAGAGGCTCACCAAAGAACCTCTCCTTGCGTTACCGGATTTCACAAAAACTTTTGAGATAGACTGTGATGCTAGTGGTATTGGCATTGGAGGAGTCCTTATGCAAAACGGATGTCCTATAGCCTACCATAGCGAGAAACTTGATGGTGCTCGCCTTAACTATCCGATTTATGACAAAGAGCTTTTTGCCTTAGTTCGTGTCCTTCAAGTTTGGCAACACTACCTTTGGCCCAAGGAATTTATCATACATTCCGACCACGAGTCATTGAAATATCTCAAAGGCCAAGCTAACTTGAGCAAGAGACACGCTAAGTGGGTTGAGTTCATGGAGTCTTTTCCTTACATTGTCAAGTATAAGAAGGGAAAAGATAATGTAGTTGCAGACGCATTGTCCCGCAAACATACAAGCCTTTTTACGCGAATTGAAATCAACGTGTTGGGTCTTGAGGAAATAAAATCTTTGTACGCTTCCGACCCGTTCTTTGAACCAATTTTAGCAAAGTGCTCCAATGACAAAGGAGTTGATGATTTCTATTTGCATAAGGGCTTTCTATTTAAACAAAACAAGATATACATTCCGAAATCGTCGCTTCAACGTTTGCTCCTCCAAGAATCTCATGGTAGAGGCCTTATGGGTCACTTTGGGCGCGACAAGACATTGGACATGCTCTCCAACCACTACTTTTGGCCCAAGATGAAGCGTGACATGGAGCGCTACATTCAACGATGCACAACATGTGTTCAAGCTAAGTCGCAAGCTAATCCCTATGGTCTTTATATGCCATTGCCGATTCCTCATACACCTTGGTCCGACATTAGCATGGATTTCGTGTTAGGATTGCCTAGATCTAAGCATGGTCATGATTCTATATTTGTTGTTGTGGATCGTTTTTCCAAAATGGCACACTTCATACCGTGCCATAAGAATGACGATGCTTCACATGTTGCAAATCTGTTTTTCAGGGAAATTGTCCGTCTTCACGGTGTGCCAAGGAGAATCGTCTCTGACCGCAATGTCAAATTCATGAGCTACTTATGGAAGACCCTCATGGCCAAGCTTGGCGTCAAGCTCCTCTTTTCATCCGCATCGCATCCTCAAACTGATGGCCAAACCGAAGTTGTCAACCGAAGCCTCGAAACTCTCCTACGTGTGCTGATCAAGAAAAACTTGAAGGATTGGGAGGAATGCATCCCACACGCCCAGTTCGCCTACAACCATGCCAAGCACTCAACAACCAAGATGAGTCCATTCATGATCATCTATGGTTTCGAGCCCCTCACTGCGCTCGACATCCTACCACTACCTCTACATGAGCGAACGAACATGGACGTCGAGAAGCGCGCACAAGCTATGAAGAAGCTTCATGAAGAAACAAGAGCTACTATCGAACAACAAGTCCTTCGCCAAGCTTCAAGGTTAAACAAGGACAAGAAGGAGATGATCTTTGAAGAAGGTGACCTTGTGTGGATACACCTAAGCAAAGACCGCTTCCCCAAGGAACGTGACTCCAAGCTCAAGCCAAGAGGAGATGGTCCCTTCAAGGTCCTCAAACGAATCAACAACAACGCCTACA
Source organism: Avena eriantha (assembly GCA_910589775.1). Classification (NCBI taxonomy): domain Eukaryota; kingdom Viridiplantae; phylum Streptophyta; class Magnoliopsida; order Poales; family Poaceae; genus Avena; species Avena eriantha. The sequence goes on along the minus strand of OU342743.1, from coordinate 392,447,886 downwards.
TTATCGACATACCAACGTCCAAGTACCTTGCAAGCAATACGTTCAATGTCAAGGACCTCTCACCCTACCATGGAGATGTTCACGATGATAACCATGAAGAGTCGAGGATGACTCTTTCCCAAGGGGGGGGAGCTGATGCAGCCCGTCCTACGGACGCTTCTACAACTACACCAACAAGTCCCCCAAGTGGACCCATGACTCGTTCCCGAGCCAAACTCCTACAAGCTAAGGTGAACTCGCTCCTCTCCTCGTGCCAATTCGATACCTCCTTGGATGGTATGCTACTTCATGCAACTACCCTATGCATCATCAGGTACGAAGCATCGACACATCACCAAGCACCCAAGGATGGTGGACAAGGAGGAGAACGTGAAGCAAACGCCGCTGGAGCTGCTCAGACCGGAGTCTCCGGTCTGCGCACACCGGAGTCTCTGGCCTGCCAAAGTCTTCGGCCTGAAGACATCGGAGTCTCCGGACCCACCTTCGGTCTACCTCCAGGACCAAGCGCTAGGTCAATCTGTCTGCCCCTCCGGAGGCTGGTCCGGAGACCGACCGGAGTCTCTGGTCCAGACTGGAGTCTCCGGACCGACCGTCGCCAGGCATGTAAAAGGCCTTTGGGCCTTCGGCCCATGTACCCCTTAGTCCATCCAGAACTTGTCTTTTACTCCTAAAGTACCCCTGACTATGTGGTTGGCCTATATATAGTCCCCCACCTCCATTGTAAACCCTAGGCTTGATATTGGAATTAGTGGAAACCCCTTTGTGGATCTATCTAATTCTTGCCTCATGCTCCTTGACTAAGGAGCACCAATATCCTCAAACCTCGTTGGAGTTTGCATTGTGCCTCCGCGTTGTACAAGGCCTAGGCATCGGTGTCCCTTTGCCTAGACATCAAGATCTCACCGAGTCTCCCATCTTGCCGTGCCAGTTCGAGAGAGAGTCCTCTGCCCGACGCCGATCCTAGGGATTGCGCCGGACCGGTCACCGCCGGCGTGAGCTATTGGTGTTTATCGTGGTTTTGCGTGTGTGTGTTTATTGAGGTTTGCCCTCAACATACACACGTGGAGAAAGTTGGGATTGACACGACTATGAAAATGAGCAAACAAAATGTCCTAATGAAGACTAAGCTCATTGTCGTGCAAATGCAAGGACAGACCGTGGCTCGTTTGCAAAGAGGAAAAAATGAGCAACGGAGTTGTGCACTTTTCTTGGGCGCTCTTCTTTCTCTCTTGCTTACAAGCTTTGAGACTCTCTTTGGCAATTGGAGACTATTTTTCTTTTGCTTTTTCTTTGTATCTTTTTCTTTCTTTTGTATTTATTTGCTCTCCCTTGATGCTACCTAGTCACACTTGATATTGCTCTTGCACACTCACTATCCAAGGACAAATGCACAATGCTCAAGCAAACGCAAGATGAGCCACTCTCATGGGATAGGTACACACAAAGGAAGATAGGGGTTAACAAGGTGACACAAGTTATACCTTCTTTGATGATGAACTTGGCGTTGGTGGTGCAGGATGATGTTCGTGAGCCGTGGTGTCGATGAGCGCGGGGGTTGTCGATGCAGAAGCTTGTTGTTATTTGACGACACGCACACAGGCACAAACAAACAAGAGGAAATTAGGCAATGCAAGATTAGAGGCAAAACTGTCAAGATCAGGCGTCGGGCCGGGAACTCCGGTGTTTCAGGCCGGAAACTCCGGTCCAGGCTGGAGACTCCGGTGTGGGTAGGCCAGAGACTCCAGTGTGCTAGCCAGAGACTCCGGTCTGGAGTCAGATTGCGAACTGCTCGTGTTCTTGAGCGGAAATCCATGCCTTGGGTCCTCAAATCCGCGGCCAAATTGGGCTAGGAAAACGCAGGATAAAGCTGGACCAATACCTAAGACAAGGTTTGGTCGGATCAAAACCACAAATAACACTCCAAATCAAGAGATCGGTCCAAAGGAAAATATGGGCTGTTTTTTGGGGATTTTCGAATTTTTGGTGGATAGAAGAAAAATTTGTGGGGGAAATCATGAGCAACGAAGCTCTTGATACCAATATGTTGAGGGCAAACCTCTAGGGTGGCCCGATCTTTCACGATTCCCTTTCAAATAGAGGATGGAGTGCGGGGAGAGGAGGGGAGGATGAACACGACGAACGCACGCATGAGGAACGCGATGAACACACACACAAAACCACGATACACACCAATAGCTCACGTAGGCGGTGACCGGTCCAGCACAATCCCTAGGATCAGCGTCGGGCGGATGACTCTCTCTCGAACTGGCACGGCGAGATGGGAGACTCGGTGGGATCTTGACGTCTTGGCAAAGGGACACCGATGCCAAGGCCTTGTACAACGCAGAGGCACGATGCAAACTCCAACAAGGTTTGGGGATATTGGTGCTCCTTGGTCAAGGAGCATGAGGCAAGAATTAGATAGATCCACAAAGGGGTTTCCACTAATTCCAATATCATGCCTAGGGTTTACAATGGAGGTGGGGATCTATATATGGGCCAGCCACTTAAACAGGGGTACTTTAGGAATAACAGACAAGTTTTGGACAGACTAAGGGGTACATGGGCCGCAGGCCCAAAGGCCTTTTCATGCCTGGCGACGGTCGGACCGGAGACTCCGGTGTGGTGGACCGGAGATTCCGGACGGTCTCCGGACCAGCCTCCGGAGGGGCCTTCAGATTGTCCGAGGGCCCGATTCTGGGGGCAAACCCGAGGTGGGGCCAGATACTCCGGTGTCTTCAAGCCAGAGACTTTGGTGGACCGGAGACTCCAGTGTGCGCAGCTCCGGTGTCTTCACGATCTGCTCCTTTTCTCCATCCTTGGGTGCTTGGTGATGTGTCGAAGCTTCGTACCTGATGATGCATAGCGTAGTTGCTTGATGTAGCATACCATCCAAGGAGGTATCAAATTGGCACGAGGAGCGGAGCGAGTTCACCTTAGCTTTTAGGAGTTTGGCTCGGGCACGAGTCATGGGTCCAATTGGGGGACTTGTTGGTGTAGATGTAGGAGCGTCCGTAGGACGGGCTCCATCAAAATGTGTGTTCTTCTCAATAACCACAGCTAGAGTCATTGCATGTGTGTTCTCTTCAGAGACCACACATGGATCCACCAGTGTCATTGCATGTGTGTTCTTTTTACTAACAATAACTAGTGTCATTGCGTGTGTGTTATTTTCACATACCACATGTGGATCCACCAGTGTCATTGAAATGTGTGTTCTCTTCAGAGACCACACATGGATCCACCAGTGTCATTGCATGTGTGTTCTTTTTACTAACAACAACTGCAGTCATTGCAGTGTGCTCTTTTCACATACCACATATGGATCCACTAGTGTCATTGAAATGTGTGTTCTCTTCAGAGACCACACATGGATCCACCGGTGTCATTGCATGTGTGTACTTTTTACTAACAACAACCAGAGTCATTGCATGTGTGTTCTCTTCAGAGACCACACATGGATCCAGCAGTGTCATTGCGTGTGTGTTCTTTTTACTAACAACAACTAGAGTCATTGCATGTGTGTTCTTTTCACATACCACATATGGATCCACCAATATCATTGCATGTGTGTTCTTTTCACAATCCACCTATGGATCCACCAGTGTCATTGCATGTGTGTTCTTTTTACTAACAACAACCAGAGTCATTGCATGTGTGTTCTTTTTACTAACAACAACCAGAGTCATTGCATGTGTGTTCTCTTTAGAGACCACACACGTATCAACCAGTGTCATTGCATGTGTGTTCTTTTTACTAACAACAACTGGAGTCATTGCATGTGTGTTCTTCTCACATACCACATATGGATCCACCAGTGTCATTGAAATGTGTATTCTCTTCAGAGACCACACATGGATCCACCAATGTCATTGCATGTGTGCTCTTTTTACTAACAACAACCAGAGTCATTGGATGTGTGTTGTTTTTACTAACAACAGCTAGAGTCATTGGATGTGTGTTCTCTTCAGAGACCACACATGGATCCACCAATGTCATTGCATGTGTGTTCTTTTTACTAACAACAACTAGAGTCATTGCATGTGTTTTCTTTTCACATACCACATATGGATCCACCAGTTTCATTGAAAGGTGTGTTCTCTTCAGAGACCACACATGGATCCACCTGTGTCATTGCATGTGTGTTCTTTTTACTAACAACAACTAGAGTCATTTCATGTGTGTTCTTTTTACTAACAACAACCAGAGTCATTGCATGTGTGTTCTTTTCACATACCACATATGGATCCACCAGTGTCATTGCATGCGTGTTCTTTTCACAATCCACCTATGGATCCACCACTGTCATTGCATGTGTGCTCTTTTTACTAACAACAACCAGAGTAATTGCATGTGTGTTCTCTTTAGAGACCACACATGGATCCACCAGTGTCATTGCTTGTGTGTTCTTTTTAATAACAACAACTGGAGTCATTGCATGTGTGTTCTTTTCACATACCACATATGGATCCATCAGTGTCATTGAAATGTGTGTTCTCTTCAGAGACCTCACATGGATCCACCAGTGTCATTGCATGTCTGCTCTTTTTACTAACAACAACTGGAGTCATTGCATGTGTGTTCTTTTCACATACCACATATGGATACACCAGTGTCATTAAAATGTGTATTCTTCTCATTAACCACAGCTAGAGTCATTGCATGGGTGTTCTCTTTAGAGACCACACATGGATCCACCAGTGTCATTGCATGTGTGTTCTTTTTACTAACAATAACCAGAGTCATTGCATGTGTGTTCTTTTCACAATCCACCTATGGATCCACCAGTGTCATTGCATGTGTGCTCTTTTTACTAACAATAGCTAGAGTCATTGCATGTGTGTTCTCTTCAGAGACCACACATGGATCCACCAGTGTCATTGCATGTGTGTTCTTTTTACTAACAACAACTAGAGTCATTCCATGAATATTATTTTCACATACTACATATGGATCCACCAGTGTTATTGAAATGTGTGTTCTTCTCATTAACCACAGCTAGAGTCATTGCATGTGTGTTCTCTTCAGAGACCACACACGGATCCACCAGTGTCATTGCATGTGTGTTCTTTTTACTAACAACAACTAGAGTCATTGCGTGTGTGTTCTTTTCACATACCACATATGGATCCACCAGTGTCATTTAAATGTGTGTTCTCTTCAGAGACCTCTCCAAGGTGTTCTTCCCTCTCCGCGTGGGATCAAGGGAGCACGTTGACCGATCTTTCCATCCGAGGATTCTATCAGACCGGTGGCCACCGGTGAGAGCAATCGGCCTTGTATCGTGTGTGTTTTGCGTGTGTTCATCGTGTTCTTCGCGAGGTGTGCGTCCGCTTCCGCTACCTTCTCCCTTTCCGCTCGCTTTCCCATCGATTTGACCACGAGATCCGTGAAGATCGGGCCACCCACGGGGTTACCCCATAACAGAAACTGTGTGCGCTGCCGCGAAAAGGTGGTGGTCCTGTGCCATTGATCCGTCCAGGCCAACACTACAGGCGACGAGGACGCTTTCTGGCAGCCTCTTCGTTTCCCTGAATGCCATGTACCGATTCCAGAACCTCCTCCAGGTGGATGATGACCGGGTGCTTCCAGCAAAGCTGTCGCCCTGCCCTGCTTGGAATCCGCACCTCGTACATCTTAGGAATGGCGTCAGGATCTTTCAGCCACGCCTTTAACTCGATGACCCATCTGTCGCTCGGTGGCAGGATTTCCACCAGCTCGCCGCCAAGGCTACTGACGACCTGCTTGAGGGCCTACGGCTCCCAAGCATCCAATGGGAGGCCGTCAAAGCTGAGTTTGGAGAAGAAACGAAGCTGCCCCAAGCGATCGTCCCACCCACAGGCGCGATGCCAACGCATGAAGCTCATTTTCTCCCTGCAGCACTCGAAAGTACGGGAAGAATGCAGAACGCACTCAGTGTCTGAGTTGTGCTTGAACCGGATGAAAAAATTGACTGGCGGCGCGCATACCTCAAAACGAGATCTCATTTCTTCTGATCCCAAAACGAGACCTGAAAGCCGACAGCAACTCTGCCAGCGACATGGCGGGATGGACGCCCAACACGGTGGCAATGAGAGTGTGGTCATCGAACTGCTGTGCCAGGGCTACCATGCCTGAGGTGCACGACAGCACGCAACTTCCCGAGGCCGATCGCCGGCCTGGATCGCCCGACGGGCCGCGCTCCGCCGTGCGAGAAGCACTAGCCAGAGGTGAGATATTTGTTCGGGGACGCGAAGCTCTAATACGGCAGACGATGCGACGGCGACGGCTGCGAGCTTCGATTAGAGGTGTGGGAGGTTGACCGGACATGGAGGAGACACAAATTAGAGCAAGTGCGAGCTCCGATCTAAGACGAGCAGCTAGAGCTGAGCAAATGTTATGGGGAGGGGAGCAGGGGAGAAGACCAGAGTAGAGCAAAGAAATAGATCTGGTCCACTCAGGGATCTGGTCCACGCAAGGGTAAGCTAGTCCACAACCGCAAAAGATAATGGGGAATACTGATATGGCGGGCCAAGAAGAGTTGACCTAACAGCGGTATTTGAGTTCAACTGTTTTTCGTCTGGTTCAAATGACCGTTTGGCCGTTAGATTTGTATTCACCCCCATTTGGCCCTTTTGGACAATTGGCGATTCTACTACGGCCCCTCCGCGCGATTGATGATAACTCGGGTACCGTGGTGCACTCACCCGGGAAGTTTCGTACCGCAAACGAACATTTCCCATGGAGTAGTAGGTGCAGAGAGAGGTGTATACAAACCGTGAGGCTTCAGCTTGGATTTCGACTTGTGGCATGTAATACACCGGATCACAAATCTGTACACATCACGCCTCATCTTGGGCCAATAAAAATGATCAGCAAGCATGAGCAGCGTTTTCTCACGCCCAAAGTGACCCATCAAACCACAAGCATGTGATTCCTGCACTAAGAACAAACGCAACGATGATTCTGGAATACATAGTTTGTTAGCTTGAAACAAATATCCATCATGTATATGATACTTATCCCATGCGTTTCTAAAGCACACAAACGATATGGTTCAGCAAAATCATGGTCAGTTGCATAAAGTGCACAAATAGATTCTAATCCAGGAATTTTAACATCAAGATTGGTTAATACCATGTTTTTCCTAGACAAAGCATCAGCAACAACATTCTCTTTTCCCATCTTATATTTTATGATGTTAGGAAAAGACTCAATAAACTCAACCCATTTAGCTAATCTTCTATGCAGGTTTGATTGAGCTTTCAAATATTTCAATGCTTCATGATCAGAATATATGATAAATTCCTTTGTCCATAAATAATGTTGCCAAACTTCAAGTACTCTAACAAGTGCATACAATTCTTTATCATAGATAGGATAATTCAAGCGACCACCAGTAAGTTTCTCAGAAAAATATGCTATAGGGCGACCCTCTTGCATCAAAATGCCACCAATGCCTATACCACTAGCATCACATTCAACTTCAAATTGCTTGGAAAAATCAGGTAATGCAAGTAATGGTGCAGAAGTAAGCAAACGTTTCAATGTATCAAAATCAATATCTTGGGCCGCAGCCCATACAAAAGGAACACCTTTCTTTGTCAAATCATTCAATGGTGCTAAAATCTTTCACAAAGTGCCTATAGAAACCAGCTAAGCCGTGGAAACTACGCACTTGACTTACATTCATGGGAGTAGGTCAATTCTGAATTGATTCAGTTTTAGATTGATCTACCTCTACCCCATTCTTAGATACAACAAATCCCAGAAATATGACCTTATGTTTTGCAAATGTGCACTTCTCAAGATTAGCATACAGTTTATTATCACACAACACTTGCAAAACTTGTCGGATATGATTACAATGTCCAGTTTCGTTGTGGCTATAGATAAGTATATCATCAAAGTAAACAACCACAAAACGACCAATAAAATCTCTCAAAACATGATTCATTAATCGCATGAATGTAGTAGGTGCATTAGTAAGACCAAATGGCATGACTAACCCCTCATACAAGCCAAGTTTCGTTTAGAAATAAGTTTTCCACTCATCCCCTTCCTTCATCCTAATTTGATGATAACGACTATGCAAGTCAATTTTAGAGAAAATAGCAGCACCACTCAATTCATCTAGCATATCCTCTAAGCGTGGAATAGGATGACGATATCGAATAGTGATGTTATTAATTGCTCTACAATCTACACACATGCGCCATGTACCATCTTTCTTAGGCACTAAAATAACAGGAACAACACAAGGGCTAAGAGAAACACGAATGTACCCTTTATCCAGCAACGCTTGTACTTGCTTCTCTATCTCCTTAGTTTCTTCGGGATTGGTCCTGTAGGGTGCACGGTTGAGAAGTGTGGCGCCAGGGATCAAGTCAAGTTGGTGTTCAATACCACGCAATGGAGGCAAACCTGCGGGTACATCTTCTGGAAAGACATCCCCAAAATCCTGCAAAATAGAAGAGACACCAAGAGAAACAGGGGTCATGTCGTTAAAAACATACCTCGCCCTTATACATAAGCACAAGTGGCATGGTTGTAGGATCCTCATGAAATTCTCTCATATCTTCCTTGGTGGCTAATACCAAAAGATTAGGCACTCTCTCACTTTTCGCTATCTCACTCAAAGTAGGCTCGATTACATCAGGAACAACTATCACACAATCTCGCCGAGCTATAGGATCTTCCTGCAAATTCACTTCTATCTTCTGGCTAGAATCATTCACAATGTCTTGTGGTGTCATTGGCTGCATAGTAATCTTCTTTCCTTTGAATTCCAAGTGATATGTATTGGCTCGGCCATTGTGTTGCACATGGCGATCATAACGCCAAGGCCGACCCAATAGAAGATGGCAAACAGTCATAGGAACCACATCAATGTCAATAGAATCTTTATATGGTCCTATTTGAAAATTCACATGTACCATATGATTTACCTACATATCACCATTGTTGCTCAACCATTGTATGTAGTATGGCTTGGGATGAGGCAAATATGTCAAATTCAGCTTGGCACATAATTCCTTACTTACAAGATTTCTGCAGCTACCTCCATCAATTATGACCTTGCAAGCTTTGTTAGGTCCAACTAGAGCTTCTGTTTGGAACAAGTTGCAATGCTGAGAGTCATCAATAGGTTGCACACTAAGTATACGTGAAGATACGACAATAGTTGGTGCACGCTCAGGATAAGCATCTGCACCATCCTTGCCATCATCGTCATCAGCTTCATCTCCACTCTCTACTTCACCTTGTTCATTAATAAACATCACCTTGCTGCTTGGACAATCCTTCTTGTAGTGTCCTCTACCTCCACAAGTATGGTATACCACATCGCGAGTACACGCATTCGACATATTGGAACCTAAACTAGCAGGACAGCGGGCTTCCGAGCATTGGAACCAAACGAAGATGTACTTGTTGGCTTGGATGATGGTGTAGAAGGACTAGCAGCAGGTGGCGCCACAGTAGGAGGTGTGGCTCTAGCCGAAAAACGGTTGGAAGATGGAAAACGTGCACCTGACTTCGCCTCCTCCGCAAGCTATGACTCGGCCTCTCTAGTATGCTGCAGCAGCTCGTTCATTGTCTCGTACTTGTTATAACGCACAATGCTCTTGATTTGAAGCTTCAAATTGTTGAGGAAACGCTGCATTGTCATCTCACGTGATTCACGAACATTACCACGTTGCATAAGCATCTCCATCTCTATGTAATACTCATCAACTGTCATTGTTCCTTGCCTCAACTGTGTAAGCTTGTCAAACACTGATCGCAAGTAATTGGTGGGGACAAAACGATCCATCATAATGCTCTTCATCTCACGCCAATCCATCATAGGAAGTTGATTGTCGTTCCTTCTATTCTGCACAATAGCATCCCACCAACGCAAAGCATATCCATCAAATTCTAATGCTGCAAGCTTGACCTTCTTGTCTTCTGGATAATCAAACAAATGTCAGAGCTTCTCAAACTTCAACCCTCAAGTAAGATAATCCTCAGGATCAAGTGAGCCATTGAAAGAGGGAATTGAAAACTTGGCTTTGCCCAAACCATCATCAGCTTGATTCGGAACACGCTGAGCACGTCCCAAAGGAGCATAACCACGGGCATAAGGAGGAGAAGCCACAGGTGCAGGGGAATGGTACGTCCCCTGCCAAGATGTGGGGCAGCATCAGCCACACTACCCACATCAAAATCCTCAAATGCATCATCATGTTAGTGTGCATGTCCTTGCTGAATTGTCACTTGAATAGCCTCAATTGAACACTGCAAGGTGGCAAAGTTGACATTCATTGTTGTCAGTTGGGTCTGAATATTATTGATTGCTACAGTATTATTCTCCACTACATCTTGCATGTCCTTGATATTCCCATCAATAGACTCGCGCCAATTAACAAGCTCCTCAAGCTGCTTTTTCTATGACACAACTTGATGAGGACATCCCTATAGTTACACCTACCCCAATTGATAATGAAGATGTTCCAATTGCAAAGAAGGATCAATCCAACGAGATAAGGATTGGACCAATCACAATAGCTCGTGCTAAGCTACTAGAACAACAGGTGAACTTATTTCTTAATGAACCTGGTGTTTTAATCAATGAGAATTTTATACTACCAAATTCTTTGAATTATTGTATGATCAAGTACTTATGAGAAGTTGGCATAGCACAGATCGAGGAGCTAAAGGAACATGGCATGTTGATCGATGAAGAATGCGCGAGGGAGGAGAGGGAGGAAGCGCAAGGAGCTGTGATGTAGCCCGACCTTCGGTCGTTACCACATCATGGTCTCCAACTTATGCCAAGTCGTCATGGACTCCAAAGGTGAATCCGTTCCTCTATGCGAACCCACTTCCTACCCTCTTGAATGGTATACTACTTCATACTCCGTCCCATATCAATGATTGGTTCACACCAACAAGTACGGAGGCATGGGAAGAAGCCTAGAGCACCAAGCACGACAAGACGAAGGCTTGGAAGAGAAGACGGAAGAAGCAGCAGCTGGAGCACCAGAGTCTCCGGCCTGCAGACCCCGGAGTCTCCGGACCAATCTCCGGACCGACCCCCAGATCGAGCTCGAGGACAGTCTGTCTGCCACTCCGGAGACGACACTGGAGACAGACCGGAGTCTCCGTCCCACACCAGAGTTTCTGGACTCCACACCGAAGTCTCCGGCCTGAGCGTATGGCCCATGTACCCCTTAGTCCGCCCAGACTTTCCCCTTTTATTCCTAAAGTACCCTTGAACTAGTGGCTAGCCTATATATAGTGCCCCCACCCCCTCATGTAACCGGAGGCATAGATGATAGACTAAAGAAAACCCCCTTTGTGGAATCTCTAGTTTTGCCTCATCCCCTTCTACCAAAGGGGATCGACTATCGTCACCACCTCGTTGGAGTTTGCATCGCGCCTCCCTCGTTGCACAAGGCCTTGGCATCGGTGTCCCTTTGCCAAGACATCAAGACCCTCTCCAAGGTGTTCTTCCCTCTCCGCTTGGGATTGACGGGAGCACGTTGACCAATCTTTCCTTGCAAGGATTCTATCGGACCGGAGTTTTTCCGCCAAAATCGCGCCCCGTTCGTGTTCTAGACACATGGAATTCGACCGGACCGGAGTCTCTAGCCCCGGACCGGAGTTTCCGGTGTGCGTCACTCTAGACTGGAGTCTCCGGACCTCCAGACCGGAGTCTCCGCCCCCCTACTGACAGCAAATTTGTTTCACGGTTTTGAGCATAACTTTTGCATACGAACTCGGATTTTGGTGTTCTTTAGCTAGTTTTGAAGAGGAGAAGGAGCTCTACATCATCATATCCGTGGTTCATGCTATCTACTCCATCCAAATTCCATGAGCAAGGCAGAATCCACCAATAAAGGGTGAAGATCATCGATGAAAGGTATAAACATTCCGCGTCTTGTCCCCACTTGCTTTCCTTTGTGAGCTACACTATCTTTGCGTTCAACAAACACCTATTGAGACTAGTTCCTCCTATGATTGCTTGGGCTATGCACATTTGATACCTTGTAGAATTTCGAGCAAAAGTTGTGAGCGTGCTATCTCATATAGTTATCTTGTATAGTTGTTGGCACAAAGAAGGGGCAAGTGAAAAAAAATAGAAAAATAAAAAGAAGAAAAAGAAAAGAAAGAAACAAGTGCCTCATAGAATAGGAAGCGCAAGATCGATGAACATCAAATAGGTGGTACTTTTGTGCATATCTTGTAGCCCACCAATTTTATTGCAATCAAACTAGCGTCTCTCCTTGCACTTGTGTGACACGAGCTTATAGTCTTCGCTAGGTAATCATTTGGTTCTTAGCTCACTTTCTCCGTCGCACAAGTCCCATTTATCCCACCGTGTGTGTTTCCTTGTATATAATTCCTATCTTGTGGATTGACTTGTTTTGCTTTGTGATCATCGTGGTTCTTTACTTACCATTACAATACCTTGATTTCGGATTGTTCTTGGACACGCCACCTTCCATACCTATCCACCATAAGCTTTGTGTCTGTGTGTTTTTAGTGGTTTAGTTGGTTTTGGTGTTCCGCGTGAACTTCACTTTGCTTGGGTTTGATTGCTCTCAAGTGTTGCCACTTGCACGATACTATCTTCCAAGGTAAAGTAAGGTTTGGCGTTGCATTCCTAACCCCTACCACTTCCATATACACCACTTGGTCTAGTGAATCATGTCTAGGGACTCCGGAACCGAGGATGATATCTATGAAGAATCCATGATGAGCCACCACGACTACGACTCCACAAGTATAGAGGACATGATGGAGCACTACACCGACAATGGCTCCGCATGCTTTGAGGGCCCGAAGCACTACACCTATGATGGCTCCACATGCATGGAAGACATGGAGCATGTCATCAACTATGGCTCCTCAAGCATGGAGGAATTGGAGCTCTACATCGACAATGGCTCCTCATGCATGGAGCACTACACCGACAATGGCTCCACATGCTTGGGTGATATGGAGTACTACATCAACAACGACTCCCCAAGCATGGATGACTTCGAGTGCTTCAACAACGACGCCTCACCAAGCATGGAGGACATGGCAAGATTCACCAACTTCGAGGGCTCTTCCATGAGCCATGAAGAATACCTCCATCGCTTGGAGATGGAGGACTACCACGCCAACCTAGCGGAGACGCATCATCAAGAAACCATGACCTTCAAGGACAATCATGCCACACCAAAGGACACCACCTACTTAGATGATCCACCTCCAAGGCATCAAGAGCCACCACCTACATGGCGTCATGCACCACCCTCTCAAAGGTTACGAGCGCCATCACCTCCAAGCCACCAAGCACCACCATCTCCAAGGCGGCAAGCACCACAACCTCGAAGGCGTCAAGTGCAACACCCTCCAAGGCAACAAGTGCCACCGCCTACAAGAAGAGTGGCGCCCCAACATCATCTTCCAAAAGAGGTGCCATGAAGCAAGAATCTTCATCGACATACATCCTCTAGAGATCATTGCCAAAATCACGAGGATACAAGATGTCGTTCAAGGCATCTTCTACCAAAGGGGATCGACTATCGTCACCACCTCGTTGGAGTTTGCATCGCGCCTCCCTCGTTGTACAAGGCCTTGGCATCGGTGTCCCTTTGCCAAGACGTCAAGACCCTCTCCAAGGTGTTCTTCCCTTGGGATTGACGGGAGCACGTTGACCGATCTTTCCTTGCGAGGATTCTATCGGACCGGTGGCCATCGGTGAGAGCAATCGGCCTTGTATCATGTGTGTTTTGCGTGTGTTCATCGTGTTCTTCGCGAGGTGTGCGTCCGCTTCCGCTACCTTCTCCTTTTCCCCTCGCTTTCCCATCGATTTGACCACGAGATCTGTGAAGATCGGGCCACCCTAGAGGTTTGCCCTCATCATCTGGCATCAGAGCCCAAGGTGCCACAGATTTCACCCTCGTTCTTCCCCACCAAATTTTTTCTTGAAAAACCACAAAAATAGCCACAAATTCGAGTGGATCTTATGTTAACCCACATCATCTGGTATCAGCAGCTTTTGGTTGCCACGGATTCCTCATCGATTTGGTCTTTTCTCCCATAAATTCGAAAATTCCCAAAAAAGAGCCCCAATTTCATGTTTTGGATCGATCTGTGATTTGAGTGCGTTTTGGTAGGTTTTGATCCATGGATTACTTGCTAAACTTGTTGATCTACCTTCCCATGCGTTCCCATGGCTTAATTCCTTGTTTTCCCCCATCAATTTGTGGTTTTGGTTTGAGTTTTTCCGCCAAAACTTGTCCCGTTCGTGTTCTGGAACTTCTAGATCGACCGGACCGGACTGTCCGGCCAAAACAGACCGGAGTATCCGCCCCACCGGAGTATCCGACGTAAATTGATCGGAATCTCCGCCCCGGCCGGATAGTCCGGCATGTGCGCACCGGACTGTCTGCCCCCTGCTGAGAGAAAAATCTGCTTCACGGTTTTGAGCATAACTTTTGCAGACGAACTCGGATTTTGGTGTTCTTTAGCTCGTTTTGAAGAGGAGAAAGAGCTCTACATCATCATATCCGTGGTTCATGCTATCTACTCCATCCAAATTCCGTGAGCAAGGCGGAATCCACCAATAAAGGGTGAAGATCGGCGACGAAAGGTATAAAATCCCACGACTTCTCCCCACTTGCATCCCTTTGTGAGCCACACTATCTTAGCGTTCAAAAAACACCTATTGATACTAGTTCCTCCTATGATTGCTTGGGCTATGCACATTTGATACTTGTAGAATACCGAGCAAAAGTTGTGAGCGCGCTATCTCATATAGTTATCTTGTATAGTTGTTGGCACAAAGAAGGGGCAAGTGAAAAATAAAAGAAAAAGAGAAAAAAATATAAAAAGAAAAAGAAAGAAAGAAAGAAACAAGTGCCTCATAGAATAGGAAGCACAAACTCGATGAACATCAAATATGTGGTACTTATTGTGCATATCTTGTAGCCTACCAATTTATTGCAATCGAACTAGCGTCTCTCCTTGCACTTGTGCGACACGAGCTTATAGTCTTCGCTAGGTAATCATTTGGTTCTTAGCTCACTTTCTCCATCGCACAAGTCCCATTTATCCAACCGTGTGTGTTTCCGTGTACATAATTCCTATCTTGTGGATTGACTTGTTTTGCTTTGTGATCATCGTGGTTCTTTACTTGCCATTACAATATCTTAATTCGGATTGTTCTTGGACACGCCACCTTCCATACCTATCCACCATAAGCTTTGTGTGTGTGTGTGTTTTTTAGTGGTTAGTTGGTTTTGGTGTTCCGCGTGAACTTCACTTTGCTTGGTTTTGATTGCTCTCAAGTGTTGCCACTTGCACGATACTATCTTCCAAGGTAAAGTAATGTTTGATGTTGCATTCCTAACCCCCTACCGCTTCCATATACACCACTTGGTCTTGTGAAGCATGTCTAGGAACTTCGGAACCAAGGATGATATCTATGAAGAATCCACGATGAGCCACCATGCCTACGCCTCCACAAGCATGGATGACATGATGGAGCACTACACCAACGATGGCTCCACATGCTTGGGCGATATGGAGTTCTACAACAACAATAACTCCCCAAGCATGGACGACTTCATGAACGAAAACGACAAGATCCTCAAGTCGCGTCGACCAAGATGGAGCCTCCACCTCGAAGCACCAAGGTCCACGATCCAACGGACAATTTCAAGCGCGACATGGACAATGACTTTGTCAAAACCATGAGCATGATGGCCAAGACTAATGATGCTTTGCGCTCATTACAACGCCTCACCAAGAAGAATGCCAAGGACAGGAAGCATCGTCGCGAGCGTCATGTGGATGACCAATTGCGCCATATACATCACCCTTTGGCAAGGCACGCCAATGACCTCCGTCGACACCATCATAAGGCACCTTCTACAACTTGTGCCACCACCAAAATGGCACCAAGAGCAAGCTCTCCTCCACGCCATCAAGCTTCAACGCCAAGACTTGACGACCTAGCTGACGCATGCACCTTCATGGATGAGGAAGATGAAGACCTCTACTTCGCCAAGTTGGACGAGTACGTCAAGAGGACTACACAAGCCAAGGTGCAAGATGGCGATGACAAGGTCAAGAATGGTGAGCATGGGACTTTCCCTTCACCAAAGGAGGCGCAAGGAGTTGAGAGAACCGAGCCTACCCCTACATGCTTGAGTGATGATGTGGTACCAATTCCATGTGAGTACGAGAGCCACTTAGCCCACTTGAGTGAAAACAAGAGTGAGATTAGTGACTCCACCATACGTGATATTGAGTGCTTCCACTTGGAGGGCATGAGTGATACACCGAGTGAGTTGAGAGTGGTAGTTGATAGGTCATGTGAGACCTCTTTGATTGCTAACGACTTACCCTCTACCTCTAGTGTGTTTCCTCATGATGTGCTAGGTTCCATGGATCAAGAAGCACCAAGCTTGGAGATGATGATTCCTCCGACAGATAAGATGTACATGGTGGATGAAGATGATGCCATCCCCATACATGATGAAGAAGTCGCCCACATGGAGGCCAATGCTACCACAACACCCACTTCATATGAGAGGTATGAACAAGGTAAAAATAAGGGTGTTGATGATGCCATGATCCCACTAGTGGACATGATGACTTGTGATGATTGGCATGCTATGGATGGTGTTTGTGATATCACATATGCTTCATTGATTTTTCCATGTGATACTTTGCCTTTGCATAATGTTGAGCATGTGAAATTATTTGATTGTGATGATGTTGCCATAGACATGCCATGCTCTAAACGTTACGTTGATGATATTATTGCTTGCACTTTGTTGAACAATTGCTCTTTCCAATGTTTTGTTTGCAATGATGTTACCAATGGTACCCCTCGAACCATGCTTTGTCATGAATGTTTTACAATCTCTCACATTGCTTGCAATAAGTTGAATAATTGCTCTTTCACTTGTTTTTCTTGCAACAATAATTCTCATATGTATTCTATTGAGATTCCCCCCATAGCTTTCTCATATTTTAGAGATTTTGGTAAATGCCATGATAAGCATGTTCCCCACTTGCATACTCACCGTGCACCTATGTTACACTTGCTTAACACTAATGGTGATGTGCACAAGAAGAGATATTTCATGATGGATGATGTAATTCTCTACCATGCACACACGGTCTTCCTTTTATGTTTGATGTGTGTAGGTACCAGCACAAGAATGTCAACCTCGGTTGAGCACGAGTTGACAAAAAGAGCTCTAGAGAGCATCCCCATGTGAGTTCAAGATTGAACCCAGCTCTGATACCTTTTGCATGCTTTGCATCTTTCATGTTGAAAAATTGTTCTTTCCTATGGTTTGCTTGCAAGCATGTTAATGGTATTCTTTCACCTTGTGAAAATCATGTCTCGTTGCTATTGGATATTGATGCTTTGTGTGTTGCCACAAAAAGTTGAACAATTTCTCTTTCCAATGTTTTGTGTGCAACCATAATGCCATTTTGAGCATGTATTGTCATGAGAGCTTCCAAGTCTCTCGTACCGTTGTTGTAACAAACATGAGGACCACTTGCTCTTTCATATGGTCTGTTATGTTGTTTTTGCTTCCGCTTGCGATACTCATACCCCCATGATTTTGGCTTTTGATGATATGTGTATGGCATCCAATATATTGAACAATTGTTCTTTTCAATGGTTGGTTTGCACACATAATGATGTTGCTTTGGATATTCCTCCTCATGTGTTTTTGCCGAATTCTCCTAGCTTTGCATCAAAGATGTTGATCAATATTTTAGTCAATTGCTTTGAGTGCCACACTAAGATGTTATATGGAGTTTTTGAGTTCCCACATTTGATGTTCAAGCAACTTTCATGCACTTTGACCTTGCATACGCATTTCGTTTGCGATACTTGAGTTGTGCTAATATTGTTGTGAACAAGAATGGACATGCCACAAATGACATGCTCCTCTATCACACACAAACATATGTTGCTTGGTCTTTGTTGTGTGAAGGTACAATTGCTTACGCGCCAACCTCTATGGACCAAGAGTTGACAAGACGAACTGTAGAGAGTCACCTATGGCTGCCCTTCAACGAGCCATCTCTACATCCTAAGGTGACTTCACTCTACTTGAGGACTCATAATATAATCTTCATGAATTGGCTATGCTTTGAGTGTTGCTTCGCTTTTGGCGTGAGCTTTGTAGGCTTTATTGAAGGTGAAGGAACATTGAGGTGTTGTCAAATCAATCTTCCCGAGGACAACTATATGGTGAACCCAAGGATCAAGAAGGTCTCTCGACATCTTCTACTTTGTATGAGCGTGTAGAGTCGAGGACGACTCTTTTTGAAGGGAGAGGAGATGATGTAGCCCGACCTTCGGTCATTACCACATCATGGTCTCCAACTTATGCCAATTCGCCATGGACTCCAAAGGTGAATCCGTTCCTCTATGTGAACCCACTTCCTACCCTCTTGAATGGTATACTACTTCATACTCCATCCCATATCAATGATAGGTTCACACCAACAAGTACGGAGGCATGGGAGGAAGCCTGGAGCACCAAGCACGACAAGACGAAGGCTTGGAAGAGAAGATGGACAAGGAGAAGCAAGCTCCAGAACTGGAGTCTCCGCCGTCATCGCCCCGGAGAGTCCGCTCCAATCCACCCGGAGTGTCCGGCGTAGCCGGAGTGTCCGGCGTACCCCAGCCCCGTCCTGGCGTGGACATTTTGTGTGCTACATCGGACTCTACCCAGACACTACCTGGAGTGTCCGGCCTGACCGGACTGTCCGGCCCACTCGACCCGGAGTGTCCGGCCTACGCGATGGGCCTGCGAGCCAACATCTGGGCCCTTGGCCCATGTACCCCTCTATTTCGCACCAAACCCTAATTTTATGCCCAAACTACCCCTGAACTTGTGGATGGCCTATAAATAGAGCCCCCACCCCCTCATGTATCCCTTAGGCATAGATGATAGACTAAAGAAAACCCCCTTCATGGAATCTCTAGTTTTGCCTCATCCCCTTCTACCAAAGGGGATCGACTATCGTCACCACCTCATTGGAGTTTGCATCACGCCTCCCTCATTGTACAAGGCCTTGGCATCGGTGTCCCATTGCCAAGACGTCAAGACCCTCTCCAAGGTGTTCTTCTCTCTCCGCTTGGGATTGACGGGAGCACCTTGACCGATCTTTCCTTGGGAGGATTCTATCGAACCGGTGGCCACCGGTGAGAGCAATCGGCCTTGTATCATGTGTGTTTTGCGTGTGTTCATCGTGTTCTTCGTGAGGTGTGCGTCCGCTTCCGCTACTGATATGGGGTGGCCCGATCTTCTCAGTAAGCGGATGGCGATGATCATGGTGGATGATAGATAACTAGTGTGTAGCTATGATCTCTCCCGCTCGATCCCTGATGCCAGCGCAACAGATCTCGAACCTTGTAGGATATTCACAACACCACACTCTTGCGCACGCAGCCGTGACCACGAGCGGTAGTATGCAATCTACTAATTCCCAATGGAACAACAGATCACACCAATTATAGTTGCTAGATTCGAACACAGGGTAATTCCAGAGGTTCTATGAAAGAAACAACTCCAAAATATTTTAACATGGTCTAAACCCTAACTTGTGACGGCTACGGAGGTTTATATGAGGGCTGGGGCGTCCTCCGCTCTAAACGGGCCTAAAAACAGCCATAACTTGACCCAAACTGACTCGGTTCGACTCAAACTGATACATACCGACCCATATATGGGTTCAGCCTTATTGGCACGCAGTCCAAACGTCGTGGAACACCTCAAACATATAATTCTTGGTGCACCATCTCTCTCTCTTGCTCATATGTGATTTCATCATTGCCTCCTAGTGCGCATGCCTCCCGCACTTGTTGATATTGGAAATCAGCGCTTGTCCTTCTTGCTGCGACTCTCCTCCTCCTCGCGCAATGCTTGTGTTATCAATAAACCTGATCATACAAAGATGTATAGACTTAGGTAGTATAAAGTTCTCATTAAATTAAACATCAGGTTCAATTAGGAATAAATTCACCTGATAGTCATTATTGATTTGACTCATTATTTCCTTCCAGTTCAGGCAGTCAGAATCATCATAATCTATGTATATATCCTCATCATCCTCCCTTTCTTCATGAAAAGCCGTCCTCGGCTTTGGGTAAGCTAAAAGTGGGAGAAACAAAAAGAACAACGTGTACGCAAAGTATATGTATATATAACATGTTGTATTATTGTTGTTCACATGAAAAGTATGTCCAGTATACATCAAGCAACTTAAATTGCAGGTATAACTGATGTACAAAGAATCATGATCATGGTGAAAAACCACTAAATAGATAGTCATGTTCTTCAATATTAAATTCAGTTTTCTCAAAGAAGATCTATGATCAAATTTGTGAACAAGATCAAACCAATTCAATATGTCTGAAAACCAAATTGAATCATGCCATGCTTCAACTGCGCTACTCTGATTATTATGAACATGATCATGTTGTCCAGTATGTAAAATGCAACTCAATTTGCAAATATCAAGGAAGTCTAAAGTAGTAACAAAACTAGACAAAGACTTTTGGGATAAGCACAATGAATATGAAAACATGGGTCCTATTCTAGCAAGATTAGAACAATCCAACATAGGTAAAATTACTTGTGTTGGTTGCAATATATCAACTAAACCAGAATGTATTTCCATAATATCTCGAACATGAGCTATTGTCCCATAGCAAACATTTTGTGATGTATGGCTGAAAACAACATGTTTCAGTTCGGCGATTCTATCACAAGTAATGCATATGTGATCCACAAGAAAATTTTCATGCATGCTATATTCACCAATCAGATTGAAAGTGAAACAAGGAGAATATGTGCTAGAATTCAGAAATGAAATTTCAGAAATCTTATCCATAGCACAACTCATACTTATAGGTTCATTTAGCATGATGGAATACACAATATCAGTAGGTGGTATTCGAGCAAGTATTTATTTATGTGTAATCAGTACCACATGATCAAAATTTGAATTTGGTAAACTATCACATGGTGCTGAACCAGTAGTGCAAAGCAAATCACAAGGAGGCTTCAGTAAACGAATAGACTCACAATATGTCGCACATGTTGGCTGAAGCTCCAAATCAGTACAATGTCATTAAAAATCTTCTCAGCTGTAGTAGGTACTACGACGTCCTCCTCAAGTGACAATACCAGATCGTGTGATGCAGGTTGTAAAATAGGCAGCTCCCTTTCTTCAAAAGCAACCTGCACATCACAAGATACAACACTAGGAGTAGACATGATTACGTTAGTAGACAACTCACATGTCTCATTAGTGTCCACTCTCAAAATTTCTGGAATAGGCCATTTGTAGTTGTTCAAAAACATAGAACGTAGAAATTGCTTGAAATCTTCCCAAAGGATTTCTTTACCCATGACACCATACACAATCCTTGCGTCCTTCCACCAACGAGGTACCTCTTCATCCACACGTTGGTGAGCAAGAATGTATTCTATATGGCCATTAAACTTGCTATCGAAAGTACGACATCTCGCAAAACCAAATCCCATATCAATTTCCCAAATCTGATATTCTGCGGGTGTGGCAAAACTTTCCAATCGCCACTTGATTGTAGTTGGATCATATGCCATGCCAACCACAATAGCTAAATAGTCATGGTAAACATCATCTGATTTCTGCATCACATCAACACTAGTAGAAGTCATGATTAGTACATTAGTGCAAAAACACAAAACTGTTTTGGTGGCACACTCACAACTCACTCAAAAACTGACAAGAAAGCAGATCTTACCGTTCCAAAGTGAATAGTGATGCTTACCAATTCGAAATCAAGGACTGATGCACTGATGTGATGAAGTGAATATCAAACGTATAGAGAACGATCGCAAGGCACACAGGTTATTTATGGTGGAGCTGTAGGTATGGTATCCTAACTACACCGCAAACAAGTCCTAGTGCTGATCGTATGACAAAGACCCACGGAAACACACACGGTGGAGATAAATGAGGCAATTGCAACTATGAAAATGAGCTCAATAAAGTGAGGTATGTCAGAGGAACGCTCGTGTTGCAATGCACAAGGAGAGACGCTAGCAATGTCTCAACGAAACGGGCACAAGATTGCTAAACTGAGCAGCCCGCAGAGCACTAAGCACGCTAGTCTCGTAGGATAGTTTTAGACACAAAGAAAGGTTTACTAAGGCTCACAAGGATAGGTACGCTATGTGGACTCAGTAAAAAAATAAACAAAAAAAAATTAACCTGAGAATTGGTCTCTGCCACGGCAGAAAAAATGCCCAAAATCCTGCCGCCGCAGGATGTCGGCAGACACAAAAATTTCTCATATGAGGACAGACCTGTCTGTGGTACAGCGACGGTCCGATTTTATTTTTATTTTTTTAGGATTTTTTTTTCCGATTTGAGGACAGACCATGTATATATCCTCATCAGCTACCTTCTCTCTTTCCCCTCACTTTCCCATCGATTTGACCACGAGATCCGTGAAGATCGGGCCACCCTGGAGGTTTGCCCTCATCAGGAACGTTCGAAAAACGCGAAACGAAAACGTGTCTGATACAGTCAGATCCGTCTGGATCTGATCGGAACTTTTTGGGCCGGATTATCCGGTCTAGGTGGGCCGGATTTTCCGGGGGGAAATCCGGTCAAATATACGCCCTCACATAGAACGTCGCGCTGAAGTCCGTAGCAGGATCTCCAAAGCAGGGCCGGATTATCCGGGGTGTGGGGGCCGGATTATCCGGGATCTTTTTAGACGTGGAAGTACTCATTGGAAAGATCTTGGAATTATCTATCCAACAAGTGTTTATTTGCTTGATTTGGAGTTCGTATGAGGAATCCACGTTCGTCAGATCTGTCCGAATTGAACGTTTCTTCTCTTTGATGATCTCCCTTGCTTGTATTGCGCCTTCCTCCCGCTCCTCCCTCGCGCATCCTTGGGCGATCATCATGTTGGGCTTCTCTTGTAGCCCTTCTCCTCCTCGCGCCATGCTTGTTTCTCCAACGAACCTGATCATACATAAATGCATAGACTTAGGCAGTATAAAGTTCTCATCAATCAAAGTACCAGATTCGTTTAGGAGTAAATTCACCTATTGTTACAGTAGCTTAGCACGAGCTCTTGTAATAGGTCCAATTCTAATCTCATTGGACTGATCCTTTCTTGCAACAGTTGTAGAATCTTCAGTAGTCATTGGGGTAGGTGTAATTGTAGGGATGTCCTCATCATGTCCCCCCTTCAAAAGGCGTCGACCTCGACGCTCCAAGGTCATCTCCAGCATATGGTGACAAATCAGCAACGTTGAAGCTGTTGCTAACTCCACCAAACTCCTCAATAGGTATATCAACCGAGTAGGCGTTATCATTAATCTTGGCTAACACCTTGTAAAGACCAGCACCACGTGGCTTCAATTTTGACTTTCGAAGTAGTGGGAACCTATCCTTGCGTAGATGCACCCAAACCATATCTCCAGGCTCGAACAACACTTCTTTCCTTGCTTGATTCCTTGCAGCAGCAATGTTCTTGCCTTTCTTCTCAATAGCCTCTCGAGTCTTCTCATGTATTTTCTTCACATAATCAGCACGTTTTGATGCCTCCATATCAACTCTCTCATGTAATGGAAGAGGCAACATATCAAGTGGCGTCAATGGCTTGAAACCATACACCACCTCAAACGGACAAAGCTAAGTAGTTGAATGCACAACCCTGTTGTAAGCAAACTCAACATGTGGCAAACACTCTTCCCACTACTGCAAATTCTTTTTAATCATGGTCCTTAGCAGCTGTGACAATGTTCGATTCACCACCTCCGTTTGACCATCTGTTTGGGGATGACATGTAGTACTGAACAGCAGCTTCGTTCCTAGCTTTCCCCATAAGGTCTTCCAAAAGTAGCTCATGAACTTCACATCACGGACAGAAACAATCGTCTTTGGTACTCCATATAATCTCACGATGTCCTTGAAAAACAGGTTAGCAACATGCGACACATCATCGCTTTTGTGGCAGGCAATAAAATGAGCCATCTTAGAGAACCTATCCACTACCACAAATATAGAATCATGACCTCTCTGAGTTTTAGGTAGACCTAGCACAAAATCCATAATAATGTCTTCCCATGGAGTAGTCGGTGCAGAGAGAGGTGTATACAAACCGTGAGGCTTCAGCTTAGATTTCGACTTGTGGCATGTAATACATCGGCTCACAAATCTGTACACATCACGCCTCATCTTGGGCCAATAAAAGTGATCAGCAAGCATGAGCAACGTCTTCTCACGCCCAGAGTGACCCATCGAACCACCAGCATGTGATTCCTGCACTAAGAACAAACACAACGATGATTCTGGAATACATAGTTTGTTAGCTCGAAACAAATATCCATCATGTATATGATACTTATCCCATGTGTTTCTAAGAGCGCACAAACGATATGGTTCAGAAAAATCATGGTCAGTTGCATAAAGTGCACAAATAGCTTCTAATCCAGGAATTTTAACATCAAGATTGGTTAATAGCATGTTCTTCCTAGATAGAGCATTAGCAACAACGTTCTCTTTTCCCTTCTTATAGTTAATGATGTAAGGAAAAGACTCAATGAACTCAACCCATTTAGCTAATCTTCTATGCAAGTTTGATTGAGCTTTCAAGTATTTCAATGCTTCATGATCAAAATATATGATGATTTCCTTTGGCCACAAATAATGTTGCCAAACCTCAAGTACTCTAACAAGTGCATACAATTCTTTATCATAGATAGAATAATTCAAACGAGCACCAGTCAATTTCTTAGAAAAATAGGCTATAGGCCGACCCTCTTGCATCAACACGCCACCTATGCCTATACCACTAGCATCACATTCAACTTCAAATTGCTTCGAAAAATCAGGTAATGCAAGTAATGGTGCAGAAGTAAGCAAACGTTTTAATGTATCAAAGGCAATGTCTTGGGCCGCGCCCCATCCAAAAGGAACACCTTTCTTTGTTAAATCACTTAATGGTGCAGCAATGGTGCTAAAATCTTTCACAAAGCGCCTATAGAAACCAGCGAGACCGTGGAAACTACGCACTTGACTAACATTCATTGGAATAGGACAATTCTGAATTAATTCAATTTTAGATTGATCTACCTCTACTCCATGCTTAGAAACAACAAATCCTAGGAATATGACCTTATCTTTTGCAAATGTACACTTCTCAAGATTAGCATATAGTTTATTATCACGTAACACTTGCAAAACTTGTCTAATATGAGTGCAATGTTCAGATTCGGTGTGGCTGTATATGAGTATATCATCAAAGTAAACAACCACAAAACGACCAATAAACTCTCTCAAAACATGATTCATCAAACGCATGAAAGTACTACGTGCATTAGTAAGACCAAACGGCATGACTAACCACTCATACAAGCCGAATTTAGTTTTGAAAGAAGTTTTCCATTCATCCCCTTCTTTCATCCTAATTTGATGATAACCACTACGCAAGTCAATTTTAGAGAAAACAGCAGCACCACTCAATTCATCTAGCATATCCTCTAAGCGTGGAATAGGATGACGATATCGAATAGTAATGTTATTAATCGCTCTACAATCAACACACATGCGCCAAGTACCATCTTTCTTAGGAACTAAAATAACAGGGACAACACAAGGGCTAAGAGAGACACGAATGTACCCTTTATCTAGCAACGCTTGTACTTGCTTCTGAATTTCCTTAGTTTCTTCGGGATTAGTCCTGTAAAGTGCCCGGTTGGGAAGTGTGGCGCCAGGAATCAGGTCCACTTGATGTTCTATACCATGCAATGGAGGCAAACCTGCGGGTACGTCTTCTGGAAACACATCCCCAAAGTCCTGCAAAACAGAAGAGACACCAAGAGAAATAGGGGTCATGTCGTTAGAAACCAATACCTCGCCCTTATACATGAGCACAAGTGGCATGGCTGTAGGATCCTCAAGAAACTCTCTCATATCCTCCTTGGTGGCTAGGATCAATAATCCAGGCACTCTCTCACTTTTAGTTATATCACTCAATTTAGGCTCAATTACATCAGGAACAGCTGTTACACAGTCTCGCCGAGTGGTAGTATCTTCCTTTAAGTTCACCTCTATCTTCTGGCGAGAATCATTCACAATTTCTTATGGTGTCATTGGCTGCATAGTAATCTTCTTTCCTTTGAATTCTAAGTGATATGTATTGGCTCGGCCATTGTGTTACACATGGCGATCATAGAGCCAAGGCCGACCCAATAGTAGGTGACAAACAGTCATAGGAACCACATGAAAATCAATAGAATCTTTGTATGGCCCTATTTGAAAATTCACACGTACCATATGATTTACCTTCATCTCACCATTGTTGCTCAACCATTGTATGTAGTATGGCTTGGGATGCGGTAAGTATGTCAAATTCAGTTTGGCACATAGTTCCTTACTTGCAAGATTTCTGCAGCTACCTCCATCAATAATTACCTTGCAAGCTTTGTTTGGTCCAACTAGAGCTTTTGTTTGGAACAAGTTGCAACGCTGGGATTCCTCAACCGGTTGCACACTAAGTACATGTGAAGATACGACAATAGTGGGTGCACGCTCAGCATAGGCATCAGCACCAACCTCGCCGTCATCAATATCATCATCAGAAGCTTCATCTCCACTTTCTACTTCACCTTGTTCATTAACAAACATAACCTTGCTGTTTGGACAATCTTTCTTGTAGTGACCTCTACCTCCACAAGTATGGCACACCACATCACGAGTACGTGCAGTAGACATGTTGGAACCCGAGCTAGCAGCGGGTTTCCGAGCATTAGATGCAAACGAAGGTGTACTTGCTGGCTTGGCCGATGGTGTAAAGGGAGCAGCAGCTAGTGGTGCGGCTGTAGAAGGTGTAGACCTGGCCGAAAATCTGCTGGAGGACGGAAAACGAGCACGTGACTTTGCCTCTTCTGCCAACTGGGATTCGGCCTCTCTAGCATGATGCAACAACTCATTCATGGTCTCATACTTGTGATGACAAACAATGCTCTTGATCAGTAACTTCAAATTGTTTAGGAATCGCTGCATGGTCATCTCAATGGACTCACGAATTCTAGCACGCTGCATAAGCATCTCCATCTCCATGTAGTACTCATCAACTGTCATGGTGCCTTACTTCAGTTGCGACAATTTATCAAAAACTGATCGCAAGTAGTTGGTTGGTACGAAACGAGCTTTCATGATTTGCTTCATCTCGCGCCAATCCCTCACAGGAAGTTCATTGTCCTCCCTCCTATGTTGCACTGGAGCATCCCACCAACGTAAAGCATAACCATCAAATTCAGATGCTGCAAGCTTGACCTTCTTATCTTCTGGATAGTCAAATAAGTGCCAGAGTTTCTCAATCTTCAACTCCCATGTGAGGTAGTCTTCAGGATCAATGGAACCATCAAACTTAGGAATTGAGAATTTTGGCTTGCCCAAACCATCATCAGCAGCTTGGTTGGGTGCACGTTGACCACGCCCAAGATGGGCAAACCGATGACCATGAGCAGGTGCATGGACAGGGGGAATAGCACGTCCCCTGCCAACATGTGGAGCAGCATCAGCAGCGCTACCCTCATCGATATCATCAAAGGCATCATCATGTTGAGGATCTTCCCTTCTATGTAAGGCGGCTGTCAAACCCTCAATGGACTGCTGCAAAGCGGTGACATTGACATTGAGCGTAGCCACTTGCGTTTGGATAGTATCAACCGTCCCAACATGCTGATCCAATCTCATATTCATATCTTGGAGATTCTTGTCAATGGCATCTGTCGTGTTAGTAAACACACGTGTCAAGTGGGATTTCAAAGCCTCATATTCACGCCAATTGACGAGCTCCTCATCCTTCTTTTTCTGCAACACAACATCATCATCACTAGTAGACATGATTAGTAGGTTAGTGCAAAAAGCAGAATCTGTATGGTGGAAACTCTCACAACTAATAAGAAAGGAGATCTTACCGTTCCAAAGTGAATAGAGATGCTCTACCAGACGAAATCAAAGACTGATGCACTTGATGTGGTGAAGTGAATATCAAAGGTATAGAGAACGATCGCAGGTCACACAGGTTATGTAAGGTGGAGCTATAGGTATGGTACCCTATCTACACCGCAAACAAGTCCTAGTGCTGATCGTACAAATACCTAAGAAACACACACAGTGGAGATAAATGTGGCAAAGCAACTTATGAAAAGGAATATTACAATGCACAAGAGAGACGCTAGTAATAGCTCAAATAGAATAGGCACAAGATTGCTCAATCTACTAGTGCTATACACAACAAGGCCTCCAAAATTGCACACTTCTATATCTCTTTTTGTCAGACTTGTAGCTCTTTTTTATACTGATTCTCTATTTTTTTTGATTTTTCAACTATATTACTCAATGCAAACGAGTACAGCAACGTATAACAGAACTGGGCCGGATAGTCCCTTTGATATGCGCCGGAGACTCTGGTTGGGCTGGATAGTCCGGTGTGATTCGGCCGGATAGTCCGGTTTTGCCTGTCGAAAATTTCTGCACTTCAAAAACCTAATGAGCAGCCTGTCGGAGCAAAGCAACTAGTCTCATGGGTACGTTCCTAGGCACAGATGCTGTAGATAGGCTCTGTCTATGGTATGCAAACAAAAGTACGCTATGTGGACTCGGAAAAAACGATAAAGACTTGCAGAAACGGTAACGGTGGGAACAACGGAAAACAAGATCAAACCCTAAACCTAGACACAAACTGAAACTAGACTCCTACGAGGAAAGAAACAACTCCAAAATAGTTTTAACGTGGTCTGACCTAAACTAGAGGGTGTTCCCAGGCTTATATGGCCACCGGAACTTTCGAAAAACGCGAAACGAAAACGTGTCTGATATAGTCAGATCCGTCCGGATATGATGGGAACTTTTTGGGGCCGGATTATCTGGTCTAGGTGGGCCGGATTTTCCGGGGGGGAAATCTGGTCAAATATCCGCCCTGACACAAAACGTCGCGCTGAAGTCCGTAGCAGGATCTCCAAAGCAGGGCTGGATTATCCGGGGTGTGGGGGCCGGATTATCAAAGTACCAGATTCATTTAGGAATAAATTCACCTGTTGTTCTAGTAACTTAGAACGAGCTCTTGTAATAGGTCCAATTCTAATCTCATTGGACTGACCCTTTCTTGCAACAGTTGTAGCATCTTCAGTAGTCATTGGGGTAGGTGTAATTGTAGGGATGTCCTCATCAACGCGGAGGCACGATGCAAACTCCAATGAGGTTTGGTGATATTGGTGCTCCTTGGTCAAGGAGCATGAGGCAAGAATTAGATAGATCCACAAGGGGTTTCCACTAATTCCAATATCATGCCTAAGGTTTACAGTAGAGGTGGGGGGCTATATATAGGCTAGCCAAAAGTTTAGGGGTAGTTTAGGAAACTAAAGTATCAAAAGGGGGGCGTTACAAGGCCAAAGGACCGAGGTGGAGCGCGCCGTCCCTAGGGTGTCCGGTAGTACCGCTCGGTTGAGCGGTAGTACAGGTCAAACGCGGTAGTACTGGGGCGGACAGAAGCTTTGGCATGAGTCTTCAGGTGCGCGTGGTAGTACCGCTTGCTGAGTGCGGTAGTACCGGTTGGATCTGGGGCTTCGGGTCCATCTCTCTGCTTGGGGCGGTAGTACCACTGTCCTCGAGCGGTAGTACGCTTGGGCGGTAGTACTGCTTCTAGGGGCCGGTAGTACCGTGGTCTCCTGGCAGCTGTTGGCTGCTGCGTCGCTCCTTTGGCTCGTGTCTTCATACCTGATGATGCATAGTGTCGGGGCATGAAGTAGCAAGCCATCCAGGGGTGTATCGAAGTCACATGAATACAAGAGCAAATTCACCTTAGCTTGGAGAAGCTTGGCTCGAGCACGAGTCATGGGTCCACTTGGGGGACTTGGTGGTGTAGATGTAGGAGCATCCGTAGGACGGGCTGCATTAGCTCCCCCCCTTGGGAAAGAGTCGTCCTCGACTCTTCATGGTTATCATCTTGAACATCTCATGGTAGGGTGAAAGGTCCTTGACATTGAATGTATTACTTGCAAGGTACTTGGAGGTCGGTATGTCGATGATGTAGGCATTGTTGTTGATTCTCTTGAGGACCTTGAAGGGACCATCTCCTCTTGGTTTGAGCTTGGAATCTCGTTCCTTGGGAAAGCGGTCCTTGCTCAAGTGTATCCACACAAGATCACCTTCTTGGAAGATCATCTCCTTCTTGTCCTTGTTTAACCTTGAAGCTTGGTGAAGGACTTGTTGCTCGATAGTAGCTCTTGTTTCTTCATGAAGCTTCTTCATAGCTTGTGCGCGCTTCTCGACATCCATGTTGGTGCGCTCGTGGAGGGGTAGTGGTAGGATGTCGAGTGCGGTGCGGGGCTCAAAACCATAGACAATCATGAATGGACTCATCTTGGTTATTGAGTGCTTGGCACCGTTGTAGGCGAACTCGACGTGTGGAATGCATTCCTCCCAATCCTTCAAGTTCTTCTTGATCAACACACGAAGGAGAGTCCCGAGGCTTCGGTTGACAACTTCGGTTTGGCCATCAGTTTGGGGATGCGATGCGGATGAAAAGAGTAGCTTGACGCCGAGCTTGGCCATGAGGGTATTCCATAAGTAGCTCATGAATTTGACGTCGCGGTCGGAGACGATTGTCCTTGGCACACCGTGAAGACGAACGATTTCCCTGAAAAACAGATTTGCAACATCTGAAGCATCGTCGGTCTTATGGCACGGTATGAAGTGTGCCATTTTGGAAAAACGATCCACAACAACAAATATAGAATCATGACCATGCTTAGATCTAGGCAATCCTAACATGAAATCCATGCTAATGTCAGACCAAGGTGTATGAGGAATAGGCAATGGCATATAAAGACCATAGGGATTAGCTTGCGACTTAGCTTGAACACATGTCGTGCATCGTTGAACGTAGCGCTCCACGTCACGCTTCATCTTGGGCCAAAAGTAGTGATTGGAGAGCATGTCCAATGTTTTGTCACGACCAAAGTGACCCATGAGGCCTCCACCATGAGATTCTTGGAGAAGCAAAAGTTGAAGCGACGACTTCGGGATGCATAGCTTGTTTTGTTTAAATAGAAAGCCCTTATGCAAATAGAAATCATCAACTCCTTTGTCATTGGAGCACTTTGCGAAAATTGGCTCGAAGAACGGGTCAGAAGCATACAAAGATTTTATTTCCTCAAGACCCAACACGTTGATTTCAAGTCTCGTAAGAAGGCTTGTATGTTTGTGAGACAATGCGTCTGCAACTACATTATCTTTGCCCTTCTTATACTTGACAATGTACGGAAAAGACTCCATGAACTCAACCCACTTAGCGTGTCTCTTGCTCAAGTTGGCTTGGCCTTTGAGATATTTCAACGACTCGTGGTCGGAATGTATGATAAATTCCTTGGGCCAAAGGTAGTGTTGCCAAACTTGAAGGACACGAACTAAGGCAAAAAGCTCTTTGTCATAAATCGGATAGTTAAGGCGAGCACCATCAAGTTTCACACTCTATCTCAAAAGTTCTTGTGAAATCCGGTAATGCAAGGAGAGGTGCTTTGATGAGCCTCTTTTTGAGTTCATCAAAAGCTTTTTGTTGTTCCTTGCCCCACACGAAGGTGACATTCTTTTTGGTCAATTCATTAAGGGGGCAAGCAATGGTTGAGAAGTCTTTCACAAAGAGAAAATAGAAACCGGCCAACCCATGAAAACTTCGAAGTTCACGCACATTTGTTGGGATGGGCCAATCTCGTATGTCCTTTACCTTGGAAACATCAACTTCAATTCCCTTCAAAGAAACGACAAATCAAAGAAAAATCAACTTGTCTTTAGCAAAAGTGCACTTGGGAAGATTAGCATAAAGCTTTTCATGTCGAACGATTTGCAAAACTTCCTTGACATGTGTTATATGGTCCTCAAGTGATTTGCTATAAACAAGAATATCATCAAAATAGACTACAACACTTTTTCCAATGAGAGAACGCAAAAATATGATTCATGAGGCGCATGAAGGTGGATGGGGCATTAGATAAACCAAAGGGCATAACCAACCATTCATAGAGACCAAGTTTAGTATTGAAGGCGGTTTTCCACTCATCACCTTCAGCCATGCGTATTTGATAGTAACCACTACGAAGATCAATTTTCGAAAAAATAGTGGCTCCACACAACCCATCAAGCATGTCATCGAGACGTGGTATGGGATGTCGATAACGCACGGTGATAGCATTGATTGGACAGCAGTCCATGCATAACCGTAACGTATCATCCGTCTTTGGAACAAGAATCACGGGTACGGCACTTGGACTAGTGCTAACTTGGATCAAACCTTTGGAGACGAGTTGGTTGATTTGACATTCGATCTCCTTTGTCTCCTCCGGGTTCGTGCGGTAAGCGGCGCGGTTGGGAAGTGGTGCACCGGGGATGAGGTCAATGCGATGTTCGATGCCGCGAAGAGGAGGTAGTCTTCGGGGAACACATCCTTAAATTCCTGGAAAACACTCATCAAAGATGGAGGAACATTTGTTAATTCATTAGTTCCTTGCACTAGTCCTTTGTAAAGGAGGACATGGTACAAGATGGATGGGTTGTTCCGAACATCTCTCATCTCACGTTTGGTGGCAAGGAGAACACTCTTACTTTTTTCACTCGAGTTTGGCTTGTGGCTCTCACTCGCTATGCGGTGGTTCTCTCTCTCACCGCTCTTCTCACAATTAGGTGTTGTGCTTTGCGCCCTCGCTAAAGCCTTTGCATTGTCCGCAATTATTTGGCTAGGAGTCATTGGTTGCAAAACACATGTTTTGTTGAACCATTTGAAGGTGTATACATTGGTGCGACCATCATGTTGAGCAGCCTTGTCAAATTGCCATGGTCGACCAAGAAGCATGTGGCAAACTGTCATAGGAACCACATCACACTCCACCGTATCTTTGTAAGGACCAATGGCGAAGGAGACCGATACGGTATGCTTGATCTTCACTGACCCTTGGTCACTTAGCCATTGCACGTGGTAGGGGTGCTTGTGCGGATGGAGGGTGAGGTTGAGTTTCTCGCACAACTCGGTGCTAGCAAGGTTGTGGCAACTCCCTCCATCAATGATCACCTTGATAGATTTCCCATTGATGTCGGCTCCTGTTTGGAAGATATTGGAGCGTTGGTCTTCATGCTCTTGTGCTTGAGTGGTCAAGATCCTTGTGACGACAAGCGATGGACTTGCGTCATGTTCACACATGAGGAGGCCTTGATCATCTTCCACTTGTTGCCTTGCCATTGCTTCCTTGACATGGGCATCAAACTCATCTTCACTCAAGTACTCTTCATCACCATTGTCATGGATGAACAAGACTTTCTTGTTTCCACATTCGGCCGACTTGTGTCCTTTACCTCCACACTTGTAGCATTCACCGTTGAAAGGTGTATCACTCTTTCGTTGCTTGCCACTTGGGGGCAGTTTTCCTTGAGGAAGTGTGGGCTTGAAGGAAGGCTTGGAGGTACTTGATGAGCTTCCATTGAAAGTTGTTGGTGTAGGGGTTGAAGCTTGCTTGTAGGTGAAGTACGTCTTGGGCTTGTTGTACTTGATATCCTCTTGCACTTGACGTTCAGCCTTTCTTGCGATGTGCACAAGCTCAACCATGTCGTTGTATGTTTGGAACTCGACGATGCGCTTTATTGGGTGATTCAAACCAATAAGGAAACGTGCTATTGTTTGCTCCATGCGTTCATCAATGTTGGCATGGATCAAGTTGAGTTCCATTTCCTTGAAGTACTCTTCCACGGTCTTTGTCCCTTCGAAGCGCTTGAAGGTTGTTGAAGAGGTCACGCGTGTAGTGCACGGGGACAAACTGGGATCTCATGTGAGCCTTCATGTCATGCCAAGTTGTGATTGGCGGCTCTTGTCTTGCTTCACGGGCAACTTGAACTTGTTCCCACCAAAGGTTGGCGTAATCATCAGCTCTGATACCAAGGCCTTGGCATCGGTGTCCCTTTGCCAAGACGTCAAGATCTCACCGAGTCTCCCATCTCGCCGTGCCGGTTCGAGAGAGAGTCCTCCGCCCGAAGCCGATCCTAGGGATTGTGCCGGACCGGTCACCGCCGGCGTGAGATATTGGTGTTTATCGTGGTTTTGTGTGTGTCTGTTCATCACGTTCTTTGTGCGTGTGTTCGTCGTGTTCATCCTTCCCTCCTTCCCCCGCACTCCACCCTCGATTTGAAAGGGAATCGTGAAAGATCGGGCCACCCTAGAGGTTTACCCTCAACATATTGGTATCAAGAGCTTTGTTGCTCACGAATTCCCCCACAAATTTTTCTTCTGTCCACCAAAAATTCGAAAATCCCCCCCCAAAAAAAGAGCCCCAAATTTGCCTTCGGATCGATCTCTGGATTAGGTGCGTTTTTCGTGGTTTTGGTCCATAAATCTGGTTCTTGGGGTATCGATCTACCTTCCTTGTGTGTTCCTAGCCCCAATTTTGTTCAGTTTTCCGCCAATTTGAGGATTTTTGGGCCATTTGTGCGTTTAAATTCGAGATCCAAGCGCCCAGAAATCTGCGAAGCGGAACTACCGCCAAAACAAGCGGTACTACCGGCGAGCGGTACTACCGCCTGATCACAGCGGTACTACCGGTCACCGGTACTACCGGACTTTTTGAGCGGTACTACTGCACCTATCAGACAAGAAATTTTTCGACCCCCATTCCTATTTGCTAATTTCGTATTGGCTTGTTCGTGTTTCGCGTGCGTGTCGCCCAACTAACTGCAAGCTTCCGCAACAATATTTACATCCCGCGCTCATCGACACCGCGACACCGAACACCATCCCAAATACCGGTAGCAAGTCGTCAACAATACCGAAGGTATAACTTGCTCCATCTTGTTAACCCTTCTTCCTTGTGTGTATCTATCCTATGAGAGCAACTCATTTTGTCTTTGCCTAAGCATTGTGCACTTGTCCTTGGAAAGTGAGAGTGTGAGAGCAAATAGAAAAGTTAACATAGAAGTATAGAAAGGGAGAAAAAGAATAAAAAAAGAGAGAGAGAGAGAAAAAGAAAAAGCAAAAGAAAAATAGAAAGATACAAAGTCTCCCATTACAAAGAGAGTCTCAAGCTTGTAAGCAAAGAGAGAAAAAGAGCACGACCAAGGAAAGTGCAAAAATCCGTTGCTTATTTCTCTTTTGGCGAACGAGTTGTGGTCTCTCCTTGCGTTGGCACGACACCGAGCGTAGTCTTCGTTGGGACCTTTTGTGCTCATTTTCATAGTTGTGCTAACCACATCCGTCTCCACGTGTGTGTATCTTTGTGTTTTGTAGGTCGTTTCCTTTTTGCTTTGATCTTTTGGTTCTCTACCACGTTTGACAATAAACTTTTCTTTTGATTGTTTCGTTTGGTTTTACACAACCCTAACCTTCCACCCACATCTTTTGAGAGTTAGTACTTTCTTTAGTGTGAGTTTTCTTTGCTATTCCACTTTGTATGCTTATAGCTCTCACTTGTGGTTTCTAGTTTGGTGCAATCCCCAAGGTGAGGAACAAGGCTAACACCACCATATTCCACCTCCATATACAATACTTGTGTGTTTTGCATGATGGATAGGCATAGTGAGTCGAGCCAACCACCATACCTAGAAGAGGAACAAGGACCGTACATGACACGCGCAAGTCACTTCATCGTCCGACAAGAGTTCCGTGAACGTTGCCAAGCCCTTGAGACGCGACAAGATGAACAATTTGGCGAGACGCAAGCCGAGTTCAAGAACATCGACAACCGCTTCGATGGCCTCGAAAGGCAAATGCAAGCAATGCATCATAACTTCGGCCACCAAAATGAAGCGCTCCAACGCTCCGTCGCCCAAAAAAATGACAATCTTCGACGCCTCATCGACGGAATGGCAAGGCCTTGTTCACGTGCTTCAAGCTCTTCACGTTCTTCGCGTCGTCATGTTCCCCGCCAACAAGATCTTCGTACAAGTGCTCCAAGGCGCAATGACGCCCCCGTGGTTGAAGATGGAAGTTCTTCCAACTACATACCTTCGCCACGGCACGCCGCAACGTCAAGCTATGACGGTGACCTCTCTTCAAGGCCACGAGCAAGGCAAGAAGCACACCGTCATCACGCAAGGGTAGTAGTGATACAACAAGAGAAACCACAAAAAGAACCGCAAGTGCAACCGCAAGTCTACCACCATCGACCGCGACACATACTTGACACAACAATTGATAACTCCAATTTGGAGAATCAAGCACGTCATCGACGTGAAGCTCTCCAAGACCCTCCTCCTCGTCATCAATGTCATGAACGTCCACACCGACACCATGGTCATCACGAGGCACCTCCTCCACCTCAACAAAATTTGGAGCGTCAAGTGATACAAATTGAGCGACGCCCACCACGTCAAGAGGCTCATGACCATGTTCTTCGTCGTGAGGCCCATGTGCCTAACCAACATCACCAACCGAGGAATGAGCCTCCTCTTCGTCATCAACCACGTCAAGAGGCTCCACATCCTCGCCACCATGAGTCCCAAGCGCCTCAACCACGTCAACAACCGCACCAAGAGCAAGAGCAAGCTCCTCAACAACAATATCAAGAGCAAGCTCCGCAACAAGGACGCGAGAACCAAGTTCCACCTCCCCAACTACAAGATCATCAACAAGGTCACCAAGCTTGTCGCAATGACCGCCACGATGAAGAAACTTTTGGCAAGCTCAAGTTCACGATGCCCAAGTTCACCGGATCCAATGGCCCCGAAGAATACCTCTCGTGGCCACTCAAAGTCGACAAGATCTTCTGCATGCACAACTATAGCAACGAGAAGATGGTCGCCATGGCTTCGCTTGAGTTTGATGATTACGCCAACCTTTGGTGGGAACAAGTTCAAGTTGCTCGTGACGCAAGACAAGAGCCGCCAATCACAACTTGGCATGACATGAAGGCTCACATGAGATCCCGGTTTGTCCCCGCGCACTACATGCGTGACCTCTTCAACAACCTTCAAGCGCTTCGTCAAGGGACAAAGACCGTGGAAGAGTACTTCAAGGAAATGGAACTCAACTTGCTTCGTGCCAACATTGATGAACGCATGGAGCAAACAATGGCACGTTTCCTTATTGGTTTGAATCACCCAATCAAGTGCATCGTCGAGTTCCAAACATACAACGACATGGTTGAGCTTCTGCACATCACAAACATAGGCTGAACGTCAAGTGCAAGAGGATATCAAGTACAACAAGCCCAAGACGTACTTCACCTTCAAGCAAGCTTCAACCCCTACACCAACAACTTTCAATGGAAGCGCATCAAGTACCTCCAAGCCTTCCTTCAAGCCCACACTTCCTCAAGGAAAACTGCCCCCAAGTGGCAAGCAAGCAAAGAGTGATACACCTTTCAACGGTGAATGCTACAAGTGTGGAGGTAAAGGACACAAGTCGGCTGAATGTGGAAACAAGAAAGTCTTGTTCATCCATGACAATGGTGATGAAGAGTACTTGAGGGAAGATGAGTTTGATGCCTGACATGGGTATACCCTACAGGTACTCGAGCTTGGTATATACGGTCCAAATACGTACAGGCCCACGGTGTCGCCAAGGCCCAAACGAAAGGTTCAAGTAACCTATGGACTCTCGATTGCTTGAAGAACAAGAAGAAGTTAAAGATAGAAAGTTTGAAGGGGAAAACCCTAACTTGTAACCAACTCGACCTGCTAGGGACCTAGCCTATCTATATAAGGTCAAGGAGGGGATGGCGAGGAGGACACACGCAACCCTAGTATCCACCACCCTCGCCAGATTGCATCTGCGCACCATTGTAATCTTCGATTCCTTCGATAATTCCACGAGCAGACAAGCAGGAGTAGGGACCTCTACGAGGCCTGAACCTGGGTAAATCTTTGTCCCCTAGGTGCTTGTTTGCTAGCCGATAGATGTCTCCAGCGCTCCCTCCTTTCCAAAATCCAAGTCCATAACAATGGGCATTGATGAGTTAGACCCTCTTCAATGCCCATGTCAAGGAAACAATGGCAAGGCAACGAGTGGAAGATGATCAAGACCTCCTCATGTGTGAACATGATGCAAGTCCATTGCTTGTCGTCACAAGGATCTTGACCACTCAAGCACAAGAGCATGAAGACCAACGCTCCAATATCTTCCAAACACAAGCCGGCATCAATGGCAAATCTATCAAGGTGATCATTGATGGAGGGAGTTGCCACAACCTTGCTAGCACCGAGTTGTGTGAGAATCTCAACCTCACCCTCCATCCGCACAAGCACCCCTACCACGTGCAATGGCTAAGTGACCAAGGGTCTGTGAAGATCAAGCATACCCTATCAGTCTCCTTCGCCATTGGTCCTTACAAAGATACGGTGGAGTGTGATGTGGTTCCTATGACAGTTTGCCACATGCTTCTTGTTCGACCATGGCAATTTGACAAGGCTTCTCAACATGATGGTCGCACCAATGTATACACCTTCAAATGGCTCAACAAAACATGTGTTTTGCAACCAATGACTCCTAACCAAATAATTGCGGACAATGCAAAGGCTTTAGCGAGGGCGCAAAGCACACCACCTACTTGTGAGAAGAGCGGTGAGAGAGAGAACCACCTCATAGTGAGTGAGAGCCACAAGCCAAACTCGAGTGAAAAAACTAAGAGTGTTCTCCTTGCCACCAAAAGTGAGATGAGAGATGTTCGGAACAACCCATCCAGCTTGCACTATGTCCTCCTTTGCAAAGGACTAGCGCAAGGAACTAATGAATTAACCAATGTTCCTCCATCTTTGATGAGTGTTTTGCAGGAATTTAAGGTTGTGTTCCCCGAAGAGCTTGCACATGGACTACCTCCTCTTCACGGCATCGAACATCGCATTGACCTCATCCCCGGTGCACCACTTCCCAACCGCGCCGATTACCGCACGAACCCGGAGGAGACAAAGGAGATCGAACGTCAAATCAACCAACTCGTCTCCAAGGGTTTGATCCAAGTTAGCACTAGTCCAAGTACCATACCCGTGATTCTTGGTCCAAAGACGGATGATATGCTACGGTTATGCATGGACTGCCGTACAATCAATGCTATCACCGTGCGTTATCGACATCCCATACCACGTCTCGATGACATGCTTGATGAGTTGTGTGGAGCCACTATTTTTTCGAAAATTGATCTTCGTAGTGGTTACCATCAAATACGCATGGCTGAAGGTGATGAGTGGAAAACCGCCTTCAAGACCAAACCTTGTCTCTATGAATCGGTTGGTTATGCCCTTTGGTTTATCTAATGCCCCATCACCTTCATGCGCCTCATGGATCATATTTTGCGTTCTCTCATTGGAAAAAGTGTTGTTGTCTATTTCGATGATATTCTTGTTTATAGCAAATCACTTGAGGACCATATAACACATGTCAAGGAAGTTTTGCAAATCCTTCGACATGAAAAGCTTTATGCTAACCTCCCAATTGCACTTTTGCATATGTTGTGGGCAAACCTCTAGGGTGGTCCGATCTTTCACGATTCCCTTTCAAATCGAGGGTGGAGTGCGGGGGAAGGTGGGAAGGATGAACACGACGAACACACGCATGAAGAACGCGATGAACACACACATGCAAAACCACGATAAACACCAATAGCTCACGCCGGCGGTGACCGGTCCGGCGCAATCCCTAGGATCGGCGTCGGGCGGAGGACTCTCTCTCGAACCGGCACGGTGAGATGGGAGACTCCGTGAGATCTTGACATCTTGGCAAAGGGACACCGATGCCAAGGCCTTGTACAACGCGGAGGCACGATGAAAAATCCAACGAGGTTTGGTGATATTGGTGCTCCTTGGTCAAGGAGCATGAGATAAGAATTAGATAGATCCATCAGGGCCACCCTAGAGGTTTGCCCTCAACATATTGGTAAGCAAAGAGAGAAAAAGAGCGCGACCAAGGCAAGTGCACAAATCCGTTGCTTATTTCTCTTTTGGCGAACGAGTTGTGGTCTCTCCTTGCGTTGGCACGACACCGAGCGTAGTCTTCGTTAGGACCTTTTGTGCTCATTTTCATAGTCGTGCTAACCACATCCGTCTCCATGTGTGTGTATCTTTGTGTTTTGTAGGTCGTTTTCTTTTAGCTTTGATCTTTTGGTTCTCTACCACGTTTGACAATAACCTTTTCTTTGGATCATTTCGTTTGGTTTTCCACAACCCTAACCTTCCACCCATAGCTTTTGAGAGTTAGTTCTTTCTTTAGTGTGAGTTTTCTTTGCGATTCCACTTTGCACGCTTATAGCTCTCACTTGTGGTTTCTAGTTTGGTGCAATCCCCAAGGTGAGGAACAAGGCTAACACCACCATATTCCACCTCCATATACAATACTTGTGTGTTTTTGCATGATGGATAGGCACGGTGAGTCGAGCCAACCACCTTACCAAAAAGAGGAACAAGGACCGTACATGACACGTGCAAGTCACTTCATCGTCCGACAAGAGTTCCGTGAACGTTGCCAAGCCCTTGAGACGCGACAAGATGAACAATTTGGCGAGACGCAAGCCGAGTTCAAGAACATCGACAACCGCTTCGATGGCCTCGAAAGGCAAATGCAAGCAATGCATCATAACTTCGGCCACCAAAATGAAGCGCTCCAACGCTCCGTCGCCGAAAAAAATGACAATCTTCGACGCCTCATCGACGGAATGGCAAGGCCTCATTCACGTGCTTCAAGCTCTTCAAGTTCTTCGCGTCGTCATGTTCCCCGCCAACAAGATCTTCGTACAAGTGCTCCAAGGCGCAATGCCGCCCCCGTGGTTGAAGATGGAAGTTCTTCCAACTACATATCTTCGCCACGGCACGCCGCAACGTCAAGCTATGACGGTGACCTCTCTTCAGGCCACGAGCAAGGCAAGAAGCACACCGTCATCATGCAAGGGCACTAGTGATACAACAAGTGCAACCACAAGAAGAATCGCAAGTGCAACCGCAAGTCTACCACCATCGACCGCGACACATACTTGACACAACAAGTGATGACTCCAATTTGGAGAATCAAGCTCGTCATCGACGTGAAGCTCTCCAAGATCCTCCTCCTCGTCATCAACGTCATGAGCGTCCACACCAACACCATGTTCATCACGAGGCGCCTCCTCCACCTCAACAAAATTTGGAGCGTCAAGTGATACAAATTGAGCGACGCCCACCACGTCAAGAGGCTCATGACCATGTTCTTCGCCGTGAGGCCCATGTGCCTAACCAACATCACCAACCGAGGAATGAGCCTCCTCTTCATCATCAACCACATCAAGAGGCTCCACATCCTCACCACCAGGAGGCCCAAGCGCCTCAACCACGTCAACAACTGCGCCAAGAGCAAGAGCAAGCTCCTCAACTACAATATCAAGAGCAAGCTCCGCAACAAGGACGCGAGAACCAAGTTCCACCTCCCCAAGTACAAGATCATCAACAAGGTCACCAAGCTCGTTGCAATGACTGCCACGATGAAGAAGCTTTTGGCAAGCTCAAGTTCACGATCCCCAAGTTCACCGGATCCAATAACCCCGGAGAATACCTCTCGTGGGCACTCAAAGTCGACAAGATCTTCAGCAACTATAGCAACGAGAAGATGGTCGCCATGGCTTCGCTTGAGTTTGATGATTACGCCAACCTTTGGTGGGAACAAGTTGAAGTTGCTCGTGACACAAGACAAGAGCCGCCAATCACAACTTGGCATGACATGAAGGCTCACATGAGATCCCGGTTTGTCCCCGCGCACTACACGCGTGACCTCTTCAACAACCTTCAACCGCTTCGTCAAGGGACAAAGACCGTGGAATAGTACTTCAAGGAAATGGAACTCAACTTGATTCGTGCCAACATTGATGAACGCATGGAGCAAACAATGGCACGTTTCCTTATTGGTTTGAATCACCCAATCAAGCGCATTGTCGAGTTCCAAACATACAACGACATGGTTCAGCTTGTGCACATCACACCAAAGGCTGAACGTCAAGTGCAAGAGGATATCAAGTACAACAAGCCCAAGACGTACTTCACCTACAAGAAAGCTTCAACCGCTACACCAACAACTGTCAATGGAAGCTCATCAAGTACGTCCAAGCCTTCCTTCAAGCCCACACTTCCTCAAGGAAAACTGCCCCCAAGTGGCAAGCAATTAAAGAGTGATACAGCTTTCAATGGTGAATGCTACAAGTGTGGAGGTAAAGGACACAAGTCGGCCGAATGTGGAAACAAGAAAGTCTTGTTCATCCATGAAAATGGTGATGAAGAGTACTTGAGTGAAGATGAGTTTGATGCCCGTGTCAAGGAAGCAATGGCAAGGCAACGAGTGGAAGATGATCAAGACCTCCTCATGTGTGAACATGACGCAAGTCCATCGCTTCTCGTCACAAGGATCTTGACCACTCAAGCACAAGAGCATGAAGACCAATGCTCCAATATCTTCCAAACACAAGTCGGCATCAATGGCAAATGATGCAGCCCGTCCTACGGACGTTCCTACATCTACACCAACAAGTCCCCCAAGTGGACCCATGACTCGTGCCCGGGCCAAACTCCTACAAGCTAAGGTGAACTCGCTCCTTTCCTCGTGCCAATTTGATACCTCCTTGGATGGCATGCTACTTCATGCAACTACCCTATGCATCATCAGGTACGAAGCTTCGACACATCACCAAGCACCCAAGGATGGAGAACAAGGAGCAGAGCGTGAAGTAGGAGCCGCTGGAGCTGCTCAGACCGGAGTCTCCTGTCTACGCACACCAGAGTCTCCGGTCCACCAAAGTGTCTGTCCTGAAGACACTGGAGTCTCCGGTCCCACCTCTGGTCTGCCCCTAGAATCGAGCTCGGGGTCAATCTGACAGCCCCTCCGGAGGCTGGTCCAGAGACC
Source organism: Avena eriantha (assembly GCA_910589775.1). NCBI lineage: Eukaryota > Viridiplantae > Streptophyta > Magnoliopsida > Poales > Poaceae > Avena > Avena eriantha. The sequence continues at coordinate 392,404,982 of OU342743.1, read as the reverse complement.
GAAGGGAGTCTCCGGTCCAGACCGGAGTCTCTGGACCACTACACCGGAGTCTCTGGACCGACCGTCGCCTAGCATGTAAAAGGCCATTGGGCCTTCGGCCCATGTACCCCTTAATCCGTCTAGAACTTGTCCTTTATTCCTAAAGTACCCCTGACTGTGTGGCTGGCCTATATATAGTCCCCCACCTCCATTGTAAACCCTAGGCATGATATTGGAATTAGTGGAAACCCCTTTGTGGATCTATCTAATTCTTGCCTCATGCTCCTTGAGTAAGGAGTACCAATATACCCAAACCTCGTTGGAGTTTGCATCATGCCTCCGCGTTGTACGAGGCCTAGGCATCGGTATCCCTTTGCCTAGATGTCAAGATCTCACCGAGTCTCCCATCTCGCCGTGCCGGTTCAAGAGAGAGTCCTCCGCCCGATGCCGATCCTAGGGATTGTGCCGGACCGGTCACCGCCGGCGTGAACTATTGGTGTTTATCGTGGTTTTGCGTGTGTGTGTTCATCGCGTTCTTCGTGCGTGCGTTCGTCATATTCATCCTCCCCTCCTCTCCCCGCACTCCATCCTCGATTTGAAAGGGAATCGTGAAATATCAGGCCACCCTAGAGGTTTGCCCTCAACATATTGGTATCAAGAGCTTCGTTGCTCACGATTTCCCCCACAAAATTTTCTTCTATCCACCAAAAATTCGAAAATCCCAAAAAACAGCCCATATTTGCCTTTGGATCGATCTCTTGATTTGGAGTGTTATTTGTGGTTTTGATCCGACCAAATCTTGTCTTAGGTGTTGGTCCAGCTTTATCCTGCATTTTCCCAGCTCAATTTGGCCAATTTTTCGCGGATTTGAGGACACAAGGCGTGGATTTCCGCTCAAGAACACGAGCAATTCGCGATCTGACTCTAGACCGGAGTCTCCGGCCTGCACACCGGAGTCTCCGGCCTACCCACACCGGAGTCTCAGGCCTGGACCGGAGTTTCTGGCCTGAAACCCCGGGTCTCCGGCCTAATGCCTGATTTTGACAGTTTTGCCTCTAATCTTGCATTGGCTAATTTCTCCTTGTTTGTTTGTGCCCGTGTGCGTGTCATCGACTAACAACAAGCTTCCGCATCGACAACCCCCGCGCTCATCGACACCACGGCCCGCGAACATCACCCGCACCACCGACGCCAAGTTCATCATCAAAGAAGGTATAACTTGTGTCACCTTGTTAACCCCTATCTTCCTTTGTGTGTACCTATCCTATGAGAGTGGCTCATCTTGTGTTTGCTTGAGCATTGTGCATTTGTCCTTGGATAGTGAGAGTGCAAGAGCAATATCAAGTGTGACTAGGTAGCATCAAGGGAGAGCAAAAAAAATACAAAAGAAAGAAAAGATACAAAGAAAAAGCAAAAGAAAAATAGTATCCCATTGCCAAAGAGAGTCTCAAAGTTTGTAAGCGAGAGAGAAACAAGAGCGCCCAAGGCAAGTGCACAAATCCGTTGCTCATTTTTCCTCTTTGCAAACGAGCCACGATCTCTCCTTGCATTGGCACGACAATGAGCTTAGTCTTTGTTAGGACATTTTGTTTGCTCATTTTCATAGTCGTGTCAATCCCAACTTTCTCCACGTGTGTGTATATAGTCGTAGGTTCCCGTCACCCTTTTGAGTTGTTGACCTTCGCCTTTGACTTGAGTTTTGTTAGATTTTACCCACTTTTGACTATCCCTTTTCTTTTGGTTGGTTCTTTGGCTTTCCACAATCCTAACCTACCACCAACAAGCTTTTGAGAGTTAGTTCTTTCTTTAGTGTGAGCTTTCTTTGCATTTCCACTTTGCACGCTTATAGCTCTGACTTGTGGTTTCTAGTTTGGTGCAATCCCCAAGGTGAGGTACAAGGCTAACACCACCATAGTCTACTTCCATATACAATACTTGTATGTCTTGCATGATGAATAGGCACGGTGAGTTGAGCCAACCACCTCCCCAAGAAGAAGATCAAGGTTCGTACATGACGCGTGCAAGTCACTTCATCGTCCGCCAAGAGTTCCGTGAACGTTGCCAAGCCCTTGAGACAAGACAAGATGAACAATTTGGCGAGATGCAAGCCGAGTTCAAGAACATCGACAACCGCTTCGACGGCCTCGAACGACAAATGCATGCAATGCATCACAACTTCGGCCACCAAAATGAAGTGCTTCAATGCTCCGTCGCCGAAACAAATGACAATCTTTGACGCCTCATCGATGGAATGACAAGGCCACGTTCACGCGCATCAAGATCTTCAAGTTCTTCGCGTCATCATGCACCTCTTCCACAAGATCTACATCCAAGTGCTCCAAGATGCAATGATACCCCCATGGTTGAAGATGGAACCTCTTCGAATATGTACCTTCCCCACGCCACGCCGCAACGTCAAGCTATGATGGTGACCTCTCTTCAAGGCCATGAGCAAGGCAATAAGCACACCGTCATCACGCAAGGGCACTAGTGATCCGACAAGAGAAACCACAAGAGGAACCGCAAGCGCAACCGCAAGTACAACCGCAAGTCTACCACCATCGACCGCGACACATACTTGACACAACAAGTGATGACTCCAACTTGGAGAATCAAGCTCGTCATCAACGTGAAGCTCTCCAAGATCCAACAAGAGCAACCACAAGAGGAACCGCCAGTGCAACCGCAAGTCTACCACCATCGACCGCGACACATACTTGACACAACAATTGATAACTCCAATTTGGAGAATCAAGCACGTCATCGACGTGAAGCTCTCCAAGACCCTCCTCCTCGTCATCAATGTCATGAACGTCCACACCGACACCATGGTCATCATGAGGCACCTCCTCCACCTCAACAAAATTTGGAGCGTCAAGTGATACAAATTGAGCGACGCCCACCACGTCAAGAGGCTCATGACCATGTTCTTCGCCGTGATGCCCATGTGCCTAACCAACATCACCAACCGAGGAATGAGCCTCCTCTTTGTCATCAACCACGTCAAGAGGCTCCACATCCTCGCCACCATGAGTCCCAAGCGCCTCAACCACGTCAACAACCGCACCAAGAGCAAGAGCAAGCTCCTCAACAACAATATCAAGAGCAAGCTCCGCAACAAGGACGCGAGAACCAAGTTCCACCTCCCCAACTACAAGATCATCAACAAGGTCACCAAGCTTGTCGCAATGACCGCCACGATGAAGAAACTTTTGGCAAGCTCAAGTTCACGATGCCCAAGTTCATCGGATCTAATGACCCCGAAGAATACCTCTCGTGGGCACTCAAAGTCGACAAGATCTTCCGCATGCACAACTATAGCAACGAGAAGATGGTTGCCATGGCTTCGCTAGAGTTTGATGATTACGCCAACCTTTGGTGGGAACAAGTTCAAGTTGCTCGTGATGCAAGACAAGAGCCGCCAATCACAACTTGGCATGACATGAAGGCTCACATGAGATCTCGGTTTGTCCCCGCGCACTACACGCGTGACCTCTTCAACAACCTTCAAGCGCTTCGTCAAGGGACAAAGACCGTGGAAGAGTACTTCAAGGAAATGGAACTCAACTTGATTCGCACCAACATTGATGAGCGCATGGAGCAAACAATGGCATGTTTCCTTATTGGCTTGAATCACCCAATCAAGCGCATCGTTGAGTTCCAAACATACAACACCATGGTTGAGCTTGTGCACATCGCAACAAAGGCTGAACGTCAAGTGCAAGAGGATATCAAGTACAACAAGCCCAAGACGTACTTCACCTACAAGCAAGCTTCAACCGCTACACCAAAAACTTTCAATGGAAGCTCCTCAAGTACCTCCAAGCCTTCCTTCAAGCCCACACTTCCTCAAGGAAAACTTCCCCCAAGTGGCAAGCAAGCAAAGAGTGATACACCTTTCAACGGTGAATGCTACAAGTGTGGAGGTAAAAGACACAAGTCGGCCGAATGTGGAAACAAGAAAGTCTTGTTCATCCAAGACAATGGTGATGAAGAGTACTTGAGTGAAGATGAGTTTGATGCCCATGTCAAGGAAGCAATGGCAAGGCAACGAGTGGAAGATGATCAAGAACTCCTCATGTGTGAACATGACGCAAGTCCATCGCTTGTTGTCACCAGGATCTTGACCACTCAAGCACAAGAGCATGAAGACCAACGCTCCAATATCTTCCAAATACGAGCCAACATCAATGGCAAATCTATCAAGGTGATCATTGACGGAGGGAGTTGCCACAACCCTACTAGCACCGAGTTGTGTGAGAAGCTCAACCTCACCCTCCATCCGCACAAGCACCCCTACCACCTGCAATGGCTAAGTGACCAAGGGTCCGTGAAGATCAAGCATACCGTATCGGTCTCCTTCGCCATTGGTCCTTACAAAGATACGGTGGAGTGTGATGTGGTTCCTATGACAGTTTGCCACATGCTTCTTGGTCGACCATGGCAATTTGACCAAAAAGAATGTCACCTTCGTGTGGGGCAAAGCACAACAAAAAGCTTTTGGTGAACTTAAAAAGAGGCTCACCGAAGCACCGCTCCTTGCTTTACCGGATTTCACAAAAACTTTTGAGATAGAGTGTGATGCCAGTGGTATTGGCATTGGAGGAGTCCTTATGCAAAACGGACGTCCTATAGCCTACCATAGCGAGAAACTTGATGGTGCTCGCCTCAACTATCCGATTTATGACAAAGAGCTTTTTGCCTTAGTTCGTGTCCTTCAAGTTTGGCAACACTACCTTTGGCCCAAGGAATTTATCATACATTCCGACCACGAGTCGTTGAAATATCTCAAAGGCCAAGCTAACTTGAGCAAGAGACACGCTAAGTGGGTTGAGTTCATGGAGTCTTTTCCGTACATTGTCAAGTATAAGAAGGGCAAAGATAATGTAGTTGCGGACACATTGTCTCGCAAACATACAAGCCTTCTTACGAGACTTGAAATCAACGTGTTGGGTCTTGAGGAAATAAAATCTTTGTATGCTTCCGACCCGTTCTTTGAACCAATTTTCGCAAACTGCTCCAATGACAAAGGATTTGATGATTTCTATTTGCATAAGGGCTTTGTTATGGGGTAACCCCGTGGGTGGCCCGATCTTCACGGATCTCGTGGTCAAATCGATGGGAAAGCGAGGGGAAAGGGAGAAGGTAGCGGAAGCGGACGGACACCTCGCGAAGAACACGATGAACACACGCAAAACACACACGATACAAGGCCGATTGCTCTCACCGGTGGCCACCGGTCTGATAGAATCCTCGCAAGGAAAGATCGGTCAACGTGCTCCCTCGATCCCACGCGGAGAGGGAAGAACACTTGGAGAGGGTCTTGACGTCTTGGCAAAGGGACACCGATGCCAAGGCCTTGTACAATGAGGGAGGCACGATGCAAACTCCGACGAGGTGGTGACGATAGTCGATCCCCTTTTGGTAGAAGGGGATGAGGCAAAACTAGAGATTCCACAAAGGAGGTTTTCTTTAGTCTATCATCTATGCCTAGGGTTACATGAGGGGGTGGGGGCACTATATATAGGCCAGCCACTAGTTCAAGGGTACTTTAGGAATAAAAGGGTAAAGTCTAGGCGGACTAAGCGGTACATGGGCCAAAGGCCTAGCTAGCGGCGCGCAGGCCCACACGCTCAGGCCAGAGACTCCGGTGTGGGGTCCGGAGACTCCGGTCTGTCCCTGGTGTCACCTCTGGAGTGGCAGACAGACTGTCCTCAGCTCGATCTGGGGGTCGGTCCGGAGGTGGGTCCGGAGACTGCAGGGTGTGCAGTCTGGAGACTCCGGTGTCTTCAGGCCGGAGACTCCGGTGTCTTCAGGCCGGAGACTCCGGTGTGGCCGGAGACTCTGGTGTGTGCAGGCCGGAGACTCCGGTGCTCCAGCTGCTGCTTCTTCTGTCTTCTCTTCCAAGCCTCCATCTTGTCGGGCTTGGTGCTCCAGGCTTCCTCCCATGCCTCCATACTTGTCGGTATGAACCTATCATGGATATGGGACGGAGTATGAAGTAGTATACCATTCAAGAGGGTAGGAAGTGGGCTCTCATAGAGGAACGGATTCACCTTTGGAGTCCATGACGACTTGGCATAAGTTGGTGACCATGATGTGGTAACGACCGAAGGTCGGGATACATCATCTCCCCTCCCTTCAAAAAGAGTCGTCCTCGACTCTACAGGTTCATCACAAAGTAGAAGATATCGAGAGACCTTCTTGATCCTGGGGTTCACCATATAGTCGTCCTCGAGAAGATTGAATTGACAACACCTCAATGTTCCTTCACCTTCAATGAAGCCTACAAAGCTCACCACAAAAGCGAAGCAACACTCAAAGCATAGCCAATTCATAAATATTATAGCATGAGTCCTCAAGTAGAGTGAAGTCACCTTAGGATGTAGAAATAGCTCGGTGATGAGCAGCCATAGGTAACTCTCGGCGGTTCGTCTTGTCAACTCTTTGTCCATAGAGGTTGACGCGGAAGCAATTGCACCTTCACACAGCAAAGACCAAGCAAAATATGTTCGTGTGTGATATAGGAGCATGTCATTTGTGGCATGTCCATTCTTGTTCACAACACTATTAGCACAACTCAAGTATCGCAAATGAAATGCGTATGCAAGGTCAAAGTGCATGGGAATTGTTTGAACATCATCCAAATGTGGGAACTCAAAAACTCCATTAAACATCTTAGTGTGGCACTCAAAGCGATTGAGTAAAATATTGATCAACATCTTTGATGCAAGGATAGGAGAATTCGGCAAAAACACATGCGGAAAGATATCCAAAACAACATCATTATGTGTGCAAACCAACCATTGGAAAGAACAATTGGTCAACATGTTGGATGCCACACACAAATCATCAAAACCAAATATCATTGGGATATGAGTATCACGAGCGGAAGCAAAAGCAACGTGTTTGCAAACAAACCATAGAAAGAGCAAGTGGTCCTTATGTTTGTTGCAACAACAATACGAGAGACTTGGAAGCTCTCGTGACAATACATGCTCAACATGGCATTATGGTTGCACACAAAACATTGGAAAGAGAAATTGTTCAACATTTTTGTGGCAACACACAAAGCATCAATATCCAAAAGCAACGAGACATTATTGTCACAAGGTGAACGAATACCATCAACATGCTTGCAATCAAACCATAGGAAAGAGCAATTTGTCAACATGAAAGATGCAAAGCATGCAAAAGGTATCAGAGCTAGGTTCGATCTTGAACTCACTTGGGGGATGCTCTCTAGAGCTCTTTTTGTCAACTCGTTCTCAACCGAGGTTGACATTATCGTTCGGGTACCTACACACATCATAGATAAAAGGAAGAACGTGTGTGCATGGTAGAGAAACACATCATCCATCATGACGTATCTCTTCTTGTGCACATCACCATTAGTATCATTCAAGTGTAACATAGGTGCATGGTGAGGTTGCAAGCGGTGAACATGCTTATCATGGTAATCATCAAAATCTCCAAACTTTGAGAAAGCTATGGGGGCCATCTCAATATAAACCATATTAGAATCATTGTTGCAGGAAAAACAAGTGAAAGAGCAATTATTCAACTTATTGCAAGCAATGGGAGAGATTGTAAAACATCCATGACAAAGCATGGTTCGAGGGGTACCATTGGTAACATCATTGCAAGCAAAACATTGAAAAGAGCAATTGTTCAACAAAGTGCAAGCAATGATATCATCAACGTAACATTTAGAGCATGGCATGTCTATGGCAACATCATCACAATCAAATAATTTCACATGCTCAACATTTTGCAAAGGCAAAGTATCACATGGAAAAATCAATGAAGCATATGTGATATCACAAACATCATCCATAGCATGCCAATCATCACAAGTCATCATGTCCACTAGTGGGATCATGGCATCATCAACACCGTTATTTTTACCTTGTTCATACCTCTCATATGAAGTGGGTGTTGTGGTAGAATTGGCCTCCATGTGGCTGACTTCTTCATCATCCATGGGGATGGCATCAGCTTCATCCACCATGTACATTTTCTTGGTTAGAGGCATCATCATCTCCAAGCTTGGCGCTTCTTGATCCATGGAACCTAGCAAATCATGAGAAAACACACTAGAGGTAGAGGGTAAGTTGTTAGAAATCAAAGTGGTCTCACATGACCTATCAACTACCACTCTCAACTCACTCGGTGTATCACTCATGCCCTCAAAGTGGAAGCACTCAATCTCATGTGTGGTGGAGTCACTCATCTCACTCTTGTTCTCACTCAAGTGGGCTAAGTGGCTCTCATACTCACATGGGATTGGTACCACATCATCACTCAAGCACATAGGGATAGGCTTGGTTCTCTCAACTCCATGCGCCTCCTTTGGTGAAGGGAAACTCCCATGCTCACCAATCTTGACCTTGTCATCGCCATCTTGCACCTTGGCTTGTGTAGTCCTCTTGACGTACTCGTCCAACTTGGCGAAGTAGAGGTCTTTGTCTTCCTCATCCATGAAGGTGTATGCATCATCTAGGACGTGAAGCTTGATGGCGTGGAGGAGAACTTGTTGTTGGTGCCATTTTGGTGGTGGCACGAGTAGTTGAAGGTGCCTTATGATGGTGTCGACGGAGGTCATTGGCGTGCCTTGCCAAAGGTTGATGTAGATGGCGCACTTTGTCATCCACATGACGCTCGCGACGATGCTTCTTGTCCTTGGCACTCTTCTTGGTGAGGCGTTGTAATGAGCGCAAAGCATCATTAGTCTTGGCCATCATGCTCATGGTTTTGGCGAAGTTGTTGTCCATGTTGCGCTTGAAGTTGTCCATTTGATGGTGGACCTTGGCGCTCTCGAGGTGGAGGCTCCGTCTTGGTCGACGCGACTTGAGGAGCTTGTCGTTGTTGTCCTTGAAGTCGTCCATGCTTGGGGAGTTATTGTTGTTGTAGAACTCCATATCACCCAAGCATGTGGAGCCATCGTCAGTGTAGTGCTCCATCATGTCATCCATGCTTGTGGAGGCGTAGGCATGGTGGCTCATCGTGGATTCTTCATGGATATCATCCTTGGTTCCGGAGTTCCTAGACATGCTTCACAAGACCAAGTGGTGTATATGGAAGTGGTAGGAGGTTAGGGATGCAACGTCAAACCTTACTTTACCTTGGAAGATAGTATCGTGCAAGTGGCAACACTTGAGAGCAATCAAAACCAAGCAAATTGAAGTTCATGCGGAACACCAAAACCAACTAACCACTAAAAACGCACACACAAAGCTTATGGTGGATGGTTATAGAAGGTGTCGTGTCCAAGAACAATCCGAAATCAAGATATTGTAATGGCAAGTAAAGAACCACAATGATCACAAAGCAAAACAAGTCAATCCACAAGATAGGAATTATGTACAAGGAAACACACACTGTGGGATAAATGGGACTTGTGCGACGGAGAAAGTGAGCTAAGAACCAAATGATTACCTAGCGAAGACTATAAGCTCGTGTCGCACAAGTGCAAGGAGAGACGCTAGTTCGATTGCAATAAAATTGGTGCGCTACAAGATATGCACCATAAGTACCACCTATTTGATGTTCATCGAGCTTGCGCTTCCTATTCTATGAGGCACTTGTTTCTTTCTTTTCTTTTTCTTCTTTTTCTTTTTCTATTTTTTTTCTCTTTTTCTTTTCTTTTTCACTTGCCCCTTCCTTGTGCCAACAACTATACAAGTTAACTATACGAGATAGCGCGCTCACAACTTTTGCTCGGAATTCTACAAGGTATCAAATGTGCATAGCCCAAGCAATCATATGAGGAACTAGTCTCACTAGGTGTTTGTTGAACGCAAAGATAGTGTAGCTCACAAAGGGATGCAAGTGGGGAGAAGTCGCGGAATTTTTATACCTTTCTTCGCCGATCTTCAACCTTTATTGGTGGATTCCGCCTTGCTCACGGAATTTGGATGGAGTAGATAGCATGAACCACGGATATGATAATGTAGAGATCTTTCTCTTCTTCAAAACGAGCTAAAGAACACCAACATCTGAGTTCGTATGCAAACGTTATTCCCAAAACGGTGAAACAGATTTGCTGTCAGCAGTGGGGGCGGAGACTCCGGTCTGGAGGTCCGGAGACTCCAGTCTGGAGTGACTCACAGCGGAAACTCCGGTCCGGGGCCCGAGACTCCGGTCTGGTCGATTTCTGTGCGTCTAGAACATGAACAGGACGCGATTTTGACGGAAAAACTCGAAACAAAACACCAAATTTGTGGGGGAAATCAAGGAATTAGGCCATGCGAACGCAAGGGAAGGTAGATCAACAAGTTTAGCAAATAATCCACGGATCAAAACCTACCAAAACGCACTTAAATCACAGATCGATCCAAAACACGAATTGGGGCTGTTTTTGGTGGAATTTTCTAATTTATGGGGAAAAAGACCAAATCGAGGGGAAATCCGTGGCAACCAAAAGCTGCTGATACCAGATGTTATGCGGTAACCCCGTGGGTGGCCCGATCTTCACGGATCTCGTGGTCAAATCGATGTGAAAGCGAGGGGAAAGGGAGAAGGTAGCGGAAGCGGACGCACACCTCGCGAAGAACACGATGAACACACGCAAAACACACACGATACAAGGCCGATTGCTCTCACCGATGGCCACCGGTCCGATAGAATCCTCGCAAGGAAAGATCGGTCAACATGCTCCCTCGATCCCACGCAGAGAGGGAAGGGACACTGATGCCAAGGCCTTGTACAACGAGGGAGGCGCGATGCAAACTCCAACGAGGTGGTGATGATAGTCGATCCCCTTTTGGTAGAAGGGGATGAGGCAAAACTAGAGATTCCACAAAGCGGGTTTTCTTTAGTCTATCATCTATGCCTAGGGTTACATGAGGGGGTGGGGGCACTATATATAGGCCAGCCACTAGTTCAAGGGTACTTTAGGAATAAAAGGGTAAAGTCTGGGCGGACTAAGGGGTACATGGGCCAAAGGACCAGCTGTCGTCGGTTTGAGGACAAGAACGCCATGATCTCACAAGTTTATTCCGGGAAGGTGAGCACACAAGTTTACTCAGGTTCGAATCCCCGGGCTTTGGATGGACCCTACTCCTGCTAGCAATCCAGTAATACGGCAGAGCCAGAATATGGGTTACAAGGTGATATGGGGTGGCCCGATCTTCTCAGCAAGCTCTTGTCGATGGTGATGGTGGATGATAGATAACTAGTGCATAGCTATGATCTCTCCCGCTCGATCCCTGATGCCAGTGCAACAGATCTCGAACCTTGTAGGATATTCACAACACCACACTCTTGCGCACGAAGCCGTGACCACGAACGGTAGTATGCAATCTACTAATTCCCAATGGAACAACAGATCACACTCAATTACAGTTGGCAGATTCGAACACAGGGTAATTCTAGAGGTTCTACGAAAGAAACAACTCCAAAATATTTTAACGTGGTCTAAACTCTAACTTGTGACGGCTACCGAGGTTTATATGAGGGCTGGGGCGTCCTCCCCTCTAAACGGGCCTAAAAACAGCCATAACTTGGCCCAAACTGACTCGGTTCGACTCAAACTGATACATACCGACCCATATATGGGTTCGGCCTTATTGGCACGCAGTCCAAACATCGTGGAACACCTCAAACATGTAATTCTTGGTGCGCCATCTCTCTCTCTCTTGCTCATACGTGATTTCCTCATTGCGTCCAAGTGCGCCTGCCTCCCGCTCCTCCCTCGCACACTTGTTGATATTGGAAATCAGCGCTTGTCCTTCTTGCTGCAACTCTCCTCCTCCTCGTGCAACGCTTGTGTTATCAATAAACCTGATCATACAAAGATGCATAGACTTAGGTAGTATAAAGTTCTCATTAAGTAAAACATCAGGTTCAATTAAGAGTGAATTCACCTGTTGCTCAATCAGCTTTGCACGAGCTCTTGTAATGGGTCCAATCCTGATTTCATTGGACTTGTTCTTTGCAGCAACATCTTCATTGTGAATAGGAGTAGGAGATAGTGGAATAGTATGGATGTCCTCATCCTCTCCCCCCTTCAAAAGGCATCGACCTCGACGCTCCAAGGTCTTCTCCAGCATATGGTGATAAATCAGCAACGTTGAAGCTGTTGCTAGCACCACCAAACTCCTCAATAGGTATATCAACTGAGTAGGCATTATCATTAATTTTGGCTAGAACTTTGTAAGGACCAGCACCACGTGGCTTCAACTTGGACTTGCGAAGTAGTGGAAATCTGTCCTTGCGTAGATGCACCCAAACCATATCTCCAGGCTCGAACAACACTTCTTTTCTTGCTTGATTCCTTGCAGCAGCAATGTTCTTACCTTTCTTCTCAATAGCCTCTCGAGTCTTCTCATGTATTTTCTTCACATAATCAGCACGTTTTGATGCCTCCATATCAACTCTCATGTAATGGCAGAGGCAACATATCGAGTGGCGTTAATGGCTTGAAGCCATACACCACCTCAAAAGGACAAAGCTGAGTAGTTGAATGCACAGCCCTGTTGTAAGCGAACTCAACATGCGGTAAACACTCTTCCCACTCCCGCAGATTCTTTTTAATCATGGTCCTTAATAGCTGTGACAATGTTCTATTCACCACCTCCGTTTGACCATCTGTTTGGGGGTGACAAGTAGTACTGAACAGCAACTTCGTTCCTAGCTTCCCCCATAAGGTCTTCCAAAAATAGCTCATGAACTTCACATCACGGTCAGAAACAATCGTCTTTGGTACTCCATGCATTCTCACGATGTCCCTGAAAAACAGGTTAGCAACATGCGACGCATCGTCGCTTTTATGGCAGGCAATAAAATGAGCCATCTTAGAGAACCTATCCACTACCACAAATATAGAATCATGACCTCTCTGAGTTTTAGGTAGACCTAGCACAAAATCCATACTAATGTCTTCCCATGGAGTAGTAGGTGCAAAGAGAGGTGTATACAAACCGTGAGGCTTCAGCTTGGATTTCGACTGGTGGCAAGTAATGCATCTGCTCACAAATCTGTACACATCACGCCTCATCTGGGGCCAATAAAAATGATCAGCAAGCATGAGCAACGTCTTCTCACGCCCAAAGTGACCCATCAAACCACCAGCATGTGATTCCTGCACTAAGAACAAACGCAACGACGATTCTGGAATACATAGTTTGTTAGCTCGAAACAAATATCCATCATGTATATGATACTTATCCCATGCGTTTCTAAGAGCACATAAACGATATGGTTCAGAAAAATCATGGTCAGTTGCATAAAGTGCACAAATAGCTTCTAATCTAGGAATTTTAACATCAAGATTGGTTAATAGCATGTTCTTCCTAGATAGAGCATCAGCAACAACATTCTCTTTTCCCTTCTTATAATTAATGATGTAAGGAAAAGACTCAATGAACTCAACCCATTTAGCTAATCTTCTATGCAAGTTTGATTGAGCTTTCAAGTATTTCAATGCTTCATGATCAGAATGTATGATGAATTCCTTTGGCCACAAATAATGTTGCCAAACTTCAAGTACTCTCACAAGTGCATACAATTCTTTATCATAGATTGAATAATTCAAACGAGCACCAGTCAATTTCTCAGAAAAATAAGCTATAGGCCGTCCCTCTTGCATCAAAACGCCACCTATGCCTATACCACTAGCATCACATTCAACTTCAAATTGCTTCGAAAAATCAGGTAATGGAAGCAATGGTGCAGAAGTAAGAAACGTTTCAATGTATCAAATGCAATGTCTTGGGCCGCGCCCCATACAAAAGGAACACCTTTCTTTGTCAAATCATTTAATGGTGCAGCAATGGTGCTAAAATCTTTCGCAAAGCGCCTATAGAAACCAGCGAGACCGTGGAAACTACGCACTTCACTTACATTCATTGGAGTAGGCCAATTCTGAATTGATTCAATTTTAGATTGATCTACCTCTACTCCATGCTTAGAAACAACAAATCCTAGGAATATGACCTTATCTTTTGCAAATGTACACTTCTCAAGATTAGCATACAGTTTATTATCACGTAACACTTGCAAAACATGTCTAATATGAGTGCAATGTTCAGATTCGGTGTGGCTGTATATGAGTATATCATCAAAGTAAACAACCACAAAACGACCAATAAACTCTCTCAAAACATGATTCATCAAACGCATGAAAGTACTAGGTGCATTAGTAAGGCCAAACGGCATGACTAACCACTCATACAAGCCGAATTTAGTTTTGAAAGCAGTTTTCCATTCATCCCCTTCTTTCGTCCTAATTTGATAATAACCACTACGCAAGTCAATTTTAGAGAAAACAGCAGCACCACTCAATTCATCTAGCATATCCTCTAAGCGTGGAATAGGATGACGATATCGAATAGTGATGTTATTAATCGCTCTACAGTCAACACACATGCGCCATGTACCATCTTTCTTAGGAACTAAAATAATAGGAACAACACAAGGGCTAAGAGAAATACGAATGTACCCTTTTTCCAGCAACGCTTGTACTTGCTTTTGAATTTCCTTAGTTTCTTCGGAATTAGTCCTGTAGGGTGCACGGTTGGGAAGTGTCGCGCCAGGAATCAAGTCCACTTGATGTTCTATATCACGCAATGGAGGTAAGCCTGCGGGTACATCTTTTGGAAACACATCCCCAAAGTCCTGCAAAACAGAAGAGACACCAAGAGAAATACGGGTCATGTCGTTAGAAACCAATACCTCGCCCTTATACATGAGCACAAGTGGCATGGCTGTAGGATCCTCACGGAATTCTCTCATATATTCCTTAGTGGCTAGTATTAATAAACCAGGCACTCTCTCACTTTTCGTTATATCACTCAATTTAGGCTCAATTACATCAGGAACAGCTGTCACGCAATCTCGCCGAGTGGTAGTATCTTCCTTCAAGTTCACCTCTATCTTCTGGCGAGAATCATTCACAATTTTTGTGGTGTCATTGGCTGCATAGTAATCTTCTTTCCTTTGAACTCCAAGTGATATGTATTGGCTCGGCCATTGTGTTGCACATGGCGATCATAGAGCCAAGGCCGGCCCAATAGTAGGTGACAAACAGTCATAGGAACCACATCAAAATCAATAGAATGTTTGTATGGCCCTATTTGAAAATTCACACGTACCATATGATTTACCTTCATCACACCATTGTTGCTCAACCATTGTATGTAGTATGGCTTGGGATGAGGTAAGTATGTCAAATTCAGTTTGGCACATAGTTCCTTACTTGCAAGATTTCTGCAGCTACCTCCATCAATAACGACCTTGTAAGCTTTGTTTGGTCCAACTAGAGCTTTTGTTTGGAACAGGTTGCAACACTGGGATTCCTCAACCGGTTGCACATTAAGTACACGTGAAGATACGACAATAGTGGGTGCACGCTCAGCATATGCATCAGCACCAACCTCGCCGTCATCAATATCATCATCAGAAACGTCATCTCCACTTTCTACTTCACCTTGTTCATTAACAAACATAACCTTGCTGTTTGGACAATCCTTCTTGTAGTGACCTCTGCCTCCACAAGTATGGCACACCACATCACGAGTACGTGCGGTAGACATGTTGGAACCCGAGCTAGCAGCAGGAGCAGCGGGTTTCCGAGTATTAGAACCAAACGAAGGTGTACTTGCTGGTTTGGCTGATGGTGTAAACGGAACAGCAGCTGGTGGCATGACAGTGGGAGGTGTAGATCTGGCCGAAAATCTGCTAGAAGATGGAAATCGAGCACGTGACTTTGCCTCTTCAGCCAGCTGGGACTCGGCCTCTCTAGCATGGTGCAGCAGCTCGTTCATTGTCTCATACTTGTGATAATGCACAATACTCTTGATTGGAAGCTTCAAATTGTTGAGGAAACGTTGCATCGTCATCTCTCGTGATTCACGAACATTAGCATGCTGCATAAGCATCTCCATCTCCATGTAGTACTCATCAACTGTCATTGTGCCTTGCCTCAACTGTGTGAGCTTGTCAAACACAGAACGCAAATAATTGGAGGGAACAAAACGATCCGCCATGATGGCCTTCATCTCACGCCAATCCCTCACAGGAAGTTCATTATCGTTTCGTCTATTCTGCACAATAGCTTCCCACCAACGCAAAGCGTAACCATCAAATTCTGATGCAACAAGTTTGACCTTCTTGTCTTCTGGGTAATCAAATAAACGCCAGAGCTTTTCAATCTTCAACTCCCAAGTAATATAATCCTCAGGATCAAGCGAGCCAGTTGGATTGTAAGCACGCTGGGCACGTCCAAGAGGAGCATACCCACGGCCATACAGAGGAGCAGCCGCAGGTGCAGGGGGATTTGCACGTCCCCTGCCACGATGTGGAGCAACATCAGCCGCACTCCCCTCATCAAAGTCCTCAAACCCATCATCATGTTGTGCCAGTCCGGGCTGGAGTGTTGCCTGAATTGCCTCAATGGAACGCTGCAAGGTGGCAAAGTTGACATTCATAGCAGTCAGCTGCGTCTGAATATTATTGATGGCTCCAGTATTATTCTCCACAGCATCTTGTATGTCGGTGATATTTCTATCAACAGACTCTCTCCAAGTAACAAGCTCCTCCACCTGCTTTTTCTGTGACACAATTTCATCATCACTCAAAGACATGATTAGTAAGTTAGTGCAAAAATCAAAATCAGTATGGTGGAAACTCTCACAACTCACTCACAACTGATAAGAAAGAAGATCTTACCGTTCCAAAGTGAATAGAGATGCTCTACCAAACGTAATCAAAGACTGATGCACTGAAGTGATGAAGTGAATATCAAAGATATAGAGAACGATCACAGGGCACACAGGTTATTTATGGTGGAGCTATAGGTATGGTATCCTATCTACACCGCAAACAAGTTCTAGTGCTGATCGTATGACATAGACCCACGGAAACACACACGGTGGAGATAAATGGGGCAATTGCAACTATGAAAATGAGCTCAAAAAAGTAAGGTATGTCGGAGGAATGCTCGTGTTGCAATGCACAAGGAGAGACGCTAGCAATGTCTCAACGAAACGGGCACAAGATTGCTAACTAAGCAGCCCGCAGAGCACTAAGCACGCTAGTCTCGTAGGATAGTTATAGACACAAAGAAAGGCTTACTAAGGCTCACAAGGATAGGTACGCTATGTGGACTCAGTAAAAAAATAAACAAAAAAAAATTGGACCTGAGAATTGGTCTCTGCCACGGCAGAAAAACGGCCTAAAAACAGCCATAACTTGGCCCAAACTGACTCGGTTCGACTCAAACTGATACATACCGACCCATATATGGGTTCGGCCTTATTGGCACGCAGTCCAAACGTCGTGGAACACCTCAAACATGTAATTCTTGGTGCGCCATCTCTCTCTCTTGCTCATACGTGATTTCCTCATTGCGTCCTAGTGCGCCGCCTCCCGCTCCTCCCTCGCGCACTTGTTGATATTGGAAATCAGCGCTTGTCCTTCTTGCTGCAACTCTCCTCCTCCTCGCGCAACACTTGTGTTATCAATAAACCTGATCATACAAAGATGCATAGACTTAGGTAGTATAAAGTTCTCATTAAGTAAAACATCAGGTTCAATTAAGAGTGAATTCACCTGTTGCTCAATCAGCTTTGCACGAGCTCTTGTAATGGGTCCAATCCTGATTTCATTGGACTTGTTCTTTGCAGCAACATCTTCATTGTGAATAGGAGTAGGAGATAGTGGAATAGTATGGATGTCCTCATCACAAGGGTTTCGCCTGTGCGAGTTGAGGGTCTAAAGGTGTTGAGTTACCCTAAAGGCTCTCCCTAGGACGGCTTACATAGATATCTGGCCTAGGGTTTACAGGAGAGATCAATCCGGCTACGACTAAGAGTTGGTTACAGAGTACATCTTGAACTACAAGTAACATTATGGGCCTCAGTCGGTAAGTCTTCTGGGCCTTCCCGTAGTCGGATTGGACTCCGTCTTCTCTCCCTAACTGGGCTGCCTGTGAAGCAAAGCTCTAACCCGAAGTGGGCCACCCTGGTCAGTGAGGATCTGTGAGGTTACCCGGAAAGTATATCCCCAACAGTAGCCCCCGGAGGCCTCCAAGATCTAAAGTCAGATTTTATCATCGTCTAGCTTGATCATCGGCTTGCAGAATCTTGAAGGGTTCCTGAAACTTCACAACAAAAAATACGATCCGGGTCTTAAAAGTAAGTCGGACCTTTCAATTAGTTACTCGGATTTTCCAGATCGCTTTTAAACTAAGCCGGAAGTTGGTCTCTAACACCACCTGACACAAGTATGGTCAAGTCATGTCATCTGACAGACGTTCCGTCAGCACGACCATTGGTGGGTCCGTGGTTCGCAGAACCGAGGCGCCGTTTCAATGCGTGCGTGGAGATCGAGACGACGCAATCATCACGCGGGCCCTTCCCAGTTCTTTCCACGACGCGTGGCTATTACACTGTAGCGTTTGCACGAATCTTGGCGCAGGTAGGTGGATATAAGGGGTGTAGATTCCTTCTTCTCCTCTCCACCAGTCCTTCGACGTTTCTTTCTTCCCAATCCCCAGCGCGCCTAGAGCCTTTTCGTCCTCCTCCCACAGAGCTCCTAGCGCCGCCACTTTGAGGTCACCTTTTCCACCGGAGAGAAAAATGGCTTCATCCTCTTCTTCTTCTCTGGCGGCGGCGGCGACGTCGGCGGAAGCAGCTGCAGAGAAAGAGAGCTTCCGGGGAATCTGGATCCCCTGCGCCCTCGACGATGATGGCCTCAAAAACATGGAGAAGGAGGGGCTTCTCTCCGCCGGCAACTGGCGGAGCGGCTCCGGCGAAACCGTCCCCAATCCGCGCGAGGGCGAGCGCGTCCACTTCGGCACCCATCTGGACCGAGGTTTGTCCTTTCCTCCCTCGGAGTTCTTCTTCGAGGTGATTGACCACTATGGAGTTCAACTCCATAATCTTCCTCCCAACTCCATTCTAGAGATGAGCGCATATGCCGCGCTTTGCGAGGGCTTTCTCGGCATTAGGCCGAGCTTGCTTCTTTTCCGGTATTACTTTCATGTCCGGAGAAATTCCATTACTGCCGGTGTTCCTTATATCACCGGTACTATTAGTTTTTCTGTTAGCCGAGACCGGGCATATCCCAAAATTTCTCCTAGTGACTCGGTCAAACAATGGCCAGCCACTTTTTTCTATCATAGGGATATTCCGGCTCCAGGCAAAGCTACTGCTTTGCCAGCTTTTGTCGACGGAGCTGCCACGGCCCAGCCTTCCTGGGACGAGGCTGCTCCGGCTCTCACCGACGATCTGATCCTCGCTAAGAGGCGGATCGAATATCTTATCAAGCACAAGGGTCTGAAAGGATCCGACTTAGTCCAGTGCTAGGTCTCACGTCGGATCCAGCCACTTCAATACCACGGGGATAGACTGATGCACTCTATCACGTCTTCCAAAAAAGACTCTCTCTACATCAGCCCCAAAGCCTACACCATCCAAGGTTACATAAGCCAGATCAAATGGCTGATCAAAGAGCGGATCGAGAGGAAAATTCCGGAGATTTCTCTGGATATGCACACGGCGGAAAACCCCGTGGTAGCGGTAAGCTTCCATTAGTACACCTTTTACATGTTTCAATCTTTATATATTGCAATGCTGATATGTTTTCTTGTTTTCAGCTTGCTGATCTCCCCGAGTCGGAGCTTGCTCCACTCGAAGGATATCCTCCTGAGTTTTCTCAGGAGACTGAAGTGGTCCCATTGTCGGACCTTGCGCTCAAGAAGCGCAAAGCCCCGACAGTGGCTGTAGGCACAAAGGAAGTGCCTGTTGTGAAGAGGTAACTTTCATTCACAATTCCGCCTTTGTACCTTTCTCGAATTTCTTTCTGAGATGTAATGTTTCCACTTTACTTCATTCTCAGAGCAAAGCCTCTCATCAAGGGTAAGGGGAAGGGGATTCCTGTAAAGCCCCTGCAACAGGCGAAGCTTACCATAGCTTCCCCTGCCACGGCTCCTCCGACTCCTGCCCCTCAACCTTCTGCAACACCGGCGATTACTCCTTCTCCGGTTGTTGCAGAAGATCCGGCTCCTCCAACGGCGCATGTGATCCTTGGATCGCACACTGACGTCACCGTGGGTGCGTCAGCTCCAGATAAGGGTGAACCCTCTTCGGGTAATGATCCCTCATCTGAAGTCTTCGCCGACAACCTCCTCAGCAACCTCGGACTTGCCAAATTTGGCTTATCCCGGAAGTCCGCAGAGGAGATCCAGCGGCTGGCCAGGCAAGTCCTGGATAAAAGCCATCTTTCCCCCGAAGAGGAGGCGCAAGAAGCAGAGGACGTCAAGTTCTCTGACCTTCTCGCCCAAGTCCGCCTTCGCGACGAGAGGATCAGGACTGGCGAGCTTCCAACAGCCCCAGTAATTCCTCTTACTCTCGCCGAGAAGGTGGCAGCTGAGGTGAACGCGGGATTAGGCAAACTCACCCGCGAACAATATGTAAGTCAGAATTCCAACTCTTGTTTTTTACCTTATGTTATATCATATCCTCTAGCCCCCAAGCATGAAGTAGGATATAGAAATCCGGGTTTATGCTTTCATTAGGATGCCAAAGAACGATCTAGTGTAGCCCCCAAGGCTCGTGCTGATATTTAGCAAAAAATATTAGCCCGAGTCTTAAGTAGCTTTCTGACTTACAGAAAGTATGTTCCTATAACCAGGAATTGTTAAAAAATGTCTGTGATAAGCGGAGAGAGATCAAAGCTCTCCGGCTTAAGAATGCTGAGCTCAAGTTAGCCAAGGATGAAGCCGAAGGTAAACATTTCGAGATTCAAACCTTGTCTTTTACTTTTTTCAATGTCGAATTTTTCTGAACTTTTGTTCTTTTTGACTTACAGCGTTGGTGAAACAATCCATCGCTATGATTGAAGAGGCCGAGAACCTCAAAACCTTAGTGGTGGAGAACAAGGGACTTCGCCAAGAGCTGGATAAGCTCAAGGCGGATCATGAAAGGAGCATAGCTCAAGTCCTCGAGTCCTCCTCCATGGCCACTGAAGAGCGCGATCTCAAGATTGCCGCTCAAGATAAGGTTATCTCGGACCTCAAGAATGAGGTTGGCAGAGAAAAGGATATATCCCAGGCGCTCCGGGCTGAACTGCAGAGTCTCCGGGAGGAGAAAGCCAAGATTGACGACGTCATCCTTGGTATGTGCCATCTATCTGACTTATTATTTCTTCGACTTGCATCAATGTCGGTTTTTTAATATCCTTGTTTTGTGTATAGGTCCTCTGAACTTGACGGACTCCTCCTCGTCTGAACCCTGCACTCACCAGCTTACCCAAGTCAGTGATCTTCTTTATGACTACCGCCAGTCCCTTGAGGACATTGGCGAGTCTCTCAGGATTCCGGACATGCCAAGCATGTCGGACTTCTAGGTGCGGGAGAAGGCCAAGGAGATGTCGCAGCTCGTTTGGGACTGGAACATGTCCTACGCGCGGACTGCTGCGCAGATTGCTCTCACCATGGTCATGAGCCACCATGGAAACATGGAGATATGGCAAGTGACCAAAGGGTACTACAAAGTAGACGAAGACGGCCAGGAGCAAGACCTTCAACCTATCATGCACTCCTGCGCCGGATATGGGTGCCACGTAGCTGACCTGACCAGCTACGAGGTGCCCTTCTTCACCCGCGTGGATACTCCGCCACCTCCTCCAGAAGACGCCGAAGAAGTTTCCGACGATGAACGGACCACCTCGGATCCGGACATCTCGGCAAGATATCAAGGTGGAGTAGCCAGCGAGCCGGCAAATCCTTCATCTCCTCCTGCATCATAGACCAGAAAACTATGTATTATTCCGGGAAAAACCTGATGCGATTGTAAATATTAATTACTATGACTTTTGCTAGTGCTAAGTTTTTTTTATCTATTCAGCACTTTTGTCTTAGATTATTTGTGTGCCTGAAATGTTTTCATAAGCACTTAGAATTTTCCGCCTCTACTTATCGTTTCTCTGGCTTTCCGCCTCATCCCTTTCGTGAGCCGGCTAAACCTTCAGTCGGAAACTTTGCCGAGCAACGGAGCTCAATTGCTAAACCATTTTAAACTCGGAAACAAAGTCGGCTTCCAGTACCAACAATTCACTACTCGGAAGATACCCGCATCCAGCAATCAAACAAATAACCCAAGCAAAGACTAGAATTTTTTAGAGTTATACCCGAAGGTAGAAGTTTTAGAATCGGAAATCTAAACAAGAATGAGCATGAGATAAAGTACTTTCAAGCATTCTAGGATTTTCGACTATGACATGATCATCAGGAAATAAGATGGTAAAAACTTCTCAGGAAAACTTTGAGGTAACCAAAACTTTTATTTCACACAGAACATGTACATATGTATGATTACAAAGAAGGATAAACTAAGAATAAAAGGGACGTAGCTGAGCAATATTCCACGGTCTATCTAATTCATCCGGATTTGTTCTGCCTCCAGCTCTCTTTCTCTTCTTAGTAGCAGGTCTTTCTTTGACTGGCCTCATATCAGTTAAGTAGTACGACCCATTATGCAATACTCGACTAACTAAAAAGGGCCCTTCCCATATTGGGGAAAGTTTGTGCTTTCTATGTTGCACAAGTCGGAGAACCAAATCACCTTTATTGAAAGATATATTTTGGACTCTCTGGCTATGATACTTGCGTAACTTCTGCTGATAGGCTGTAGATCTCATTTCAGCAACGACGCGAACTTCTTCGACTAAGTCAAGATCATTTTGTCGAGAAATCTCGGCATCCTCTTTGATATACGCGGCCAGTCTAGGAGAAGTATGAATCAAATCACTAGGAAGAACTGCTTCTGCGCCATAGACCAAGAAGAAAGGTGTATATCCTGTTGACCTGTTCGGAGTTGTTCGCAAACTCCAAATTACAGAGGGTAGTTCCTCTGCCCAAGCCCCCGTAGCACGTCTAAGTGGTGCTTCGAGTCTTGGTTTCAAGCCTTGTAGAATTAAACCATTTGCTCTTTTGACTTGTCCGTTAGCCTGTGGATGTGCGACTAACGCAATGTCAAGCCGGATATTTTGCTCGTCGCAGAATTCAGCCAACTCTCCCATGGAAAAGTTACTCCCGTTGTCCGTGATAATGCTATGCGGATAACCATACCGGATTATAACATCCTCGACAAATCTTTTGGCTGTTGCTCCGTCACAACTAGTGCCAGGTTTAGCCTCGATCCATTTCGTGAAATTATCCACCATCACTAAGAGGTGAGTAAATCCACTTGGAGCTCGTTTAAAAGGTCCTACCATATCAAGCCCCCAGACCGCAAAAGGTAGGTTATCGGTATTGTTCGCAGCTGATCAGCCGGAACATGAGCTTGCTTGGCGTACTTTTGGCAGCCTTTGCATGTCTTGACTAATCGTTCGGCATCTACCTGAGCTGTAAGCTAGAAAAAACCATGTCGAAAAGCTTTTGTCACTAAAGATTTGGCTGCAGCATGATGACCACACTCGCCTTCGTGGATTTCTCTTAAGATTTTCACTCCTTCTTCTGGAGATACACAGTGCTGAAAAACCCCAGAAACACTCCGTTTATGGAGCTCACCTTTAACAATAGTATAGGCTTTTGCTCGTCGGATAATCTGCCGGCTCAGCACCTCGTCTTCGGGTAATTTGCCATCTACCAAGTAATCAAGGTAGGGTTGAGTCCAGCTAGGAATTACAGCCAGAACTGCTATTAAAGGTGAGTCGGATTTGGTCGGATATTCCTCATCTACTCCCTTTATCGAGGGAACTTTGAGGTGCTCTAAAAATGCACCATCCGGAACCTCTTTCCATGCAGAGCCTATTCGAGATAGTGCATCTGCTTCCTCATTTTCCGCTCGAGGTATGTGTTGGACTTCAAACCCCTCGAACGATTTAGATAGATCATCCACGATAGCCTTATATGCTGCCATGTGCTTATTTGCATTACAAATATCCGAGACTTGCTGAGCAACAAGATCCGAATCTCCGTAACACATCAAGCGTCGGATGCCAATATCCTTAGCAATTCGGATTCCATGTAGCAGTGCTTCATACTCGGCAATGTTATTTGTCGCTGTGAAGTGGATCTGCAACACGTAGAAAACTTTATCTCCTTGGGGTGATTTGAGCACCACGCCAGCCCCCGAGCCCCCTCGAGCCTTAGACCCGTCGAAAAAGAGGGTCCCATATTCCGACTCAGGGAGGACCATGTTCTCCTTGGTCTCTGTCCAATCAACGACAAAGTCGGCAAGGATCTGGGATTTGATTGCTATCCAGGGTTTGTACTCAATATCGAAAGCTGCAAGCTCTATGCCCCATTTGGCGACGCGTCCTGTGGCATCACTATTGTTGATTATATCTCTCATGGGAGCTTTGCTCACCACGGTAATTGGGTGCTCCTGAAAATAGTGTCATAACTTACGAGATGCTAGGAAAACACCGTAAGCCAACTTTTGATAGTGCGGATATCGCTGTTTTGATTCTGTCAGGACCTCGCTGACAAAGTATGTCAGACGCTGCACCAGGTGCTCCTGATTTTCTTCTGGTCTCTCCACCACCATTACTATACTGACAACCCTATTTGTCATAGCAATGTAAAGCAACATCGGTTCCTCAGGTTCCGGCGCTGCAAGGATAGGAGCAGATGAGAGTACTTTCTTCAGGTCTTGTAGTGCAGCTTCAGCTTCGTCAGTCCAAACAAAATCCTTGGTTTTCTTCAGGAGCTTGTATAATGGTGTGGCTCTTTCACCAAGCTGGCTTACAAATCGACTGACCGTAGCAATGCAACTAGTTAATCTTTGTACGTCCTTCAGGCGAGTTGGCCTGGAAATATTGAGAATAGCCTTGATCTTGTCATAGTTCACCTCTATGCCTTGTTGAGACACGATAAAACCTAACAATTTTCCAGCTGGTATTCCAAAGAAGCATTTCTTCGGGTTAAGCATGATGTTGTATTTTCGTAAATTGGCGAACATCTCCTCTAAGTCAGAAATCAATGTTTCCTTCTTTTTGGACATGACCGCGATATCATCCACATATGCATGTACATTGCGTCCGAGTTGATCATGGAGGCAACGCTGCATCGTGCGCTGGTACGTAGCTCCTGCGTTCTTCAGCCCAACGGGCATCGTAACATAACAGAAGGTTCCGAAAGGGGTTATGAATGAAGTCTTGATTTTGTCAGATTCCTTCATCTGGATTTGGTGATAACCGGAATATGCGTCGAGAAAACAGAGGAGTTCCGAGCCTGCCATAGAATCGATAACTTGATCAATTCTAGGCAGAGCGAACGGATCTTTTGGACAAGCCTTGTTCAAGGCAGTATAATCAACACACATCCTTAAATCAGTGATGTCCTTTTAAGGGACCATTACAGGGTTGGCCGACCAATCAGTATGGATGACCTCTTCTATGAATCCGGATAGCTCGAGCCGCGCTAGTTCCTTAGCTATTGCCTTACGCTTTTCATCACCAAACCGTCGTAAGGACCGTTTGACGGGTTTAGCATTCGGGTTTACATTTAGAGAGTGCTCGGCAAGTTCCATAGGTACTCCGGTCATGTCAGATGGCTGCCATGCGAAGATATCTTGATTTGCTCGGAGGAACTTGACGAGCGCGCTTTTCTATGCGCTACTTAGGCCTGCGCCTATCTGGGTCACCTTGGAGGGGTCATCATCCTTCAATGGCGTCGTCTTCGTCTCTTCTGATGCCTTGAACTCCGGATTTGGCTTTGTCACCTCCTTCTTCGTCGCGGGAATCTCGGACGGATCTATGCTCTTCTTGATCTCCTGGTACTCCTGGGCGTGCAGCACGGCTTAGGCAAAGACGGCATTTCCATCCTTGCACTCTCGCGCTTTCTTCGGGTCTCCCCTGATGGTGATCACGCCGTTGGGACCTGGAATTTTCATCATATTGTAAATGTAACACGGATGAGCCATAAAAGCCTAGTAAGCCGGACGTCCGAATATAGCGTGGTATGCGCTCTTGAACGGGACCAGTTTGAAGGACCGTGCCTCCGTTCGATAATTTTTTGGTGTTCCAAAAGTAACATCCAAAGTGATCTCTCCTAGGGAGTTAGCTTGTCTTCCTGGGACAACTCCGTGAAAAATCACAGAGCTATGGTTAAGCTGTGTTTCCGAGATGTTCATCCGGCGTAGCGTTTCTACATAGAGAATATTGATGCTGCTACCACCGTCCATGAGGGTCTTGGAGAAACCATATCCATCAATAAGTGGGTTGACGATTAAGGCGTATTTTCCTCGCCTATGCAACTTAGGAGGATGATCAGCGCGGTCAAATGTGATTGCCACTTCCGACCAGTCCAGATACTGAGGGACAGCCGGAACTGTTGCGTTAAGCTCGTGGAGAACTGCTTTCTTGACCTTTGCTGGTTGAGATCCAAGGAAGGTGACGTAAGTGTCCTTCTTGGTAGGAAAAGTTTTCTTCCCTTCCGGCTTGGGATTTGAAGCATCGGCTTCCTCCATGTCGGAATCTTCCTTGGTCTCTTTGTCTTTTTCGGGATTTTTCTTTCCCTTCTTCCGCTTAGCTTTGTAGCCCGCGGTATCATCTCTTTTGATGTCGTCGTTAAAACGACATTCAGCGTTGGTGTGGGACGAGCCCCCATTGGCGTCCAGGTGATGCACACATGGGTTATTGGCGATGTCGGCCCAAGTGCAGGTTTTGCCTGGTTGTTGCTCTCCTCTACCTTGGACCCTTGATGTCCCACGGCCACGCCCGCGGCCTCCGCCACGTCCTCCTCATCCTCCAGACCCGAAAACAGTAGTGACTACTGCTGTCTCCGCGTTGGGTTTTTCTTCCGAGGTGTTTTTGTGTTTCTGAGCCTGTTGCTTTGTCTTTGCTGACTGAGGCACGGCCAGGACGTTGAGTAATCCCTCTGCATCATCGTCATCATCTGCATACTTGCTCGCTGTTTCTATCATTTCTCCCAGATCAGTAACCTTGTCACACTTCAAGCGATGGCGCAGTAAACCAATTGGGAGACCTGCAATGAAAGCTTCAATCGCAGTTTGATCATTTACTCCCTTGCAGGAGTTCTTGATGTCAATCCATTGTCCGAGATAATCTCGGCAAGTTTCTCTAGCTTTCTGGGTGCAACGCTGTAGGTCTCCAACCGTACAGGGCCTCCGATATGTGCCTTCGAAATTCCGAAAGAACGCACTTTGTAAATCATACCAGTTGTGGATGGTGTTCGCCGGAAGTTCATTGAGCCATGATCGTGCCATCTTCCGCAACATAAGTGGGAGATATAGGGTTGCGACCAGGCTGTTTCCGCCTTTGGCGATGCAGCAAGCTTGGAAGAAGTCCTGTAACCAGGTGTCTAGCCGAGCAATGCCGTTGTAGGCTTGAATATGTCTTGAGATAGCAAATCCTTCCGAGAATTTTGTAGCTCTGATGCGCGGTCCGAAGCACTTTGGGCCCACGTACACGTCATCGTTTTCGTAGCACCGATCCTCTATGTTGGAGTTGATCATGTGCCTTGCGTCGTTCAGGGATAGGGATCGTCCCGAATATCGGCTGTGGCTGCGGTGCCTTAGAGCCGGACTTTGGCTTCTACCACCACCTCCTCCGCCATGTCATCCTCCTTGACCTCCTTAGGGGTCGTTGTGATAACTGTGCTGTGGAGAGGGTGGTGCAGCTGGGTTGTTTTCGGCTGATCGCCGGCTTCCGTCCGGAGCGTCATTATTCCGGTTCCGGGGAGGTTCTTGACTATGACGAGCCCCCTGCCGGTTTGTGCCAGCATGCTTTCCATCGTTCCTTCGTCCGTCGTTCCCACCATGGTAAGGCCCAGCCGGACGGTTTTCATGTCTAGGAGGTGGCATTTTCTGACGATCCTCCTCCTGATGTTTCTCTTTATCTTCTCCTTTTCAGGGAGGATTCCTCGGAATCAGTGCAGCGATCGCGTCTTTTTCTGCTGCTGGAGCGACGTTGCTCTAGTTATGTGTAGTTCTGCGGTGCTGTCCTAACGATCTGGTTCTTGAATAATTGTCTTCCCGTCGTTCGGGGTTATTGTACTGCGCCCGAACGTAATGGGATATTACGCCAGCCCATGCCGGATCTGTGCGACATTGGTCGGAATCCGAGACCAGCTTTTGGCTTCCAGACAGGGCGACCTTTTGCTGCTCTAGTCCCTTATTGAGTAGCTTGATACCCAAACGTATCTCTTCTGGTCCTGGATTAGCCGATAGAATTTCGCGAGCTGCCACAGTATTTTGCACTGGTGTTGGGTATACCCAATCTCCGTTGCTATCTTTCCGCGGCTTTCCCATCTCATCCCCAAAAAGGATGGCTCGGACACGTGGGAATTGGTCATCATTGGTGTGACGCTTCCGTGTCTTCTGATGTAGACGGGACATATACTCCTTGTTTGACATGCACTTCTTCTCCACCTCGATGTTTTTGGCTTCATCAAGGAGTTGTTGACGACGCGCTTCTAGGGCTTGGGCCCTTTCGTCCAGCTCATCTGCAGTAAGTTCTGCAGCTGTCGGGATAGGTGTGGTTAATGCGGCATCGATGAGTTTACGCGCACCTTCAGTGATCACGTGTCCATCCACCGATGCTTCTTTTTTCGGCTCGTCTAGGATAAGTGCTCCATCCGAGTCTTCCTCGTATTCCTCGGCAATCACCTCCTCTGTCAGAGGGTCTTTTGCCGGGGTCTTGTTGTTTTGGTTCTTCTTCTTTGCCTTCTTGGCAGCGCCGGTAGCAAAGACGGCTTTGGGTCCGTTTCCCGGAGTCAAGCTCTGATCGGTACTTTCGGACATCTGGAGTTCGGGATTGTCTCCGACCTCCATATCATCCTGCGCTTTGGGAGAGTGTTCCCCGGATCCTTCGCCCATGGCTTCTCCATCTTCTGCAGCTTTATAGTTGTACTCCTCGTCATATTCCACGGAGAACTTTTGGAAATCTGTCGACGTCATGGACTCATCCGAAGATGCGGGAACGTCGGCGTTTGTTCCAATTGCCTCCAGCACCGAGTCGGTGTTTTCTCTAGCATCGTCAGAGCCGGATCCAGATCCAACATATCCGACGAAGTGCGATGCGTGCCTCCTGAGGTACCTGCGGCTTTCGCGATCAGCCATATCGAAACATTTAATGGTTTCGAGGATTGCTTCTGTGCTAGCGCCTTGCAGTATCATACATCTTAGTGTGTACCTGAGGAACGGCATGTCTGTCCCGACATCGCCAGAGTCGGAATCAGTGTCGCTGATGTGCTCCTCCTGGATTTCGACTTCCACGGGTGGGTCGATCTGGGATCCAGCTTCTCCAGGGAGATCCACTCCAGATTCGACTTGGATCCTGAGGTCTTCTTCAGGCTCGGATTTCTCCACCATCTCCGCAACTGGTGCGGGCTGGGTGGGATTAGGGTTATCTGAGATCCGGAACTCTGCCGCCTCCGCGGACAAAGGGGACCCAGAAAATTCTTCTGCCTCTATCATCACCGCTGGGGTGGGTTGGGCAGGTTCAGCGAAACCGTTGTAAACATCGATCTCGCCAAAAGACATGATTGTGTAGGCAGTCACGGCCTTCCTAGCCGGAATCCAAGTATCATCGAGAACGATGAGAGGGACGTCGCTGGCGTAGAGGACGCGACCGACGGTGATGGTCTCGCCGATTCCGATTCTTGCAGATTCCGCTCAGAACGTAGATCCGAAGCTCACTTACCCCACGGTGGGCGCCAACTGTTGTCGGTTTGAGGACAAGTACGCCATGAGGGGGTCCTCGAGGCGTGCGGAAGAGAGGGGTGTGAGACGTACGGTATTCCGGGATGGTGAGCACACAAGTTTACCCAGGTTCGAATCCGCCGGCTTAGGACGGACCCTACTCCTGCTAGCAATCCCGTAATACGGTAGAGCCAGAATATGGGTTACAAGGGTTTCGCCTGTGCGAGTTGAGGGTCTAAAGGCGTTGAGTTACTCTAAAGGCTCTCCCTAGGACAGCTTATATAAATATCCGGCCTAGGGTTTACAGGAGAGATCAATCCGGCTACGACTAAGAGTTGGTTACAGAGTACATCTTGAACTACAAGTAACATTATGAGCCTAAGTCGGTAAGTCTTCTGGGCCTTCCTGTAGTCGGATTGGACTCCGTCTTCTCTCCCTAACTGGGCCGCCCGTGAAGCAAAGCTCGAACCCGAAGTGGGCCACCCTAGTCAGTGAGGATCTGTGAGGATACCCGGAAAGTATATCCCCGACACCAGCTGGCGGCGCGCAGGCCCACACGCTCAGGCTGGAGACTCCAGTGTGGGGTCTTGTTTATTCATGAAGCATCTTCATAGCTTGTGCGCGCTTCTCGACGTCCATGTTCGTGCGCTCATGGAGAGGTAGTGGTAGGATGTCGAGCGCGGTGAGGTGCTCGAAACCATAGACGATCATGAATGGACTCATCTTGGTTGAAAAATCTTTCACAAAGCGACGATAGAAACTGGCCAACCCATGAAAACTTCGGAGTTCACTCACATTTGTTGGTATGGGCCAATCTCGTATGTCCTTTACCTTGGAAACATAAACTTCAATTCCCTTCGAAGAAACGAGAAATCCAAGAAAAATCAACTTGTATTTAGCAAATGTGCACTTGGGAAGATTAGCATAAAGCTTTTCATGTCGAAGGATTTGCAAAACTTCCTTGATATGTGTTACATGGTCCTCAAGTGATTTGCCATAAACAAGAATATCATCGAAATAGAACAACACTTTTTCCAATGAGAGAACGCAAGATGTGATTCATAAGGCGCATGAAAGTGGATGGGGCATTTGATAAACCAAAGGGCATAACCAACCACTCATAGAGACCAAGTTTGGTCTTGAAGGCGGTTTTCCACTCATCACCTTCAGCCATGCGTATTTGATGGTAACCACTACGAAGATCAATTTTCGAAAAACTAGTGGCTCCACACAACTCATCAAGCATGTCATCGAGACGTGGTATGGGATGTCGATAACGCATGGTGATAGCATTGATTGGACGGCAGTCCATGCATAACCGTAACGTATCATCCGTCTTTGGAACAAGAATCACGGGTACGGCACTTGGACTAGTGCTAACTTGGATCAAACCTTTGGAGACGAGTTGGTTGATTTGATGTTCGATCTCCTTCGTCTCCTCCGGGTTCGTGCGGTAAGCGGCGCGGTTGGGAAGTGGTGCACCGGGGATGAGGGCAATTCGATGTTCGATGCCACGAAGAGGGGTAGTCCATGTGGAAGCTCTTCGGGAAACACATCCTTGAATTGCTGCAAAACTTTCATCAAAGATGGAGGAACATTGGTTAATTCATTAGTTCCTTGCGCTAGTCCCTTGCAAAGGAGGACACAGTGCAAGATGGATGGGTTGTTCCGAACATCTCTCATCTCACTTTTGGTGCAAGGAGAACACTCTTAGTTTTTCCACTCGAATTTGGCTTGTGGCTCTCACTCACTATGAGGTGGTTCTCTCTCTCACCGCTCTTCTCAGAAGTAGGTGTTGTGCTTTGCGCCGTCACTAAAGCCTTTGCATTGTCCGCGATTATTTGGCTAGGAGTCATTCGGTTGCAAAACACATGTTTTTTGAGCCATTTGAAGGTGTATATATTGGTGCGACCATCATGTTGAGCAGCCTTGTCAAATTGCCATGGTCGACCAAGAAGCATGTGGCAAACTGTCATAGGAACCACATCACACTCCACCATATCTTTGTAAGGACCAATGGCGAAGGAGACCGATACGGTATGCTTGATCTTCACAGACCCTTGGTCACTTAGCCATTGCACGTGGTAGGGGTGCTTGTGTGGATGGAGGTTGAGGTTGAGCTTCTCACACAACTCGGTGCTAGCAAGGTTGTGAAAACTCCCTCCATCAATGATCACCTTGATAGATTTCCCGTTGATGCCGGCTCGTGTTTGGAAGATATTGGAGCGTTGGTCTTCATGCTCTTGTGCTTGAGTGGTCAAGATCCTTGTGACAACAAGCGATGGACTTGCGTCATGCTCACACATGAGGAGTTCTTGATCATCTTCCACTCGCTGCCTTGCCATTGCTTCCTTGACACGGGCATCAAACTCATCTTCACTCAAGTACTCTTCATCACCATTGGCATGGATGAACAAGACTTTCTTGTTTCCACATTCGGTCGACTTGTGTCCTTTACCTCCACACTTGTAGCATTCGCCGTTGAAAGGTGTATCACTCTTTGCTTGCTTGCCACTTGGGGGCAGTTTTCCTTGAGGAAGTGTGGGCTTGAAGGAAGGCTTGGAGGTACTTGAGGAGCTACCATTGAAAGTTGTTGGTGTAGGGTTGAAGCTTGCTTGTAGGTGAAGTACGTCTTGTGCTTGTTGTACTTGATAT
Source organism: Avena eriantha (assembly GCA_910589775.1). Taxonomy (NCBI): domain Eukaryota; kingdom Viridiplantae; phylum Streptophyta; class Magnoliopsida; order Poales; family Poaceae; genus Avena; species Avena eriantha. The sequence continues at coordinate 392,372,733 of OU342743.1, read as the reverse complement.
CCTCTTGCACTTGACGTTCAGCCTTTGTTGCGATGTGCACAAGGTCAACCATGGTGTTGTATGTTTGGAACTCGACGATACGCTTGATTGGGTGATTCAAGCCAATAAGGAAACGTGCCATTGTTTTCTCCATGCGCTCATCAAAGTTGGCGCGAATCAAGTTGAGTTCCATTTCCTTGAAGTATTCTTCCACGGTCTTTGTCCCCTGACGAAGAGCTTGAAGGTTGTTGAAGAGGTCACGCGTGTAGTGCGCGGGGACAAACCAGGATCTCATGTGAGCCTTCATGTCATGCCAAGTTGTGATTGGCGGCTCTTGTCTTGCATCACGACCAACTTGAACTTGTTCCCACCAAAGGTTGGCGTAATCATCAAACTGAAGTGAAGCCATGGCGACCATCTTCTCGTTGCTATAGTTGTGCATGCGGAAGATCTTGTCGACTTTGAGTGCCCATGAGAGGTATTCTTCAGGGTCATTGGATCCGGTGAACTTGGGCATTGCGAACTTGAGCTTGCCAAAAGTTCCTTCGTCGTTGCGGTCATTGCGACGAGCTTGGTGACCTTGTTGATGACCTTGTAGTTGGGGAGGTGGAACTTGGTTCTCGCGTCCTTGTTGCGGAGCTTTCTCTTGATATTGTTGTTGACGTGGTTGAGGCGCTTGGGCCTCATGGTGGCAAGGGTCTGGAGCCTCTTGACGCGGTTGATGACGAAGAGGAGGCTCGTTCCTCGGTTGGTGATGTTGGTTAGGCACATGGGCCTCACGGTGAAGAACATGGTCATGAGCCTCTTGACGTGGTGGGCGTCCCTCATATTGTATCACGTGACGCTCCAAGTTTTGTTGATGTGGAGGAGGCGCCACGTGATGACCATGGTGTCGTTGTTGACATTCATGACGTTGATGACGAGGAGGATGATCTTGGAGAGTTTCACGTCGATGACGAGCTTCATTCTCCAAGTTGGAGTCATCACTTGTTGTGTCAAGTATGTGTCGTGGTCGATGGTGGTAGACTTGCGGTTGCGCTTGCGGTTCCTCTTGTGGTTGCTCTTGTCGGATCACTAGTGCCCTTGCGTGATGATGGTGTGCTTCTTGCCTTGCTCGTGGCCTTGAAGAGAGGTCACCATCATAGCTTGACGTTGTGGCGTGCCGTGAGGAAGGTACATAGTTCGAAGAGATTCCATCTTCAACCACGAGGGCATCATTGCGTCTTTGAGCACTTTGATGTAGATCTTGTGGAAGCGGTGCATGACGATGCGAAGAACATGCTGATCTTGATGCGCGTGAACGTGGTCTTGCCATGCCGTCGATGAGGCGTCGAAGATTGTCATTTGTTTCGGCGACGGAGCGTTGGAGCGCTTCATTTTGGTGGCCGAAGTTGTGATGCATTGCATGCATTTGTCGTTCGAGGCCGTCGAAGCGGTTGTCAATGTTCTTGAACTCGGCTTGCGTCTCGCCAAATTGTTCATCTTGTCGCGTCTCAAGGGCTTGGCAACGTTCATGGAACTCTTGTCGAACGATGAAGTGACTTGCGCGCGTCATGTACGGACCTTGATCTTCTTCTTGGGGAGGTGGTTGGCTCGTCTCGCCGTGCCTATCCATCATGCAAAACACACAAGTATTGTATATGGAAGCGGAATATGGTGGTGTTAGCCTTGTACCTCACCTTGGGGATTGCACCAAACTAGAGACCACAAGTGAGAGCTATAAGCGTGCAAAGTGGAATTGCAAAGAAAACTCACACTAAAGAAAGAACTAACTCTCAACAGCTTGTTGGTGGTAGGTTAGTATTGTGGAAAGCCAAAGAACCAACCAAAAGAAAAGGGATAGTCAAAAGTGGGTAAAATCCAACAAAACTCAAGTTAAAGGCGAAGGTCAACAACTCAAAAGGATGACAGGAACCTACGACTATATACACACACGTGGGGAAAGTTGGGATTGACACGACTATGAAAATGAGCAAACAAAACGTCCTAACAAAGACTAAGCTCGTTGTCGTGCCAATGCAAGGAGAGACCGTGGCTCGTTTGCAAAGATTAAAAATGAGCAATGAATTTCTGCACTTGCCTTGGGCGCTCTTCTTTCTCTCTTGCTTACAAGCTTTGAGACTCTCTTTTGCAAGGGGAGACTATTTTTCTTTTGCTTTTTCTTTGTATCTTTTTCACTTTTTTTTGCTCTCCCTTGATGCTACCTAGTCACACTTGCTATTGCTCTTGCACTCTCACTATCCAAGGACAAATGCACAATGCTCAAGCAAACAGAAGATGAGCCACTCTCATGGGATAGGTACACACAAAGGAAGATAGGGGTTAACAAGGTGACGCAAGTTATACCTTCGTTGGTGATGATGAACTTGGCGTCGGTGGTGTGGGATGATGTTCGTGGTCCGTGGTGTCAATGAACACGGAAGTTGATGATGCGGAAGCTTGCTGGTAGTTGCTGACACGCACACGGGACACGAGCAAACAAAGGAGATTAGCCAATGCGAAAAATGAGGCAAAATTGTCAAAACTGACGTTACAGCCGGACACTCCGGTATGTCTGGGCCGGACACTCCGGTCTGTCTGGGCCGGACACTCCAGTCGGGCGGACACTCTGGTCGGTACATGCCGGACACTCCGGCGCGGGTTTCCTGCTCGTGTTCTTGAGCGGAAATCCTCGCCTTCGGGCCTCAAATCCACGAAAAACTGGCCAAATCAGGCTGGGGAAACGCAGGATAAAGCTGGACCAACTCCTTAGACAAGGTTTGGTCGGATCAAAACCACAAATAACACTCCAAATCAAGAGATCAATCCAAAGGCAAATATGGGTTGTTTTTTGTGGGGATTTTCGAATTTGTGGTGGATAGAAGAAAAATTTGTGGGGGAAATCGTGAGCAACGAAGCTCTTTATACCAATATGTTGAGGGAAAACCTCTAGGGTGGCCTGATCTTTCACGATTCCCTTTAAAATCGAGGGTGGAGTGTGGGGGAAGGAGGGAAGGATGAACACGATGAACACACGCACGAAGAACGCGACGAACACACACACACAAAACCACGATAAACACCAACAGCTCACGCCGGCGGTGACCGGTCCGGCCCAATCCCTAGGATCGGCGTCTGGCGGAGGACTCTCTCTCGAACCGGCACAGCGAGATGGGAGACTCGGTGAGATCTTAACGTCTAGGCAAAGGGACACCGATGCCTAGGGCTTGTACAACGCGGGGGCACAATGCAAACTCCAACGAGGTTTGGGGATATTGGTGCTCCTTAGTCAAGGAGCATGAGGCAAGAATTAGATAGATCCACAAAGGGGTTTCCAGTAATTCCAATATCAAGCCTAGGGTTTACAATGGAGGTGGGGGTCTATGTATAGGCCAACCACAAAGTCAGGGGTAATTCAGGCATTAAAGTAGAGTTCTAGGCAAAATAGAGGGGTACATGGGCCATAGGGCCCAGCTAGGCTCGCAGGCCCATCACTTGGGCCTGACACTCCGGGTCGAGTGGGCCGGACCTTCCGGGGTGGCCGGTCACTCCGGGACGTGTCCGGGCAGTGTCCGAACTGGCACACAGAATGTCTGCGCCAGGTTCGTTCTCGGGCAGGCCGGACACTCCGGCTGAGCCACGCCAGGCACTCCGGCTGAGTCACATAGGACACTCCGGCTTTGGCAGCTTCAGCACAGGTGCAACTTCAGGGCTCGCGGATCGACGCGGTGGGGGCTCGTACCTGATGATGCACAAAGTAGTGGTAAGAAGTAGCACGCCATCCAAGGAGGTATCAAATTGGCACAAGGAGAGGAGTGAGTTCACCTTAGCTTGGAGGAGTTTGGCTCGGGCACGAGTCATGGGTCCACTTGGGGGACTTGTTGTTGTAGATGTAGAAGCGTCTGTAGGACGGGCTGCATCAAAACGCAAATGTGGGCTGTATTTATTTGTGGGGATTTTCGAATTTTTGGTGGATAGATGAAAATTTTGTGGGGGAAATCATGGGCAACGAAGCTCTTGATACTAATATGTTGAGGGCAAACTTCTAGGGTGGCCCGATCTTTCACGATTCCCTTTCAAATCGAGGGTGGAGTGCGGGGGAAGGAGGGTGAAGGATGAACACGACGAACACACGCACGAAGAACGCGATGAACACACACACGCAAAACCACGATAAACACCAATAGCTCACGCCGGCGGTGACCGGTCCGGCACAATCCCTAGGATCGGCGTCGGGCAGAGGACTCTCTCTCGAACCGGCACGGCGACATGGGAGACTCGGTGAGATCTTGACGTCTAGGCAAAGGGACACCGATGCCTAGGCCTTGTACAACGCGGAGGCACAATGCAAAATCCAACGAGGTTTGGGGATATTGGTGCTCCTTAGTCAAGGAGCATGAGGCAAGAATTAGATAGATCCACAAAGGGGTTTCCACTAATTCCAATATCAAGCCTAGGGTTTACAATGGAGGTGGGGGTCTATATATAGGCCAACCACAAAGTCAGGGGTTATTCAGGCATTAAAGTAGAGTTCTGGGGGAAATGGAGGGGTACATGCGCCATAGGGTCCAGCTAGGCTCGCAGGCCCATCACTTGGGCCAGACACTCCGGGTCGAGTGGGCCGGACACTCCGGGTCGAGTGGGCCGGGCAGTCCGGGGTGGCCGGACACTCCGGGAAGTGTCTGGGCAGTGTCCGAACTGGCACACAGAATGTCCGCGCCAGGTTCGGGCTCGGGCAGGCCGGACACTCCGGCTGAGTCGCGCCGGACACTCCGGCTGTGGCAGCTTCAGCACAGGTGCAGCTTCAGGGCTCGTGGATCGACGCGGTGGGGGCTCGTACCTGATGATGCACAAAGTAGTGGTATGAAGTAGCACGACATCCAAGGAGGTATCAAATTGGCACGAGGAGAGGAGCGAGTTCACCTTAGCTTGGAGGAGTTTGGCTCGGGCACGAGTCATGGGTCCACTTGGGGGACTTATTATTGTAGATGTAGAACCATCCGTAGGACGGGCTACATCATGATCTTTGAAGAAGGTGACCTTGTGTGGATACACCTAAGCATACACCGCTTCCCCAAGGAACGTGACTCCAAGCTCAAGCCAAGAGGAGATGGTCCCTTCAAGGTCATCAAAAGAATCAACAACAACGCCTACATCATCGACATACCGACCTCCAAGTACCTTGCAAGCAATACATTCAATGTCAAGGATCTCTCACCCTACCATGGAGAAGTTCAAGGTGACAACCATGAAGAGTCGAGGACGAATCTCTCCCAAGGGGGGAGCTGATGCAGCCCGTCCTACGGACGCTCCTACATCTACACCAACAAGTCCCCCAAGTGGACCTATGACTCATGCCCGGGCCAAACTCTTACAAGCTAAGGTGAACTCGCTCCTTTCCACGTGCCAATTTGATACCTCCTTGGATGGCATGCTACTTCATGCAACTACCCTATGCATCATCAGGTACGAAGCTTTGACACATCACCAAGCACCCAAGGATGGAGAACAAGGAGCAGAGCGTGAAGCAGGAGCCGCTAGAGCTGCTTAGACCAGAGTCTCCGGTCTGCGCACACCGGAGTCTCCGGTCCACCAAAGTCTCTGGCCTGAAGACACCGGAGTCTCCGGCCCCACCTCCCGTCTGCCCCCAGAATCGAGCTCGGGGTCAATCTGACTGCCCCTCCGAAGGATGGTCTGGAGACCGACCGGAGTCTCCGGTCCAAACCGGAGTCTCCGGACCGCCACACCAGAGTCTCCGGACCAACCGTCGCCAGGCATGTAAAAGGCATTTGGGACTTCAGCCCATGTACCCCTCAATCCGTCCAGAACTTGTCTTTTATTCCTAAAGTACCCCTGACTATGTGGCTGGCCTATATATAGTCCCCCACCTCCATTGTAAACCCTAGGCATGATATTGGAATTAGTGGAAACCCCTTTATGGATCTATCTAATTCTTGCCTCATGCTCCTTGACTAAGGAGCACCAATATCCCCAAACCTCGTTGGAGTTTTCATCGTGCCTCCGCGTTGTATGAGGCCTAGGCATCAGTGTCCCTTTGCCTATACGGCAAGATCTCACCGAGTCTCCCATCTCGCCGTGCCGGTTCAAGAGAGAGTCCTCCGCCCGACACCGATCCTAGGGATTGTGGCGGACCGGTCACCGCCGGCGTGAGCTATTGGTGTCTATCGTGGTTTTGCGTGTGTGTTCATCGCGGTCTTCGTGCGTGCGTTCGTCGTGTTCATCGTCCCCTCCTCTCCCCGCACTCCATCCTCGATTTGAAAGGGAATCGTGAAAGATCGGGCCACCCTAGAGGTTTGCCCTCAACAGCAAATCTATCAAGGTGATCATTGATGGAGGGAATTGCCACAACCTTGCTAGCACCGAGTTGTGTGAGAATCTCAACCTCACCCTCCATCCGCACAAGCACCCCTACCACGTGCAAAGGCTAAGTGACCAAGGGTCCGTGAAGATCAAGCATACCGTAGCGGTCTCCTTCGCCATTGGTCCTTACAAAGATACGGTGGAGTGTGATGTGGTTCCTATGACAGTTTGCCACATGCTTCTTGGTCGACCATGGCAATTTGACAAGGCTGCTCAACATGATGGTCGCACCAATGTATACACCTTCAAATGGCTCAAGAAAACATGTGTTTTGCAACCAATGACTCCTAGCCAAATAATTGCGAACAATGCAAAGGCTTTAGCGAGGGCGCAAAGCACAACACGTACTTGTGAGAAGAGCGGTGAGAGAGAGAACCACCTCATAGTGAGTGAGAGCCACAAGCCAAACTCGAGTGAAAAAACTAAGAGTGTTCGCCTTGCCACCAAAAGTGAGACGAGAGATGCTCGGAACAACCCATCCAGCTTGCACTATGTCCTCCTTTGCAAAGGACTAGCGCAAGGAACTAATGAATTAACCAATGTTCATCCATCTTTGATGAGTGTTTTGTAGGAATTTAAGGATGTGTTCCCCGAAGAGCTTCCACATGGACTACCTCCTCTTCGCGGCATCGAACATCGCATTGACCTCATCCCCGGTGCACCACTTCCCAACCGCGCCGCTTATCGCACGAACCTGGAGGAGACAACGGAGATCGAACGTCAAATCAACCAACTCGTCTCCAAAGGTTTGATCCAAGTTAGCACTAGTCCAAGTGCCGTACCAGTGATTCTTGTTCCAAAGACGTATGATATGTTACGGTTTTGCATGGACTATTGTCCAATCAATGCTATCACCGTGCGTTATCGACATCCCATGCCACGTCTCGATGACATGCTTGATGAGTTGTGTGGAGCCACTATTTTTTCGAAAATTGATCTTCGTAGTGGTTACCATCAAATACGCATGGGTGAAGGTGATGAGTGGAAAACCTCCTTTAAGACCAAACTTGGTCTCTATGAATGGTTGGTTATGCCCTTTGGTTTATCTAATGCCCCTTCCACCTTTATGCGCCTCATGAATCATATTTTGCGTTCTCTCATTGGAAAACGTGTTGTTGTCTATTTCGATGATATTCTTGTTTATAGCAAATCACTTGAGGACCATATAACACATGTCAAGGAAGTTTTGCAAATCTTTCGACATGAAAAGCTTTATGCTAATCTTCCCAAGTGCACTTTTGCTAAAGACAAGTTGATTTTTCTTGGATTTGTCGTTTCTTCGAAGGGAATTAAAGTTGATATTTCCAAGGTAAAGGACATACGAGATTGGCCCATCCCAACAAATGTGAGTGAACTCTGAAGTTTTCATGGGTTGGCCAGTTTCTATCGTCGCTTTGTGAAAGACTTTTCAACCATTGCTTGCCCCCTTAATGAATTGACCAAAAAGAATGTCACCTTCATGTGGGGCAAGGCACAAAAAAAAGCTTTTGATGAACTCAAAAAGAGGCTCAAGGAAGCACCTCTCCTTGCATTACCAGATTTCACAAAAACTTTTGAGATAGACTGTGATGCTAGTGGTATTGGCATTGGAAGAGTCCTTATGCAAAACGGACGTCCCATAGCCTACCATAGCGAGAAACTTGATGGTGCTCGCCTTAACTATCCGATTTATGACAAAGAGCTTTTTGCCATAGTTTGGCAACACTACCTTTGGCCCAAGGAATTTATCATACATTCCGACCACGAGTCGTTGAAATATCCCAAAGGCCGAGCTAACTTGAGCAAGAGACATGCTAAGTGGGTTGAGTTCATGGAGTCTTTTCCGTACATTGTCAAGTATAAGAAGGGCAAATATAATGTAGTTGCGGACGCATTGTCTCGCAAACATACAAGCCTTCTTACGAGACTTAAAATCAACGTGTTGGGTCTTGAGGAAATAAAATCTTTGTATGCTTCCGACCCGTTCTTCGAGCCAATTTTTGCAAAGTGCTCCAATGCCAAAGGAGTTGATGATTTCTATTTGCATAAGGGCTTTCTATTTAAACAAAACAAGATATGTATCCCGAAGTCGTCGCTTCCACTTTTGCTTCTCCAAGAATCTCATGGTGGAGGCCTCATGGGTCACTTTGGCCGTGACAAAACATTGGATATGCTCTCCAATCACTACTTTTGGCCCAAGATGAAGCGTGACTTGGAGCGCTACGTTCAACGATGCACGACATGTGTTCAAGCTAAGTCGCAAGCTAATCCCTATGGTCTTTATATGCCATTGCCTATTCCTCATACACCTTGGTCCGACATTAGCATGGATTTCGTGTTAGGATTGCCTAGACCTAAGCATCGTCATGATTCTATATTTGTTGTTGTGGATCGTTTTTCCAAAATGGCACACTTCATACCATGCCATAAGACCGACGATGCTTCACATGTTGTAAATCTGTTTTTCAGGGACATCGTCCATCTTCACGGTGTGCCAAGAACAATCGTCTCCGACCGCGACGTAAAATTCATGAGCTACTTATGGAAGCCCTCATGGCCAAGCTCGGCGTCAAGCTACTCTTTTCATCTGCATCGCATCCCCAAACTGATGGCCACACCGAAGTTGTCAACCGAAGCCTCGAGACTCTCCTTCGTGTGTTGATCAAGAAGAACTTGAAGGATTGGGAGGAATGCATTCCACACGCCGAGTTCGCCTACAACCGTGCTAAGCACTCAACAACCAAGATGAGTCCATTCATGATTGTCTATGGTTTCGAGCCCCTCACCGCGCTCGACATCCTACCACTACCCCTCCACGAGCGCACCAACATGGACATCGAGAAGCACGCACAAGCTATGAAGAAGCTTCATGAAGAAACAAGAGCTACTATTGAGCAACAAGTCCTTCGCCAAGCTTCAAGGTTAAACAAGGACAAGAAGGAGATGATCTTCCAAGAAGGTGATCTTGTGTGGATACACTTGAGCAAGGACCGCTTTCCCAAGGAACGAGATTCCAAGCTCAAACCAAGAGGAGATGGTCCCTTCAAGGTCCTTAAGGGAATCAACAACAACGCCTATATCATTGACATACCGACCTCCAAGTACCTTGCAAGCAATACATTCAATTTGAAGGACCTTCCACCCTACAATGGAGATGTTCAAGATGATAACCATGAAGAGTCGAGGATGACTCTTTCCCAAGGGGGGAGCTGATGCAACCCGTCCTACGGACGCTCCTAAATCTACACCACCAAGTCCCCCAAGTGGACCCATGACTCGTGCTCGAGCCAAGCTTCTCCAAGCTAAGGTGAATTCGCTCTTGTACTCATGTGACTTCGATACACCCCTGGATGGCTTGCTACTTCATGCCCTGACACTACGCATCATCAGGTATGAAGACACGAGCCAAAGGAGCGACGCGGCAGCCAACAGCTGCCAGGAGACCACGGTACTACCGGCCCCTGGAAGCGGTACAACCGCTCGAGGACAGCAGTACTACCGTCCCAAGCAGAGAGATGGACCTGAAGCCCCAGATCCAACCGGTACTACTGCACTCAGCAAGCGGTACTACCGCGCACACCTAAAGACTCACGGCAAAGCTTCTGCCCGCCCCGGTACTACCGCACCGGCCAAGCGGTACTACCGCGTTTGACCGGTACTACCGCTCAACCGAGCGGTACTACCGGACACCCTAGGGCCTGCGTGCTCCAGCTCGATCCTTTGGCCTTGTAACGTCCCCTTTTGATACTTTAGTTGCCTAAACTACCCCTGAACTTGTGGCTGGCCTATATATAGCCCCCCACCTCTATTGTAAACCCTAGGCATAGATGATAGACTAAAGAAAACCCCCTTTGTGGAATCTCTAGTTTTGCCTCATCCCCTTCTACCAAAGGGGATCAACTATCGTCACCACCTCGTTGGAGTTTGCATCGCGCCTCCCTCGTTGTACAAGGCCTTGGCATCGGTGTCCCATTGCCAAGACGTCAAGACCCTCTCCAAGGTGTTCTTCCCTCTCCGCTTGGGATCGAGGGAGCACGTTGACCGATCTTTCCTTGTGAGGATTCTATTGGACCGGTGGCCACCGGCGGGAGCAATCGGCCTTGTATCGTGCGAGTTTCGCGTGTGTTCATCGTGTTCTTCACTAGGTGTGCGTCCGCTTCCGCTACCTTCTCCCTTTCCCCTTGCTTTCCCATCGATTTGACCATGAGATCTGTGAAGATCGGGCCACCCACAGGGTTACCCCTTAACAACGCCAAACCTTACTTTACCTTGGTTGGCGCTCTGATACCAATATGTTGAGGCCAAACCTCTAGGGTGGCCCGATCTTTCACGATTCCCTTTCAAATCGAGGGTGGAGTGCGGGGAGAGGAAGGGAGGATGAACACGACGAACACACGCACGAAAAACGCGATGAACACACACACAAAACCACGATAAACACCAATAGCTCACGCCGGCGGTGACCGGTCCGGCGCAATCCCTAGGATCGGTGTCGGGCGGAGGACTCTCTCTCGAACCAGCACGGCGAGATGGGAGACTCGGTGAGATCTTGACGTCTTGGCAAAGGGACACTGATGCCAAGGCCTTGTACAACGCGGAGGCACGATGCAAACTCCAACGACGTTTGGTGATATTGGTGCTCCTTGGTCAAGGAGCATGAGGCAAGAATTAGATAGATCCACAAGGGGTTTCCACTAATTCCAATATCATGCCTAGGGTTTACAATAGAGGTGGGGGGCTATATATAGGCCGGTCACAAGTTCAGGGGTAGTTTAGGCAACTAAAGTATCAAAAGGGGGCGTTACAAGGCCAACTGACCGAGCTAGAGCGCGCAGGCCCTGGGCTGTCCGGTAGTACCGCTCGGTTGAGCGGTAGTACCGGTCAAATGCGGTAGTACTGCTTGGACGGTGTAGTAGTACTGGGGAGGGCAGAAGCTTTGGCGTGAGTCTTCAGGTGCGCGCGGTAGTACCGCTTGCTGAGTGCGGTAGTACCGGTTGGATCTGGGGCTTCAGGTCCATCTCTCTGCTTGGGGCGGTAGTACCGCTATCCTCGGGCGGTAGTACCGCTGTCCTCGAGCGGTAGTACCGCTTCTAGGGGCCGGTAGTACCGTGGTCTCGTAGCAGTTGTTGGCTGCTGCATCGCTCCTTTGGCTCGTGTCTTCATACCTGATGATGCATAGTGTCGGGGCATGAAGTAGTAAGCCATCCAGGGGTGTATCGAAGTTACATGAGTACAAGAGCGAATTCACCTTAGCTTGGAGAAGCTTGGCTCGAGCACGAGTCATGGGTCCACTTGGGGGACTTGGTGGTGTAGATGTAGGAGCATCCATAGGACAGGCTACATCATGTTGTGTCGTAGAAAAAGAAGGATGAGGAGCTTGTCAATTGGCATGAATATGAGGCTTTGCGGTCTCATTTGACACTTGTGTTTACTAACACCACAGATGGTATTAACAAGAATCTCTAGGACATAAATATGAGTCTGGATCAGAATATTGGAGCAGTTGATACTATCCAAACGCAAGTGGCTACACTCAATGCCAATGTCGCCACTTTGCAGCGTTCCATTGAGGGTTTTATAGCCGCCATACATAGAAGGCAAGATCCTCAACCTGATGATGCCTTTGATGATTTTGATGAGGGTAGCACTGTGGATGCTGCTCCACATGATGGCAGGGGACGTGCTATTCCCCCTGCCCATGCACCAGCTCGTGGCCGTGGGCTTGCCCCCTTGGGTGTTGATACATTGCAAATGTATCTATAATTTTTGATGTTCCATGCTTGGTTTTATCCACTTTCTTGTGTTTTGTCGACACTTTGGACTACCTTTCATATGATTTCTTGGACTAACCTATTAACAAGAGCCACAGTGTCAGCTGCATGTTTTCTGCTGTTTTTGGTTCCAGGAAAGTCAGAAAATGAATATTCTCGGAATTGGACGGGACAAAAGCCAAAGTACCTATTTTTCCGGAAGTCATCAGATGCTAGAATACGAGACAGAGAGGGGCCAGGGGGCCACCACACCACCTGGCCACACGGTCAGGCTTGTCCCGTGACAGGGGGTGGTGTGTCCAGCCTAGGCACCCCCTCGCCCTCCCCTTCCGACTATAAGATGCCCTCGGGACAAAAACCCTAAGTACCCGATCAAAAAAAATCCACGACAGAGTCTGTAGCCATCGTCGTCTCCATCCCTAGACCGGGACGGATCTGAAGCTCTTCCCGGCACCCTGTCGGAGAGGGGATTTCACCCTGGAGGCCTTCTTTATCATCATGCAAGCCTCCGGTGTGATGTGTGAGTAGTTCATCCTTGGACTACGGATCCATGTAGTAGCTAGATGGCTGGTTCTCCTCCTTTGTGCTTTCATGTCTAGATCTTGTGAGCTCCGTTCATGATCAAGATCATCTATTTGTAATTCTGCATGTTGTGTTTGCGGGGATCCGATGGATATTGAGATGCTATTTCAGATTGATTATTGATTCTATCATGTCTTTGTTATTTGTGATCTTGCATGCTTTCCGTTGTTAGTAGCTATCTTGGCCAAGTAGATGCTAGCAACTCCAAGAGTTAGTATTTATGCTCGATAGTGGGTTCATGCCTCTCGTAATCTGGGGAAGTGACAGAAATCTCTAAGGTACTAGATGTGATGTTGATACTAGGGAGAAAACAACAATCCTTTGTTCATAGAACAATCGTATTGTTTACTTTACATGCAGTTCGTAAAGCAATAATCTGTTGCTTGCAACTTAATACTAGAGGGGGTTCGGATGATAACCTGAAGGTGGATTATTAGTCATAGATGTAGTTGGATGGCGGTCTATATATAATGTTGTAATGCCCAATCAAGTTCCAAAGGAGTCAAGATGATTAGTATATGTATGTATTGCTTTCTCGATGTTTGTCAATTGCTCCGCTGTAATTTGTTCACCCAGCATGTTATCTATCTTAAGGAGAGCCACCTCTAGTGAACTATGGATCCTGGTCCTTTTTATTTTACATACAATCTACAATCTTTTACTGCTTTGTGTTTACTTTCTGCAAACTTTTACTTCTTTCCATTCGATACGTTTAATCATTTGTTTTCCGCAAAACACGGTGAGATTGACAACCTCATCGCAAGTTGGGGACAAAGTTCTGTGGTTGTGTTGTGCAGGTCTCCACGTTGCTACTAGCACCAGTAGTGCGCCCTGCCAAGGTCAGCTAGCAACACCTTTTGGGGTGTTTCCTTGCTCCTACTGGTTCGATTAAACCTTGGTTTCATTACTGAGGGAAACTTGCTGCTGTGCTCATCATACCTTCCTCTTGGGGTTCCCAACAAGCTCTACCTCAACATCGCACCAGCATTTTCCTGGCACCGACACTAAGCCATCAAGCATTTTTCTGGCGCCGTTGCCGGGGAGTCAAGGACATCTTCACAAGGGGAGTCCCTCATAACCAATCTCTTTACTTTGTTATTTTTGTTTTGCTTAGTTTCCTTTTGTTTTGTTTGCTTGTTTCTTTATCAAAATACAAAAAAAATTAGTTACTACTATAGTTGTTATTTTTGTTGGTCTGTTATTGTCTTGCTTTATCATGCTTTCTATCAATGGTTGGTTTCTTTGAAACTGAATCTTATTGGCATGGTGGGTTCACGGAAGAACAAAAATATTATTATAAGGAGCACCGCTTGTCACAAAAAGGGAAACACTTATGGGAACAAATTGATAAATTTTATACCATTGCTATAAACGTGTGCTCTACTTATAATGTTACTTATTGCTTTGATAAATCTTGTTGCTGTAGGAGGTATAAACACCTCCCTTTTCAATGTGAGTATAATGATAATGTTACCATATCTTCTTATGTTAAAGGTAATTATGACTTTTATGATGTGGAACAAATTGAAGAATTTATTGCTTGGAAGGGTGCATTTGAACTTGCTAGTTTGCTTGAAAATACTGATGATTCACCTTATAAATATGAGGTTTATGATATACTTAAATTTTTCTTTGATAATTACAAGGTAGAAAATGGCTATATTCTTGAATATCTTAATAGATGCTCTCCACCAATGGAAGAGACTAATGCCTTGCAGGAGCCTATGGAGGAAGAAATTGCTGAAACTGGAAGCTCATTGGATGAAAAAGAGGAGGAGAGTGATGATCAAAAGGAGGAAGAATGTATCTACCCATCCCTACCTTCTAATGAGAGTAACTCTTTACCCCTTACATTATTTGATTGTCCCCATGCTTACCAAAGGAGGACGAATGTCATGTTCCTGAGGATTCTTTTGAAAATGTTTATAATAAAGCTCTAGTGTTTGTAAATCATGAAAAGCATGATTTATGTGATAGTTATACTGTTGAGTTCATTCATGAGGCTACTGAAAATTATTACGAGAGAGGAAAATATGGTTGTAGAAGTTTTTCATGGTATTGAAACACCTCTCTATGTGCTGAAAGTTTTGAAGTTATTCTCGTTTTATCTTCCTATGCCTATCACTTTGTTCTTTGTGAACTTATTTGCATACAAGATTCCTATGCATAGGAAGTGGGTTAGACTTAAATGTGTTTTGAATTTGCTTTTTGATGCTCTCTTTTACTTCAATTCATATTTCTTATGTGAGCATCTTCTCAAACTATCATGCCTAACTCAAAGGCATTAAAGAAAAGTACTTATTGGGAGATAACCCAAAAGTTTTAGATGAGTCTTGGAAGTTATTACCTCTGTAATAACCGCTCCTTATCCTTTTTATTTTCTTTTTGTGCCAAGAGTAACCTCTAATGAGAGAGAAGTAATGATTGGGAAAGTTGATGTCCCGAAATAGATTTCTGTGCTTCACCGTAAACATTCGTGTAAAATCTCTGAACGTGTTTTTGAGGCGTGAATTTTTGTACTTCTGCCCCAAATTGTTATCTAACTTTCGTTAGTTCAACACTTTTTGATTTGAGCAACAGAAGGTCTTCAAAAAAATTCGTCTTTACCTGCTGGTCTGTTTTGACCGATTTCTGCCATTTTCTGCATTTGCTTCTTGTTGGTTCATTTTTGAGTTCTTTTGGGGAATTGAGCTTTTTGAGGTAAGTACTACAGTAGCTAGTGTTCTAATGGAAGTTTATTTGGTGTTAGAACTGAACCTTAAGACTTATTTATCTTGAGTACACTAATGTTGCTAATAAAGATTGTGTGAAGTTTTGATGAAGGAAAATTTTCAGGTGTATGGAAGGAATGAGTAATGAGATGAAGGATGGACTAAGGCTCAAGCTTGGGGATGCCATGCATGTCACCCAAGAAATCTCCAAGAAGTACAAGCGTCAAAGCTTGGGGATGCCCAAGGCATCCCCTTCTTCATCAATAAAAATCCTAGGTTTCTTCCAAACGCTTCATTTTTATTGTTTCATGCACAGTTGTGTTGTTCTTGGAGCGTCTTCTTTTTCGTTTTTGTTTTGGTTTTTCGTTTTGCTTGGTTTGCTTAGTTTGCTGAATAAATTGGTTGGACCCCCTCTTTCATACATTGGTTTGCAAATAGTTTGGTTTGGTTTGGAAAAGAGTAGGAAAGTTCATGCTTATGTGGTAAAAAGAGCTCGTTTTTGACTGTGGCCTATGCTTTGTCATGCCATGCTTGATATTGTTTTGGCTTTATGCTTAGTATTCTTTGCTGTAGCATGACTTGTTATAAACAATTGAGATTGCTTAATGTGACTTGGATGAATCATACGTTGTTTTAGCATATTAAAGCATAGTATTGTGGTATTCTCCTTTGATGCTTTATTTGGGTTGACTTGGCGCATGCTCACACCATGTTATGACTATCTCAAGTCACCTAAGCCTTTATGATCCTTTAGTTTTCAACTTGTAGTATCACTTTATGCTTTGATCAATGATGTTTTGTCGCTCTGCATGATTATGGCCATTATTGCTCTCTTAGTTTGTCGCTCCCAGTCTTTTGCTAGCCTCCACAACAACGTATGAGTTCCACTCATGCATCCAACTCCCTAAACCAAGTTATTCAAAAGAGTCCACCATACCTACCTACTAGCTTATGCTATTCCAAGTATATTCATGCTTTTGTTTATCTTCCAAATTAAACTTGATATGAGAAAACTAGTGATTAAAGCTCTTACGAACTTGATGGCACACTTTACTTTTCTTGCCCTTAATAAACTTGAACCATTGTGCCATCTATGTTGTATATGCTTGCACTTATTTGTTGGGAATTAGCAGAACCATGCTTTCATGGGGAACGCTTTCAACATTGCACTTGGTACTTGTACCTAGTTGATATCATGCTCTTTTGTATATGGACATCGTCGGTGTGAAATGAAAGGGGAGCTTGTAAGTCCATGGAGTTATGTATATGTGTTAGAGAAACGCCTGGGTTGCTGGTCTAATCCATGCTGACATGGTAGAAACCTGCAGCGTAACCATAATGAGCTGTCTATGAAGCATTCTTTTTATAAAAAAAGAGTCCTATATTGAGGAAAAAGAGAAAATTGAAAAAAAAAGAGGTTATGAAAAGAGGAAAGAGAGAAAAAAGCACCATATTCCCATGGTAAATAAGAAGATTGCTGAGATGCTCGTTGTCTGCTTGCCTTGCCATTTTGATATGGGGATTCTTCCGTATCATCGGGCAAGGGGTACCCCGTTGGCAGTTCTCTATGATACACATGTACTTACAATGACAAGAACTTACCGGTGACTAAACTTGCGTAGCATGAGGAGCGACCCTCGTATACAAGGGACATGAGATTTCTAACTTATACTTCGTCAAGCATGTACACCATAGTTTGTTCACTTTAACCTTAATCACTTCAAGATGCTTATGATAGGGGCAATGAGAGCTGAAAGCTATAAGGACCATAATTTTTGGAAGCTCTTTATGAGACTTGAATCCCTACTTCCTTTTATAAAAAGGCCTTTCTTCCACCATTATATTGAGTCTCCACCTTCTACCTTTTTGCACCTACTTTGAGAGCATAGTGGCCATTCTTAGTTCTATGTGCATTGTCCCAAGACTAGTTGATTGATGCATACTTGATATTGCTTGTTTTAAACTATTTGTATCTAGTCACTCTTATGAACTTTGAAGGTGTCCTATGCATTTATATTTGCTACTCTATGAGGGACAAGCTGAATACTATTATGCTATGTTTTCTTTATGTGAAACAAACAAACGTCTTGCAAAGCATTGTTATTCATGAATATTTTGTTTGTGCCTTTCCATGTTGCATCATAGTTTCTTTGCTTATTGCTAGAACTTTGTCTTTCATGTTATGATTGAAGTACTATGATCCCAACTTTGAATGTTCTGCAGATACTTTGATCAAGTCTTTGATGGTGCATGTCACCTCAAAAATTATTCTTTCTTTTTATCACTTACCTACTCAAGGACGAGCAGGAGTTAAGCTTGGGGATGTTGATACATTGCAAATGTATCCATAATTTTTGATGTCCCATGCTTGGTTTTATCCACTTTCTTGTGTTTTGTCCACACTTTGGAGTACCTTTCATATGATTTCTTGGACTAACCTATTAACAAGAGCCACAGTGCCAGTTGCCTGTTTTCTACTGTTTTTGGTTCCGGGAAAGTCAGCAAATGAATATTCTCGGAATTGGACGGGACAAAAGCCAAAGTGCCTATTTATTCGGATGTCATCAGATGCCAGAATACGAGATGGAGAGGGGCCAGGGGGCCACCACACCACCTGGCCACACGGACAGGCTTGGCCCGCGCTAGGGGGTGGTGTGGCCAGCCCAAGCACCCCCTCGGCCTCCCCTTCCGTCTATAAGATGCCCTCGGGACGAAAACCCTAAGTACCTGATCAAAAAATCCACGAAAGAGTCTGTAGCCACCGTCGTCTCCATCCCTAGATCTGGAGGGATCTGAAGCTCTTCCCGGCACCCTGCCGGAGAGGGGATTTCACCCTAGAGGCCTTCTTCATCATCATGCAAGCCTCCATTGTGATGTGTGAGTAGTTCATCCTTGGACTACGGATCCATGTAGTAGCTAGATGGCTAGTTATCCTCCTTTGTGCTTTCATGTCTAGATCTTGTGAGCTCCGTTCATGATCAAGATCATCTATTTGTAATTCTGCATGTTGTGTTTGCGGGGATCCGATGGATATTGAGATGCTATTTCAGATTGATTATTGATTCTATCATATCTTTGTTATTTGTGATCTTGCATGCTTTCCGTTGTTAGTAGCTATCTTGGCCAAATAGATGCTAGCAACTCCAAGAGTTAGTATTTATGCTCGATAGTGGGTTCATGCCTCTGGTAATCTGGGGAAGTGATAGAAATCTCTAAGATACTAGATGTGTTGTTGCTACTAGGGAGAAAACAACAATCCTTTGTTCATAGAACAATTATATTTTTTACTTTACACGTAGTTCGTAAAGAAATAATCTGTTGCTTGCAACTTCATACTGGAGGGGGTTCGGATGATAACCTAAAGGTGGATTATTAGTCATAGATGCAGTTGGATGGTGGTCTATGTATAATGTTGTAATGCCCAATCAAGTTCCAAAGGAGTCAAGATGATTAGTATATGCATGTATTGCTTTCTCGATGTTTGTCAATTGCTCCGCTGTAATTTGTTCACCCATCATGTTATCTATCTTAAGGAGAGCCACCTCTAGTGAACTATGGATCCCAGTCCGTTTTCTTTTACATACAATCTACAATCTTTTACTGCTTTGTGTTTACTTTCTGCAAACTTTTACTTCTTTCCATTCGATATGTTTAATCCTTTGTTTTCCGCAAAACACGGTAAGATTGACAACCTCATCGCAAGTTGGGGACAAAGTTCTGTGGTTGTGTTGTGCAGGTCTCCACTTTGCTACTAGCACCGGTAGTGCGCCCTGCCAAGGCTCAGCTAGCAACACCTTTGGGGTGTTTCCTTGCTCCTACTGGTTCGATTAAATCTTGGTTTCATAACGGCGGGAAACTTGATGATGTGCTCATCATACCTTCCTCTTGGGGTTCCCAACGAGCTCTATATCAACATCGCACCAGCATTTTCCTAGCGCCGACACTGAGCCATCAGGCATGCTCAGCGTGTGCTCAACCAATCTGCTGATGATGGTTTGGGCAAGCCAAAATTCTCAATACCCAAGTTTGATGGTTCCATTAATCCTGAAGATTACCTCACATGGGAGTTGAAGATTGAGAAACTCTGGTATTTATTTGACTATCCAGAAGATAAGAAGGTTAAGCTTGCAGCATCTGAGTTTGATGGTTATGCTTTGCATGGTGGGATGCTCTTGTGCAACATAGGAGGGAGGACAATGAACTTCCTGTGATGGATTGGCGCGAGATGAAGCAAATCATGAAAGCTCGTTCCGTACCAACCAGCTACCTGCGATCAGTTTTTGATAAATTGATGCAATTGAAGCAAGGCACAATGATAGTTGATGAGTACTACATGGAGATGGAGCTTCTTATGCAGCGTGCTAGAATTCGTGAGTCCATTGAGATGACCATGCAGCGATTCCTCAACAATCTGAAGTTACCAAATAACAGCATAGTTCATCATCACAAGTATGAGACCATGTATGAGCTATTGCACCATGCTAGAGAGGCCGAATCCCAGTTGGCAAAAGAGGCGAAGTCACGCGCTCGTTTTCCATCCTCCAGCAGATTTTTGACCAGATCTACTCCTCCTACAGCCATGCCACCAGTTGCTGCTCCGTTTAC
The DNA here is from genome assembly GCA_910589775.1 of Avena eriantha. Classification (NCBI taxonomy): domain Eukaryota; kingdom Viridiplantae; phylum Streptophyta; class Magnoliopsida; order Poales; family Poaceae; genus Avena; species Avena eriantha. Next base: position 392,352,746 of record OU342743.1, on the reverse strand, counting down.
ACCATCAGCCAAACTAGCAAGTACTCCTTCGTTTGGTGGTTCTAATGCTCAGAAACCCGCTGCTAGCTCGGGTTCCAACATGTCTACGGCACGTACCCGTGATGTGGTGTGCCATACTTGTGGAGGTAGAGGGCACTACAAGAAAGATTGTCCAAACAACAAAGTTATGTTTATCAATGAACAAGGCGAAGTAGAGAGTGGAGACGAAGCTTCTGATGATGATGTTGATTATGCCGAGGATGGTGCTGATGCGTATCCTAAGTGTGCTCCAACTATTGTCGTATGTTCACGTATACTAAGTGTGCAACCGGTTGAGGAATCCCAGCGTTGCAACTTGTTAAAAACAAAAGCTCTAGTTGGACCTAACAAGGCTTGCAAGGTGATTGTTGATGGAGGTAGCTGCAGAAATCTTGCAAGTAAGGAACTATGTGCCAAACTAAATTTGACATATTTACCTCATCCCAAGCCATACTACATACAATGGTTGAGCAAAAATGGTGAGATGAAGGTAAATCATATGGTACGCGTGAATTTTCAAATAGGGCCATACAAAGATTCTATTGATTTTGATGTGGTTCCTATGACTGATTGGGTCGGCCTTGGCTCTATGATTTCCATGTGCAACACAATGGCCGAGCCAATACATATGACTTGGAATTCAAAGGGAAGAAGATTACTATGCAGCCAATGACACCACAAGATATTGTGAATGATTCTCGCGAGAAGATAGAGGTGACCTTGAAGGAAGATTCTACCACTCAGCGAGATTGTGTGACAGCTGTTCCTGATGTAATCGAGCCTAAATTGAGTGATATAACGAAAAGTGAGAGAGTGCCTAGGTTATTGATACTAGCCACCAAGGAGGATATGAGAAGATTTTGTGAGGATCCTACAGCCATGCCACTTGTGCTCATGTATAAGGGTGAGGTATTGGTTTCTAACGACATGATCCCTATTTCTCTTGGTGTCTCTTCTGTTTTGCAGGACTTTGGGGATGTGTTTCCAGAAGATGTACCCACAGGTTTACCTCCATTGCGTGGTATAGAACATCAAGTGGATCTGATTCCTGGCGCCACACTTCCCAACCGTGCACCTTATAGGACTAATCTCGAAGAAACTAAGGAAATTCAAAAGCAAGTACAAGCGTTGCTGGATAAAGGGTACATTCGTGTCTCTCTTAGACCTTGTGCTATTCCTGTTATTTTAGTTCCTAAGAAAGATGGTACATGGCGCATGTGTGTTGATTGTAGAGCGATTAATAAGATCACTATTCGATATCGTCATCCTATTCCACGCTTAGAGGATATGCTAGATGAATTGAGTGGTGCTGCTATTTTCTCTCAAATTGACTTGCATAGTGGTTATCATCAAATTAGGATGAAAGAAGGGGATGAATGGAAAAATGCTTTCAAAGCTAGATTCGGCTTGTATGAGTGGTTAGTCATGCCGTTTGGTCTTACTAATGCACCTAGTACATTCATGTGTTTGATGAATCATGTTTTGAGAGAGTTTATTGGTCGTTTTGTGGTTGTTTACTTTGATGATATACACATATACAGCCACACCGAATCTGAACATTGCACTCATATTAGACAAGTTTTGCAAGTGTTATGTGATAATAAACTGTATGCTAATCTTGAGAAGTCTACATTTGCAAAAGATAAGGTCATATTCCAAGGATTTGTTGTATCTAAGCATGGAGTAGAGGTAGATCAATCTAAAATTGAATCAATTCAGAATTGGCCTACTCCAATGAATGTAAGTCAAGTGCGTAGTTTCCATGGTTTAGCTGGTTTCTATAGGCGCTTTGTGAAAGCTTTTAGCACCATTGTTGCACCTTTGAATGATTTGACAAAGAAAGGTCTTCCTTTTGTATGGGGCGCGGCCCAAGACATTGCCTTTGATACATTGAAACGTTTGCTTACTTATGCACCATTGCTTGCATTACCTGATTTTTCGAAGCAATTTGAAGTTGAATGTGATGCTAGTGGTATAAGCATAGGTGGCGTTTTGATGCAAGAGGGTCAGCCTATAGCTTATTTTTCTAAGAAATTGACTGGTGCTCGTTTGAATTATTCAATCTATGATAAAGAATTGTATGCACTTGTTAGAGTACTTGAGGTTTGGCAACATTATTTGTGGCCAAAGGAATTCATCATACATTCTGATCATGAAGCATTGAAATACTTGAAAGCTCAATCAAACTTGCATAGAAGATTAGCTAAATGGGTTGAGTTCATTGAGTCTTTTCCTTACATCATTAACTATAAGAAGGGAAAAGAGAATGTTGTTGCTGATGCTCTATCTAGGAAGAATATGCTATTAACCAATCTTGATGTTAGAATTCCTGGATTAGAAGCTATTTGTGCACTTTATGCAACTGACCATGATTTTGCTGAACCATATCATTTGTGTGCTCTTAGAAACGCATGGGATAAGTATCATATACATGATGGATATTTGTTTCAAGCTAACAAACTATGTATTCCAGAATCGTCGTTGTGTTTGTTCTTAGTGCAGGAATCACATGCTGGTGGTTTGATGGGTCACTTTGGGCATGAGAAGACATTGCCCATGCCCGCTGATCACTTTTATTGGCCCAAGATGAGGCGTGATGTGTACAGATTTGTGAGCTGATGCATTACTTGCCACAAGTCGAAATCCAAATTGAAGCCTCATGGTTTGTATAAACCTCTCTCTGCACCGACTACTCCATGGGAAGACATTAGTATGGATTTTGTGCTAGGTCTACCTAAAACTCAGAGAGGTCATGATTATATATTTGTGGTAGTGGATAGGTTCTCTAAGATGGCTCATTTTATTGCCTGCCACAAAAAGCGATGATGCGTCACATGTTGCTAACCTGTTTTTCAGGGACATCGTGAGATTACATGGAGTACCCAAGACGATTGTTTCTGACCGTGATGTGAAGTTCATGAGCTACTTTTGGAAGACCTTATGGGGGAAGCTAGGAATGAAGCTGCTGTTCAGTACTACATATCATCCCCAAACAGATGGTCAAACGGAGGTGGTGAATAGAACATTGTCATAGCTGCTAAGGACCATGATTAAAAAGAATCTGCGGGAGTGGGAAGAGTGTTTACCACATGTTGAGTTCGCTTACAACAGGGTTGTGCAATCAACTACTCAGCTTTGTCCTCTTGAGGTGGTGTATGGTTTCAAGCCATTGACGCCACTTGATATGTTGCCTCTGCCATTACATGAGAGAGTTGATATGGAGGCATCAAAACATGCTGATTATGTGAAGAAAATACATAAGACTAGAGAGGCAATTGAGAAGAAAGGCAAGAACATTGCTGCTGCAAGGAATCAAGCAAGGAAAGAAGTGTTGTTCGAGCCCGGAGATATGGTTTCAGTGCATCCGCGCAAGGACAGATTTCCACTACTTCGCAAGTCCAAATTGAAGCCACGTGGTGCTGGTCCTTACAAGGTGCTAGCCAAAATTAATGATAATGCCTACTCAGATGATATACCTATTGAGGAATTTGGTGGTGCTAGCAACAGTTTCAATGTTGTTGATTTGTCACCATATGTTGGAGAAGACCTTGGAGCGTCGAGGTCGACGCCTTTTGAAGGGGGGAGATGATGAGGACATCCTTACAGTTACACCTACCCGAATTGATAATGAAGATGTTCCAATTGCAAAGAAGGATCAATCCAATGAGGTAAGGATTGGACCAATCACAAGAGCTCATGCTAAGCTACTAGAACAACATGTGAACTTGTTTCTTAATGAACCTGGTGTTTTAATCAATGAGAATTTTATACTACCTAAGTCTTTGAATTATTGTATGATCATGTACTTAGGAGAAGAAGGCATAGCACGGATCGAGGAGCTAAAGGAACATGGCGTCTTGATCGATGAAGAATGCGCGAAGGAGGAGAGGGAGGCAGCGCAGGGAGCTGTCCAAGACAAAGATCAACAAGAGGAGGGAGTTCTCTACTGCGGTAGAGAAAAGGCTCATTTCTCTGCCACGACAGGCTGCGGCGGCAGGAAAACCGAGTCCGGCTCTGCCACGGCAGGCTGCCGCGACAGAGAAACCACGTGAAAGTCTGCCACGGCAGAACATGTGGCCAAGCCACTTTGTGGCTGGTTTGCATCCAATTTGGGTGGACCCAACTCGGGTTCCACCATAGGCCGCCACCCCCTGAACTCATAAATAGATGGGGGCACCGTAGATTAGGGTTTAGACCATGTTAAAATTATTTTGGAGTTGTTTCTTTTATAGAACCTCTGGAATTACCCTGTGATCGAATTCTACCAATTGCAATTGAGTGTGATCTGTTGTTCCACTGGGAATTAGTTCATTGCATACTACCATTCGTGGTCGACGGCTACGTGCGTAAGAGCGTGGTGTTGTGAATATCCTACAAGGTTCGAGAGCTGTTGCATTGGCATCAGGGATCGAGCGGGAGAGTTCATAGCTACAGGCTAGTTATCTATCATCCACCATCACCATCGACAACTGCTTGTTGAGAAGATCGGGCCACCCCATATCACAACTTCATCATCACTCAAAGACATGATTAGTAGGTTAGTGCAAAAATCAAAATTTGTATGGTAGAAACTCTCACAACTCACTCACAACTGACAAGAAAGGAGATCTTATCATTCCAAAGTGAATAGAGATGCTTTACCAAACGTAATCAAATACTTATGCACTAATGTGATGAAGTGAATATCAAAGGTATAGAGAACGATCACAGGGCACACAGGTTATTTATGGTGGAGCTATAGGTATGGTATCCTATCTACACCGCAAACAAGTCCTAGTGCTGATCATACAAAAACACAAGAAACACACACGTGGAGAAAAATGTGGCAATGCAACTATGAAGGGTGTTGCACTACTCTCGAGAGACACTAGAAAAGCTCAAAGTAAACATGCACAAGATTGCTCAATCTACCGATGCACAAAGATATCACTAGGCCTCTTGCTCAAATTCTCTTTTTGCACGTTTTCTTTTTCTTTTGTATAGCTCTTTTTTTTGCTTTTTCTTTTGCTAATTTGCTTTTTCTCATTTTATATATATATATCACACACAGCCAAATTACAAAGTACAACACCAAAATCTTAGGAGCAGCCTGTAGGAGTGGAAACTAGTCTCAATAGGCAAGTTCCTACACCTATGTAATAGAATGGATGTGGCGAAGGTTAAGGAAAAGTGCAATTTTTGCCACACTTTGTAAGTTCCTGCCGTGGCAGAGAAACAGGTCAAAAACCTGTCGTGGCTGAAAAATTCCTGCCGTGGCAGAGAAAATAGGCAAAATCGTGCCGCGGTAGAGCGGTGGTAGAGCAGTTGGCGCGCGGCAGAGAAAACACGTAGATTTGTGCCACGGCAGAGCGGCGGCAGGGCAGGCGCTAGCGGCAGAGAAAACCGTGTCACGGCAGAGTTCTGATCAGACACGATGTCGTGGCAAAGAAACAGTGTGATTCTGTGCCGCGACAGAAATCAGTTAGTTTTTTTTAACAAACCGACTCGGCCAAGTGTGTTTGACCCAGACTCTAGCTAAAAAGGATCTGGCTATGGCGGCGGAATTAGATGGTGGATACGACTAGAACAAGAAGAAAAACAATGAAATATTTCTAGATCTAAACTAAATGATGAACACAACCAGCAACTATTACTTGAATACGATGCAATCTAGGCTATGGCAACTCTTTTTGTGGGGCTTTTACTGTATAGGACGAAAAACACTCTCTAATCTATGGATGGATTGTGGAGTGCTTACCGAGGCAACGAGGAAATCTGATACCAAGATGATATAGGGTGGCTCGATCTTCTCAGCAAGATCTTGTCGATGATGATGGTGGATAATGGATAACTAGTGCGTAGCCATGATCTCTCTCGCTCGAACCCTGATGCCAATGCAACAGCTCTCAAACCTTGTAGGATATTCACAACACCACACTCTTGCGCACGCAGTTGTTGACCATGAACGGTAGTTTGCAATCTACTAATTCCCAGTGGAACAACAGATCACACTCAATTGCAGTTGGTAGAATTTGATCACATGGTAATTCTAGAGGTACTATAAAAGAAACAACTCCAAAATAATTTTAACGTGGTCTAAACCTAGATATTAGTGCGCCCCCATCTATTGAGTCTGGGAGGCAGCGGCCTAGGGTGGAAACCAAGTTGGTCCCACCCAACTAAGATACAAACCGACCCAAAAAGGGTTCGGCCACATGACTCTGTCGTGGCAGAGTTTCAGGCGGTTTATCTGTCATGGCAGCCTGCCGTGGCAGAGCTAGACTCGGTTTTCCTGCCGTGGCAGCCTATCATGGCAGAGAACTGGTGCTTTTCTCTGCCGCGGCAGAGAACTTGCTCCTCTCATTGATCTTCGTCTTGGACAGCTCCTTGCGCTTCCTCCCTCTCCCCCTCGCGCATTCTTCATTGATCAACATGCCATGTTCCAATAGCTCCTCTGATGCAGCCGTCCTACGGACGCTCCTACATATACACCAACAAGTCCCCCAAGTGGACCCATGACTCGTGCCCAAGCCAAACTCCTACAAGCTAAGGTGAACTCGCTCCTCTCCTCGTGCCAATTTGATACCTCCTTGGATGGTGTGCTACTTCATGCAACTACTCTATGCATCATTAGGTACGAAGCCTCGACACAACACCAAGAACCCAAGGATGGAGAACAAGGAGCAGAGCGTGATGCAGGAGTCGCTGGAGCTTCTCAGACCGGAGTCTCCGGTCTGCGCACACCGGAGTCTCCGGTCCACCAAAGTCTCCAGCCTGAAGACCCCGGAGACTCTGGCCCACTCTCCGGTCTGACCCCTGCACCGGGCCCTGGGACAATCTGAAGGCCCCTCCGGAGGCTGGTCCGGAGACTGACCAGAATCTCCAACCTAGACCGGAGTTTCCAGTCCACCACACCGGAGTCTCCGGTCCGACCGACGCCAGACATGAAAAGGCCTTTGGGCCTGCGGCCCATGTACCCCTTAGTGTGTCCAGAACTTGTCTTTCATTCCTAAACTACCCCTGTTTAAGTGGTTGGCCTATATATAGTCCCCCACCTCCATTGTAAACCCTAGGCATGATATTGGAATTAGTGGAAACCCCTTTGTGGATCTATCTAGTTCTTGCCTCATGCTCCTTGACCAAGGAGCACCAATATCACCAAAGCTCATTGGAGTTTGCATCGTGCCTCCGCGTTGTACAAGGCCTTGGCATCGGTGTCCCTTTGCCAAGACGTCAAGATCTCACCGAGTCTCCCATCTCGCCGAGCCGGTTCGAGAGAGAGTCCTCCGCCCAACGCCGATCCTAGGGATTGTGCCAGACCGGTCACCACCGGCGTGAGCTATTAGTGTGCATCATGGTTTTGTGTGTGTGTTCATCGCGTTCTTCGTGCGTGCGTTCGTCGTGTTCATTCTGCCCTCCTCTCGCCGCACTCCATCCTCGATTTGAAAGGGGATCGTGAAAGATCAGGCCACCTTAGAAGTTTGCCCTCAACATATTGGTATCAAGAGCTTCTCTGCTCACGATTTCCCCCACAAATTTTTCTTCTATCCACCAAAAAATTAGAAAATCCCCAAAAAACAGCCCAAATTTGCCTTTGGATCAATCTCTTGATTTGGAGTGTTATTTGTTGTTTTGATCCGACCAAACCTAGTCTTAGGTGTTGGTCCAGCTTTATCCAGCGTTTTCCCAGCCCAATTTGGCCAATTTTTCGCGGATTTGAGGACCCAAGGCGTGGATTTCCGCTCAAGATAACGAGCAGTTCGCGATCTGACTCCAGACCGGAGTCTCCGACCTGCACACCGGAGTCTCCTGCCTAGACCGGAGTCTCCGGCCTACCCACACCGGAGTCTCCGGCCTGCACCGGAGTTTCCGGCCTGAAACCCCGGAGTCTCCAGCCTGACGCATGATTTTGACAGTTTTGCCTCTAATCTTGCATTGGCTAAATTCCTCTTGTTTGTTTGTGCTCGTGTGCGTGTCGTCAACTAACAACAAGCTTCTACATTTACAACACCCGCGCTCATCGACACCACGGCCTACGAACATTATCCCGCACCACCGACGCCAAGTTCATCATCAAAGAAGGTATAACTTGCCTCACCTTGTTAACCCTAGCTTCCTTTGTGTGTACCTATCCCATGAGAGTGGCTCATCTTGTGTTTGCTTGAGCATTGTGCATTTGTCTTTGGATAGTGAGTGTGCAAGAGCAATATCAAGTGTGACTAGGTAGCATCAAGGGAGAGAAAAAAATACAAAAGAAATACAAATAAAAAGCAAAAGAAAAATAGTCTCCCATTGCCAAAGAGAGTCTCAAAGCTTGTAAGCAAGAGAGAAAGAAGAGCGCCCAAGACAAGTGCACAAATCCATTGCTCATTTTCCCTATTTGCAAACGAGCCATGGTCTCTCCTTGCATTGGCACAACAACGAGCTTAGTCTTCGTTGGGACATTTTGTTTGCTCATTTTCATAGTCGTGTCAATCCCAAAAATCTCCACGTGTGTGTACATAGTCGTAGGTTCCCGTCACCCTTTTGAGTTGTTGACCTTCGCCTTTGACTTTTGTTTTGTTGGATTTCACCCACTTTTGACTACCCCTTTTATTTTGGTTGGTTCTTTGGCTTTCCACAATCCTAACCTACCACCAACAAGCTTTTGAGAGTTAGTCCTTCTTTAGTCTGAGTTTTCTTTGCAACTCCACTTTGCACGCTTATAGCTCTCACTTGTGGTTTCTAGTTTGGTGCAATCCCCAAGGTGAGGTACAAGGCTAACACCACCATATTCCACTTTCATATACAATACTTGTGTGTCTTGCATGATGGATAGGCACGGTGAGTCGAGCCAACCACCTCCCCAAGAAGAAGATCAAGGTCCGTACATGACGCGCGCAAGTCACTTCATCGTTCGACAAGAGTTCCGCGATCGTTGCCAAGCCCTTGAGAAGCGACAAGATGGACAATTTGGTGAGACGCAAGCCGAGTTCAAGAACATCGACAACCGCTTCGATGGCTTCGAAAGGCAAATGCAAGCAATGCATCACAACTTCGGCCACCAAAATGAGTCGCTTCAACGCTCCGTCGCCGAAACAAATGACAATCTTCGACGCCTCATCGACGGAATGGCAAGACCGCGTTCACGTGCTTCAAGTTCTGCAAGTTCATCGTGTCGTCATTCACCTCTTCAACAAGATCTACATCCAAGTGCTCCAAGACGCAATGATGCCCCCGTGGTTGAAGATGGAAGATCTTCGAACTCTGTACCTTCCCCACGGCACGCCGCAACGTCAAGCTATGATGGTGACTTCTCTTCAAGGCCAAGAGAAAGGCAAGAAGCACACCGTCATCACGCAAGGGCATCAGTGCTCCAACAAGAGCAACCACAAGAGGAACCGCAACCGCAAGTGCAACCGCAAGTCTACCACCATCGACCCCAACACATACTTGCAACAACAAGTGATGACTCCAATTTGGAGAATCAAGCTCGTCATCGACGCGAAGCTCTTCAAGATCCTCCTCCTCGTCATCATCGTCATGAACATCCACACAGACAACATGGTCATCACGAGGCGCCTCCTCCACCACAACAAAACATGGAGCACCAAGTGGTCTAAATTGAGCGACGCCCACCATGTCAAGATGCTCAATACCATGATCTTTGCCGTGAGGCCCTTGTGCCTAACCAACATCACCAACCAAGGAACGAGCATCCTCTTCGTCATCAACCGCGTCAAGAGGCTCCACACCCTCGCCACCATGAAGCCCAAGCGCCTCAACCACGTCAACAACTGTGCCAAAAGCAAGAGCAAGCTCCACAACAACAACATCAAGAGAAAGCCCTTCACCAAGGTCGCGAGAACCAAGTTCCACCGCATCAACATCAAGATCAGCAAGCTCGTCACATTGACTGCAACAATGAAGAAACTTTTGGCAAGCTCATGTTTACAATGCCAAAGTTCACCGGATCCAATGACCCCGAAGAGTACCTTTCATGGGCACTCAAAGTCGACAAGATCTTCCGCATGCACAATTATAGCAACAAAAAGATGGTTGCCATGGCTTCACTTGAGTTTGATGATTACGCCAACCTTTGGTGGGAACAAGTTCAAGTTGCTCGTGATGCAAGACAAGAGCCGCCAATCACAACTTGGCATGACATGAAGGCTCACATGAGATCCCGGTTTGTCCCCGCGCACTACACACGTGACCTCTTCAACAACCTTCAAGCGCTTCGTCAAGGGACAAAGACCGTGGAGGAGTACTTCAAGGAAATGGAGCTAAACTTGATTCGCGCCAACATTGATGAACGCATGGAGCAAACAATGGCACGTTTCCCTATTGGCTTGAATCACCCAATCAAGCGCATCGTCGAGTTCCAAACATAACCATGGTTGAGCTTGTTCACATCGCAACAAAGGCTGAACGTCAAGTGCAACAGGATATCAAGTACAACAAGCCCAAGACATACTTCACCTACAAGCAAGCTTCATCCCCTACACCAACAACTTTCAATGGAAGCTCCTCAAGTACCCCCAAGCCTTCCTTCAAGCCCGCACTCCCTCAAGGAAAACTGCCCCCAAGTGGCAAGCAAGCAAAGAGTGATACACCTTTCAACGGTGAATGCTACAAGTGTGGAGGTAAAGGACACAAGTCGGCCGAATGAGGAAACAAGAAAGTCTTGTTCATCCATGACAATGGTGATGAAGAGTATTTGAGTGAAGATGAGTTTGATGCCCGTGTCAAGGAAGCAATGGCAAGGCAACGAGTGGAAGATGACCAAGAACTCCTCATGTGTGAACATGACGCAAGTCCATCTCTTGTCGTCACAAGGATCTTGACCACTCAAGCAAAAGAGCATGAAGACCAACGCTCCAATATCTTCCAAACACGAGCCGGCATCAATGGCTAATCTATCAAGGTGATCATTCACGGAGGGAGTTGTCACAACTGAAAGTGCATGTGTGCCCCCATGTTTGTTTTTGGTAATTAGTGACAATCTTTATGGACTTATGTTTGCATTGAGTTTTACCTGAAGGATTTGTCCATAGGCAATGCTTGAACTATATGTTGGCTTCAAGGTTGGGAGAAGAAGAAAGTGAAGAAGATTAAGTGTTGACCAAGGTTTCAATGAGTGATCTGGAGATTGGTCAAGTGAGAGTTGAGCCTATAGCAAGTGTGTCTTGAAGACTAAAGTTGGGGTGATATCTCTTATGTTCCTTCAAGACACCAACATAATGAAGAAAGAAGAAATGATGTGCAAGTTCAAAAGCTATCTCGAAGAGATCATTTGCTTGGAGCTTGCCATCCTATGGTTATCATGGATATGGGAAGATGATATGCTCAAGAGAGAAGCTCTACCATAGTGTAGTATGGGAGAGCAATTTGCAAGTCTTCACCAAGCTAGTGCAATCAAGAAAGGTGTTCCATCTTGAGGTGGACAAGATCGCTATCATCAAGCTCAAGTGGAATATGCTCAAGGCAAAGGTATGTTCTTGATAGGGTTTCTTTCTTACTGGTCTCATGGTGTTAGTTGGGGAGACCGGTTTATAGGATAGATAACGGTACTATCAAGAGGGGCTCTCGAGTGAGTAACTTGATCATATCCTTCATGAGAGCTCAAACCTTTGCATACTTGTCATCATCCTTTCTTGGTTGTTATTTGGATCTTATCCATGTGAGGTTCTTGAGCTTGTGGTAATATTCATAACAAGCTCTATTTCATCGAAAACAGATTTCATATGCATTCTCTATTGCGTTTTCGATATTGGAGGTTTTACCGGTTTGTCTTTTTGAGATTGGTAAAACCTTACATTATTTGGTTCCTATCCATGAGAGGATCTTGAGCTTGTGGTAATATTCATAACAAGCTCTAGTTCATGCAAAACGGATTTCATATGCATTCTCTATTGCGTTTTCGATGTTGGAGGTTTTACCGGTTCGTCTTTTCTAGATAGGTGAAACCTTTCATCATTTTGTTCTATCCTCCATTGCTAGACTATGATGGTTCTCTATATGATCTTGTATATCTCGTTACTATCTTCGAAACAAGCCCAAGATCATCAAAATCGGAGTCCGGATGCAAAAGTTATGGTTGTTTCAGTTTTGCTATTTCTGTCAATTTTGCCTTGGGCGGAATGTCCGGCCGTTTTCAGCCGGAGTGTCCGGTCCGGCCGGAATGTCCGGCTGATTTTCGCCGGTCTGTCTAGCCCTGGGGTTTCGTCGACTTGCTCGGACATTCTGTGTGCCATTTCGGACACCACCCGGACACTGGCTGGAAACTTTGCTAGGCCGGAGTGTCCGGTGGTTGTCGCCCGGAGTGTCCGGCTTGGCCGGACTGTCCGGCCTGTTTTTACCGGACTGTCCGGGGTAAGTGGCTCCCAACGGCTCTATTTCCAGGGGGCCTATATATAGGCCCCTTCTTCTACCTTGGTTGCTGCGGTTTTTCCCAACCTCAAGAACCCTAAAACTGAGCCACCATTGTTGATCTCTTGAGCTTGCTTCCCTCTCAATCTCGCCTATGATTCTTGCATATTCTTGAGGGATTTGAAAGAGGAGATCTAGATCTACAATCCCACGAATCAATCTCTCCTCTAAGTGAGGGGAACATATTGGGATCTAGATCTTGGAGTCTTTTGTGGATTTCCTCCATTGTTCTTCCTCTCTTATTCCCCCATAAGCTTTTGTAGCTTTGGTGGAATTTGGGAGTGAAGGACTTGAGCACTTCTTGTGTTCTTGCCATTGCATTTGGTGCATCGGTTTGAGTTCTCGGTGAGGATTCGATTGGGTGAAAGGTGAGAAGCTTTTTACACTTGGGTTCATTGGAACCCTAGACGGTTTGGTGGTTTTGCAGGTGTGTGTGGATTACTTGGGGCCTCCAATTAAGTTGTGGAGCTTTCCCCAAGCTTGTTTGTTGGGAGCCTCCAATTAAGTTGTGGAGAAGTTCCCCAAGCTTGTGAGAGGTTCCGGATTGCCACTGACAAGTGCACCGATAGTGGAAGTGTGGATCGATCCTGTTGGGGTGAGATTCACTAGAGAACAAGGGAGGCCTTTTGTGGCATTGGTGGTTTGTTACCACCCCCTCTCCAAACGAGACGTACTCCATGTTGGGAGGAACTCGGTAAAATATCGTCGTCTCCGCGTGCTTCGGTTATCTCTATATCCGAGCTCTTACTTATGCACTTTCCTTTGTGATAGCCTTCGTGCTTGAAGTATATATCTAGCTATCACATAGTTGCTTGTCTTGCTTAGCATAAGTTGTTGGTGCAAATAGGTGAACCCTAATTGTTCTAGGTTTTGTGCTTAACAAAGTAAACGCCAGTTTAATTCCGCCTTTGTCGAGCCACTCTTGGAAAAGTTTTTAAACCGCCTATTCACCCCCCCTCTAGGCGGCATCTATATCCTTTCAATTGGTATCAGAGCCTGGTCTCTCATTTTAGGCTTCACCGCCTTGAGAGTAAAGATGTCGGGTAGGGGATTAGTGCATAATGAAATGTTTATATTCGATGGCACAAATTATGATATATGGAAAACTCGTATGCTTATTCATTTTCGGGACATGGACCCAAATTTGGAGCGTATTGTAGATATAGGTTTTTCTCCTCCTATGGATTTCGAAAATCTATCTTGTGAGGATGAGAAAAACTTATATCTCGATGATCAAGCTTCTAATGTACTTGTTAATGCTTTGAGCTATGTAGTTACTTCTTCATTCATACCTTTTTGGAGCTCTCGTGAGTTATGGACAAAACTTCAAGATAAATATGATGTGTCCAACATTATTGAGGATGATTGTATTGCTTCCACTTCCGGCCGTGATGAGTTCTCATCTTCTTCCACTTCACCAAAGTGTGGTAAGACACAAGGTAATGATATGGTGAGTGGTGATGAATATTGGAATGTTGATAGTGAGCTTACTCTTATTGATCCTTCTTCTCTATCTCATTGCAATACTTCATCTTTGGACTCTAACACTTGTAGCACCCAAAACTCCTTATATGCTTGTGTTGGTAGTCCTTGCATATCATGTAGAAATGGCTTGAACAAATCTCATGATGATATGCTTGATTTGCCTTGTTGCCATGATAAATGTGCTTCTATTTCCTCTAGTACTTGTGTTGCTAACCATGTAGAGGAAATCGAAGAATGTGTGGGCCAAGGCAAGGTTGCTATTGGAGCTTCAAGTGTTCCTCCATCATCACCTTCTCACAACATTCACTTATGCCTCATGGCTAAGGAATCAAAGGTAACTTCTCCTTTGGATCCCAATGCACCTAATGATGATGTGAATGTCGACTTAGATGAGGTAGAAGATGATGTTGCTACTTTAAAAGAGAAGGGGGGCTCGTTCTTCATGCTCTACACAAAAATAAAAATGCTTGCTCCACTTTCATTGAAATCTTGAACTTTGCCATTGAAAGTAAAGAACTAATTTATGAGCATGAGGACACAATTGAAAAAATGAGTAGTCTTGAGCATGAGTATGCTAATGACATTGCAAACCTAAATGGTGCTCTTGAGAGGAACAAACCACCAAGGAATCTCTTGAGGAGACCTTTGCTCTAGAGCTTTCTAGAGTGAAGAAATCTCATGATAGAGAATTTGAGGCAGCAAGTGCCCTCCAAATTAAACATGATGATCTTGAATTTGCTTATGCTAAACTCCTTGAGGATTTTGAGCACCTCAATAATGGATCTAGGGTTATCAAGGGGTATCTCATCAAACTCACCGAGTCACATGACCAACTTAAAGCTTCATACTCTAAAGAGCTTTCCAAGTTACCCTCACCTCTTACTACCATTAATGATGCTTGTGTTACTAACTCTATCCCTTGTGAAGCATCTATTGTGAAGGAGAATGTTGAGCTACATGCCCAACTTGCTTTGCTAACTAGAAACTATGGTAGATTAGAAGAGAGTCATGCTAAGCTATCAAGCTCGCATGAGGATCTTCTAGTTTCCCATGGTAGGCTAAAGTTGGCTCATGAGGCCATCATGTCAAAGGTAACATCTAGTGGGCCTCATGTGGACATTAGCACTATATCTACTCCAAATGTTATATTGCCATGTGTTAGTCCTTGTAATTCATCCTCTCACAACCATGATATATCTCGTGATGAATTACATTCCGTGCCTTATTGCTCTAACAATGTAGCATCCACATCCTCTAGTACTTTTGTTGAAACTAACCATGTAGAGGAAATCAAAGTTCTCAAGGCTCAAGTCACTTCTTTGAAGAATGACTTGAAAAAGGGTCATCAAGGGAAGATCACACTCAACAAAATCTTGAGTGTGCAAAAATCTCCCAATGACAAGAGTGGGCTTGGATTCAACTCCAATGTCAAGAACAAGTCCGCTATTTATTTGAAGCACAAGTACAACAAGAAGAATGGCCAAGATCAAGTCAAGAAACCGGCCAACATTGTTTGCTTCAAGTGCAAGGAAGAAGGGCATCATGTTAGATCTTGACCATTGAAGAAGAAGCCTCTTAGTGTGAAGCAACAAGGGAAGCAGCCTCAAGCTCTACCTCAAGTTAGTGATGGGCATCTTCCTAAGAGGACTACTCGAGCTCTTCCTCGAGTTGTGGCTTCACCTAAGAAGAAAGATGGCAAGAGAAGAACTTGCTACATATGCCGTGAGAAGGGGCACATTTCGTCCTCATGCACTATTGGTATCTCCTCATCCAACCCTATTATTATTGATGATGCTTATTCTCTTTGTAAGGATGAGGTTGGCAATGTGTTTGCCAAATTTGTTGGTGCTCAATGTGGGTTCATGAAAAGAACCATTTGGGTTGCCAAGCCTATTGTGACTAACCTCTTAGGACCCAACTTGGTTGGGTACCAACAAGCCAAAACTTGATCAATAGGTATTGTTGGAGGGCATTGGAGGCTTCGTTACATTATGAAGAATTGAAGGATCTTCATCATTTATTCTTGTCAAGTCAAGCCATTTGGATTATCATGCTTGTATCATATATCCAATGTTCCTCCTTGCGGTAACATGTGCTTAACTCATTTACATTGAAAGTTACTTGCTCTGTTGTGCATATGTTGGTTTTGTACCTTTGTATGTGTTTGTACATGTTGTGCTTGCCTCATACTTATATTGAGTTATCAAATATACCTGTGTATGTTGGTTGTCACACCATGTATTTGTGTCTCTTGGGTTGGAGCCTTTGTTGAATTTATTTGGTATATTTCTTGGCTCTTGTGAGAGATTAATGGACTATCCAATTTTGGGGGAGTGTTATGCTTGGGCATTCCACAATCCTAAAATGTGTGTACATGAGGAATACCACTTAGTATGTATATTGCAAGTTTATCTAGTCTCTATGTGGTATGTCTTTCTCATGAGAAATTCAAGTTCCATAATGTTCATTAATCATCTCTATTTGGATGTTTTTACCTCTTGTTGAGTATTCTTGGTTTTACCACATTATGGGGGAGTCATATGCTTTCTGCATATTACAAACCTACAAAATGTGGACATTTGAGGTTGTGTCACTTAGAATTGATATTTATATTTATCTAGCTCCTAAGTGGCACATTTAGCTCAAACAAGTTCCAATTCCCTTGGGTTGATTTTATTGCTCATCGTTCGGATCTTGTTTGTGAGAGTTTTCTTGCTATGTCTTTCCCATATTTGGACCTCCATATCCTCCATGGAAACCATTTGCTTCAAGTTACTTTTATCTTTTATGATTGTGTGACTATATGGAGCTATCAAGAATCTCTATCTAAGCATCAAGCTTAATTTTTATATTTCTTCATATGCTTCGTGTTGTGAATATGATCATGATATCCTTGAAAACTATCTTGGGAAATGTTTCCCCATAATTCTTGTCATTGGACAAGTGGTACTCCGTATATGGTAGAAGTTATTGATCATATTCACTTTGGCCTTTGCTTAAATTTTGTACTACATCTCGCCAAGAAAATGTTTTGTGTTGTCTCCCAAGCTTTCCTTGCCTCTTGTGGATCTTCTTATTTTATTGGTATCCTCGTGTGTTTTATTAAATGTAGGTACTAGTGATGATCCCATTTGTGTGCATTTTGCATTCAAAGGGAAAATCCTACATAATGCACTATCCATGGGGGAGCTCTCCTATATTATTTAGAATACTCATATTTATGCTTCTTGTTTTGTTCCATATCATGTTTTATGTGCTTGGAAGTTTGATCTTTTCTTTTGGTACTTTGTGCCATCATGAAAAGTGTAGAGAGTTTGGTTTGTGTGTTGGAACCTTGCTTTTTGGGAGTTGGTTTTGTCTCATTCCTTGTTACTTGTTTGATCCCTTAGGATGAGATAAATCCTTGAGCATTGGTGTTTTTGTCTATCTTTTGCTCTTTGGCTATTGCCTTGTTCATTTGTTGAATTTGTGTCCTTTCATGTGTTGATTTGGCTCTTTGATACAATTTGGACACCCTTTTGTCATATCACACTCTTGTGTGCGACTTCTTGGTTTACTTGGTGTTTTTGTTCAAATTGTATCTCCTTTTTGGTTCTTGAAATCTTATGCATGCATATTTACTACATGTTCCATATTATGGCATGCTTTATTTCTTGATCCGATATATAGGGGATTCTCCACCAAATCCTATCGGCTAAGATGTGCATGAAATTCAATTTCATATCAATATGCACATATTTATGTGGAGTCTCTCCTATGTATTGTAGTTTATCTAACTACTTTGGACCCAATGAGTTTTGGGACAATTGTGTACTTGAATGTGTTATAGGTACATTGGAGATTCATTGGATGCTTTTCAATAATAAGAAGAGGTGGAGACTAAATGATAATTGGAGTCAAGCTAGGGTGATCAACAAACTCATATCTACTTCATCCTACCAATGGTATCTCGGTAACAAGTATCCCTCTTAGGCATACTTTTCTAGCATCCAACCTTTGTGGTTGCATCATGGCATGATTTCCTTCAGTTGCTTTTATTGTGGTTCTTGCAAGATTTTATTGTATCATCCTTATTGTTATATGAGTAAGTTGAGATGAATGCATATTTTGGGGAGTATATAAAATTCATGTTTATGATTCACCAATCCCACATATGCCAATCTAGCAATTCTATTGCCAATCATTTCCTCAATTTCTCTCATGTGCAATATGGATGAATTTGCAAGGTTTATTTGTTCTTTATGATACTTGTTTCTTTTTCTAATGCATTCCAACTAGATCTTGTTCCCTTGTGATAGTTGTGATGTATTCGTTGGTGTTTGAAGGTCATTGGTATTCAGTAAGATAAATATGAGCCTTTGGCCATGCTTTCTAGCAAAAATCTTATTGGCAGTATCTATGACTTTCATTTGGATATCATTTTCATTCTTGAGTATCCATTTTTGTGTGTGCATGTTTCTTTGTGGATGTATATCTTGGTGATTGTTGTCTACCTAGAAAATTATACACATGATTATGGCTAAATCTCTAGTTGATATCCTTTTTGCTTTGGAGTCTACACCTTGTGCTCCTTTTATGCTTTGGTGGCTCCAAATGTTTTGCTTTGAGTGCTTGACCTTTTCATTTGCATCTTTTCGCACTCGTTGGTGTTAAGAAAGTTGATATCTCATGCCTTTGTGTTATTATGTAAGTTTGAGGGAGCAAGGATACCATGTTTAAGAACTTTCCATTCAAAGCAATTATTATATTTGGTGCATAAACCTTGGGGAGCTTTCCTAATTTACCTAAGAACACACATTTGCCTTCTTGTTCTTGTTTGGTGTTTTGTTTGATTATGGGAGTTAGGATTCCATAATTGTGAACTGTGTTGTGCATGAACCTTGGGGAGCTTCCTATTTTCATCTAAACACCCATTTGCTCTCATCATAATATCTTCTCTCTTGCTTGTGCTCGTGGTTTAAATGATATAGAGGGAATGAGGATGCCATGTTTGTGCATACTGTATTCAAATGCAAAATTATAATTTGTGCACAAACCTTGGGTAGTCTCCTCATATTATTTATATCACTCTCTTTTCAACCTTATCATAATATCTATCTTTATTTTAGTATCTTCCTTTTGTGAAGTGCTTCTTTCAATCTTTTGATTGCTTACTTCATTCGTTGATGCTTCTTCACCATTTTATTTCTTTGCAATCTTTGGATCCTCAGTTCAGTTTGATTTCCTCATGGTATTCATCATTGGATACGTGCATTTGATTCCACTCATATTATGAGAAATGCACACCATATGGAGGAACTCTTACTAAATTGGCCTTCTAAAGTTCTTCACCCATTTCGGCAATCGATGCCAATGGGGGAGAAGTTTTAGAGGGTTTTAGGGAATTTGGTTGTGTGTTGTGAGTTTTGTACTTAAACACTTGCCTCGTGTGCTTTGCATCTTAGTGTGTTGTATGGCATCTTGATTATATAGAGAAAACTCCACCACTGGTAATGCTTGGCAATATATGCAATGAAATTCAAGTTCATCCACACGTGCATAGATTGTGGGGAGTTTGCTTTATATTGTGGTTGTACTAACATCACATACTTGTGTTGTATTTGATGTTAGCACAATGTTTTCTTTGATTAATTCCTTATATAAACCCTCTCAAAGGGATTGTCATCAATTACCAAAATGGGGGAGATTGAAAGTGCATGTGTGCCTCCATGTGTGGTTTTGGTAATTAATGACAATCTTTATGGACTTATGTTTGCATTGAGTTTTACCTGTAGGATTTGTCCATAGGCAATGCTTGAACCATATGTTGGCTTCAAGGTTGGGAGAAGAAGAAAGTGAAGAAGATTAAGTGTTGACCAAGGTTTCAATGAGTGATCTGGAGATTGGTCAAGTGAGAGTTGAGCCTATAGCAAGTGTGTCTTGAAGACTAAAGTTGGGGTGATATCTCTTATGTTACTTCAAGACACCAACATAATGAAGAAAGAAGAAATGATGTGCAAGTTCAATATGAGCTATCTCGAAGAGATCATTTGCTTGGAGCTTGCCATCCTATGGTTATCATGGATATGGGAAGATGATATGCTCAAGAGAGAAGCTCTACCATAGTGGAGTATGTGAGAGCAATTTGCAAGTCTTCACCAAGCTAGTGCAATCAAGAAAGGTGTTCCATGTTGAGGTGGACAAGATCACTATCATCAAGCTCAAGTGGAATATGCTCAAGGCGAAGGTATATTATTGATAGGGTTTCTTTCTTACTGGTCTCATGGTGTTAGTTGGGGAGACAGGTTTATAAGATAGACAGCCATACTATCAAGAGGGGCTCTCAAGTGAGTAACTTGATCATATCCTTCATGAGAGCTCAAACCTTTGCATACTTGGCATCATCCTTTCTTGGTTGTTATTTTGATCTTATCCATGTGAGGTTCTTGAGCTTGTGGTAATATTCATAAAAAGCTCTAGTTCATCGAAAACGGATTTCATATGCATTCTCTATTGCGTTTTCGATATTGGAGGTTTTGCCGGTTTGTCTTTTTGAGATTGGTAAAACCTTACATTATTTGGTTCTTATCCATGAGAGGATCTTGAGCTTGTGGTAATATTCATAACAAGCTCTAGTTCATCCAAAACGGATTTCATATGCATTCTCTATTGCGTTTTCGATGTTGGAGGTTTTACCGGTTCGTCTTTTCTAGATAGGTTAAACCTTTCATCATTTGGTTCTATCCTCCATTGCTGGACTATGATGGTTCTCTGTATGATCTTGTAGATCTCGTTACTATCTTTGAAACGAGCCCAAGATCATCAAAATCTGAGTCCGGATGCAAAAGTTATGGTCGTTTCAGATTTGCTATTTCTGTCAGTTTTGCCTTGGGCGGAATGTCCGGCCGTTTTCAGCCGGAGTGTCCGGTCCGGCCGAAATGTCCGGTTGATTTTCGCCGGACTGTCCGGCCCTGGGGTTTCATCGACCTGCTCGGACATTCTATGTGCCATTTCGGACACCACCCGGACACTGGCCGGAAACTTTGCTAGGCCGGAGTGTCTGATGGTTGTCGCCCGGAGTGTCCGGCTAGGCCGGACTGTC
Source organism: Avena eriantha (assembly GCA_910589775.1). Classification (NCBI taxonomy): domain Eukaryota; kingdom Viridiplantae; phylum Streptophyta; class Magnoliopsida; order Poales; family Poaceae; genus Avena; species Avena eriantha. Next base: position 392,331,772 of record OU342743.1, on the reverse strand, counting down.
TGGCCTGTTTTTGCCGGACTGTCTGGGGTAAGTGGCTCCCAACGGCTCTATTCCAGGGGACCTATATATAGGCCCCTTCTTCTACCTTGGTTGCTGCGGTTTTTCCCAACCTCAAGAACCCTAAAACTGAGCCACCATTGTTGATCTCTTGAGCTTGCTTCCCTCTCAATCCCTCCTATGATTCTTGCATATTCTTGAGGTATTTGAAAGAGGAGATCTAGATCTACAATCCCACCAATCAATCTCTCCTCTAAGTGAGGGGAACATATTGGGATCTAGATCTTGGAATCTTTTGTGGATTTCCTCCATTGTTCTTCCTCTCTTATTCCCCCATAAGCTTTTGTAGCTTTGGTGGAATTTGGGAGTGAAGGACTTGAGCACTTATTGTGTTCTTGCCATTGCATTTGGTGCATCGGTTTGAGTTCTCGGTGAGGATTCGATTGGGTGAAAGGTGAGAAGCGTTTTACTCTTGGGTTCATTGGAACCCTAGACGGTTTGGTGGTTTTGCAGGTGTGTGTGGATTACTTGGGGCCTCCAATTAAGTTGTGGAGCTTTCCCCAAGCTTGTTTGTTGGGAGCCTCCAATTAAGTTGTGGAGAAGTGCCCCAACCTTGTGAGAGCTTCCGGATTGCCACCGACAAGTGCACCGATAGTGGAAGTGTGGATCGATCCTGTTGGGGTGAGATTCACTAGAGAACAAGGGAGGCCTTTTGTGGCATTGGTGGTTTGTTACCACCCCCTCTCCAAACGAGACATACTCCATGTTGGGAGGAACTCGGTAAAATATCGTCGTCTCCACACGCCTCGGTTATCTCTATATCCGAGCTCTTACTTATGCACTTTACTTTGTGATAGCCTTTGTGCTTGAAGTATATATCTAGCTATCACATAGTTGCTTGTCTTGCTTAGCATAAGTTGTTGGTGCAAATAGGTGAACCCTAGTTGTTCTAGGTTTTGTGATTAACAAAGTAAACGCCAGTTTAATTCTCGGAAAAGTTTTTAAACCGCCTATTCACCCCCCCCCCCCTCTAGGCGGCATCTATATACTTTCAACAACCTTGCTAGCACCGAGTTTGGTGAGAAGCTCAACCTCACCTTCCATCCACACAAGCAACCCTACCACGTGCAATGGCTAAGTGACCAAGGGTCCGTAAAGATCAAGCATACCATATCGGTCTCCTTCGCCATTGGTCCTTACAAAGAAACGGTGGAGTGTGATGTGGTTCCTATGATAGTTTGCCACATGCTTCTTGGTCGACCATGGCAATTTGACAAGGCTGCTCAACATGATGGTCGCACCAATGTATACACCTTCTAATGGCTCAACAAAACATGTGTTTTGCAACCGATGACTCCTAGCCAAATAATTGCGGACAATGCAAAGGATTTAGCGAGGGCGCAAAGCACAACACCTACATGTGAGAAGAGCGGTGAGAGAGAGAACCACCTCGTATTGAGTGAGAGCCACAAGCCAAACTCGAGTGGAAGAACTAAGAGTGTTCTCCTTGCCACCAAAAGAGAGATGAGAGATGTTCGGAACAACCCATTCATCTTGCACTATGTCCTCCTTTGCAAGGGACTAGCGCAAGGAACTAATGAATTAACTAATGTTCCTCCATCTTTGATGAGTGTGTTTGCAGGAATTCAAGGATGTGTTCCCCGAGGAGCTCCCACATGGACTACCTCCCCTTCGTGGAATTGAGCATCGCATTGACCTCATCCCCGGCGCACCTCTTCCAAACCGCGCCGCCTACCGCACGAACCCGGAGGAGACGAAGGAGATCGAACGTCAATTCAACCAACTCGTCTCCAAAGGTTTGATCCAAGTTAGCACTAGTCCAAGTGCCGTACCCGTGATTCTTGTTCCAAAGACGAATGATACGTTACGGTTATGCATGGACTGCCGTCTAATCAATGCTATCACCGTGCGTTATCGACATCCCGTACCACGTCTCGATGACATGCTTGATGAGTTGTGTGGAGCCATTATTTTTTCGAAAATTGATCTTCGTAGTGGTTACCATCAAATACGCATGGCTAAAGGTGATGAGTGGAAAACCGCCTTCAAGACCAAACTGGGTCTCTATGAATGGTTGGTAATGCCCTTTGGTTTATCAAATGCCCCATCCACCTTCATGCGCCTTATGAATCACATCTTGCGTTCTCTCATTGGAAAAAGTGTTGTTGTCTATTTTGATGATATTCTTGTTTATAGCAAATCACTTGAGGACCATATAACACATGTCAAGGAAGTTTTGCAAATCCTTCTACATGAAAAGCTTTATGCTAATATTCCCAAGTGCACTTTTGCTAAAGACAAGTTGATTTTTCTTGGATTTGTCGTTTCTTCGTAGGGAATTGAAGTTGATGTTTCCAAGGTAAAGTACATACGAGATTGGCCCATCCCAACAAATGTGAGTGAACTCCGAAGATTTCATGGTTTGGCCAGTTTCTATCGTCGCTTTGTGAAAGACTTTTCAACCATTGCTTGTCCCCTTAATGAATTGACCAAGAAGAATGTCACCTTCGTGTGGGGCAAAGGACAACAAAAAGCTTTTGAAGAACTTAAAAAGAGGCTCACCGAAGCACCTCTTCTTCCATTACCGGATTTCACAAAAACTTTTGAGATAGAGTGTGATGCTAGTGGTATTGGCATTGGAGGAGTCCTTATGCAAAACGGACGTCCTATAGCCTACCATAGCAAGAAACTTGATGGTGCTCGCCTTAACTATCCGATTTATGACAAAGAGCTTTTTGCCTTAGTTCATGTCCTTCAAGTTTGGCAACACTACCTATGGCCCAAGGAATGTATCATACATTCCGACCATGAGTCTTTGAAATATCTCAAAGGCCAAGCTAACTTGAGCAAGAGACACGCTAAGTGGGTTTAGTTCATGGAGTCTTTTCCGTACATTGTCAAGTATAAGAAGGGCAAAGATAATGTAGTTGCGGACGCTTTGTCTCGCAAACATACAATCCTTCTTACAAGACTTGAAATCAATGTGTTGGGTCTTGAGGAAATAAAATCTTTGTATGCTTTCGATCCGTTCTTTGAACCAATTTTCGCAAAGTGCTCCATTGACAAAGGAGTTGATGATTTCTATTTGCATAAGGGTTTTCTCTTTAAACAAAACAAGCTTTGCATTCCAAAATCATCACTCCAACTTTTGCTTCTCTAAGAATCTCATGGTGAAGGCCTTATGGGTCACTTTGGTCGTGGCAAGACATTGGACATGCTCTCCAATCACTACTTTTGGCCCAAGATGAAGCGTGACGTGGAGCCCTACGTTCAACGATGCACGACATGTGTTCAAGCTAAGTCGCAAGCTAACCCTTATGGTCTTTATATGCCATTGCCTATTCCTCATACCCCTTGGTTCAACATTAGCATGGATTTCGTTTTTAGGATTTCCTAGATCTAAGCATGGTCATGATTCTATATTTGTTGTAATGGATCGATTTTCCAAAATGGCACACTTCATACCATGCCATAACACCGACGATGCTTCACATGTTGCAAATCTGTTTTTCAGGGAAATCGTCTGTCTTCACGGTGTGCCAAGAACAATCGTCTCCGACCGCGACATCAAATTCATAAGCTACTTATGGAAGACCCTCATGGCCGAGCTCGGCGTCAAGCTACTCTTTTCATCCGCATCGCATCCCCAAACTAATGGCCAAACCGAAGTTGTCAACCGAAGCCTCGGGACTCTCCTTCGTGTGTTGATCAAGAAGAACTTGAAGGATTGGGAGGAATGCATCCCACACGCCGAGTTTGCCTACAACCGTGCCAAGCAGTCAACAACCAAGATGAGTCCATTCATGATCGTCTATGGTTTCGAGCCCCTCACCGCGCTCGACATCCTACCACTACCTCTCCATGAGCGCACAAACATGGCCGTCGAGAAGCGTGCACAAGCTATGAAGAAATTTCATGAAGAAACAAGAGCTACTATCGAACAACAAGTCCTTCGCCAAGCTTCAAGGTTAAACAAGGACAAGAAGGAGATGATCTTTGAAGAAGGTGACCTTGTGTGGATACACCTAAGCAAAGACCGCTTCCCCAAGGAACGTGACTCCAAGCTCAAGCCAAGAGGAGATGGTCCCTTCAAGGTCCTCAAAAGAATCAACAACAACGCCTACATCGTCGACATACCGACCTCCAAGTACCTTGCAAGAAATACATTCAATGTCAAGGATCTTTCACCCTACCATGGAGACGTTCAAGATGATAACCATGAAGAGTCGAGGATGACTCTTTCCCAAGGGGGGAGCTGATGCAGCCGTCCTATGGACTCTCCTACATCTACACCAACAAGTCCCCCAAGTGGACCCATGAATCGTGCCCGAGCCAAACTCCTACAAGCTAAGGTGAACTCGCTCCTCTCCTCGTGCCAATTTGATACCTCCTTGGATGGTGTGCTACTTCATGCAACTACTCTATGCATCATTAGGTACGAAGCGTCGACACAACACCAAGAACCCAAGGATGGAGAACAAGGAGCAGAGCATGAAGAAGGAGCCGCTAGAGATGCTCAGACCGAAGTCTCTGGTCTGCGCACACCGGAGTCTCCGGTCCACCAAAGTCTCCGGCCTGAAGACCCCGGAGACTCCGGCCCACTCTTCGGTCTGACCCCTGCACCGGGCCCTGGGACAATCTGAAGGCCCCTCCGAAGGCTGGTCCGGAGACTGACCGGAATCTCCGGCCTAGACTGGAGTCTCCGGTCCACCACACCGGAGTCTCCGGTCTAACCGACGCCAGACATGAAAAGGCCTTTGGGCCTGCGGCCCATGTACCCCTTAGTCCGTCCAGAACTTGTCTTTTATTCCTAAAGTACCCCTGTTTAAGTGGCTGGCCTATATATAGTCCCCCACCTCCATTGTAAACCCTAGGCATGATATTGGAATTAGTGGAAACACCTTTGTGGATCTATCTAGTTCTTGCCTCATGCTCCTTGACCAAGGAGCACCAATATCACCAAACCTTGTTGGAGTTTGCATCATGCCTCCGCGTTGTACAAGGCCTTGGCATCGGTGTCCCTTTGCCAAGATGTCAAGATCTCACCGAGTCTCCCATCTCGCCGTGTCGGTTCGAGAGAGAGAGAGAGTCCTCCGCCCGACACCGATCCTAGGGATTGCGCCAGACCGGTCACTGCCGGCGTGAGCTATTGGTGTGTATCGTGGTTTTGTGTGTGTGTTCATCGCGTTTTTCGTGCGTGTGTTCGTCGTGTTCATCCTCCCTTCCTCTCCCCACACTCCATCCTCGATTTGAAAGGGAATCGTGAAAGATCGGGCCACCCTAGAGGTTTGCCCTCAACATCCTTGCTCCTTGCTACACCTTCTTCTCCCAAGTACCTGATCATACAATAATTCAAAGACTTAGGTAGTATAAATTCTCATTAACTAAAACACCAGGTTCATTAAGAAACAAGTTCACATGTTGTTCTAGTAGCTTAGCATGAGCTCTTGTAATTGGTCCAATCCTTATCTCATTGGATTGATCTTTCTTTGTAGAAATTGGAACATCATCATTAGCAATTGGGGTAGGTGTAACTGTAGGGATGTCCTCATCATCAAGGGTGGTCCGATCTTCACGCATCTCATGGTCAAATCGATGGGAAAGCGAGGGGAAAGGGAGAAGGTAGCAGAAGCGGACTCACACTTCGCGAAGAACACGATGAACACACTCAAAACTCACACGATACAAGGCTGATTGCTCCCGTCAGTGGCCACCGGTCCGATAGAATGCTCAGAAGGAAAGATCGTTCAAGGTGCTCCCTCAGTCCCAAGCGGAGAGGGACGAACACCTTGGAGAGGGTCTTGACATCTTGGCAAAGGACACCGATACCAAGGCCTTGTACAATAAGGGAGGCACGATGCAAACTCCAACGAGGTGGTGACGATAGTCGGTCCCCTTCGGTAAGGGGATGAGGCAAAACTAGAGATTCCAGAAAGGGTGTGTCTTTAGTCTATCATCTTTGCCTACGGATACGTGAGGGGGTGGGGGCTCTATATATAGGCTAGCCACTTAACAAGGGATAGTTTGGGGAATAACTATAGAGTTGCAACATAATAAAGGGGTACATGGGTTGTGGCCCAGATATAGTGCGCGCAGGCACCGTGGTGACCGGTAGTACCGGCCCTCGGGTCTGGTAGTACCGAATGGGAGCGGTAGCATCTTCAGGCGGAGCGGTAGCTCCGGCACAAGTGGCAGGTGGTCTCTAGGTCCGGTAGTATCGGTGGTGCGGCCCAGCAGTACCGCTTGGCGGCGGTAGTAACGCAAGCCGGTACCAGGGCATCCAAAGGCGATGGCACAGGCTTCAGTCGTGGCCGGTAGTACCGTAGAGACCGAGCGGTAGTATCGGAGCGTGGTAGTACCACTGATGGGGGCGGTAGTACCGCTCGTTTCTATCTTCTTGGGTGACTTGGGGACGAGCTTTGGGACTTGGCGTTGTAGAGGTAGTAGCATCCGTAGGATGGGCTGCATCAAAACCTGATATGGATCAACGTGATCAAAAACGGTTTAGGCCTAAACTTTCACGACGAACGATAGAATCAGCAAGATAAAAAAGATAACCCAATCTGAAATAGATCAAACTGATCTCTCTTCAATTCCCCATGTTGGAACTGATCAAAATCAACTCCCACGCATAGCACAACATCAGACCTTGAAGATCAGCAAGCGAACACAATGATATGCGTCCCCAAACATTGGAACTTTTCTTGTATCTCATTTAGCTTGAAAATAACAAGTCTAAATTACAATGGCGGCTACCAGGAACCCTTTATAGGGTGACTCCAACGCTAGTTTAGCTGGGCTAGGCCCCATGCCAATCTAAAAGCCAAAATGGCCAAAACACACTTGATTTTAGACAGTCCCAAAACCATCACATGCAAATAAAACCAAACTAAAAATATCAACCTGAACCGAACTTAATGAAAATAAAACAACTAAATATCTTTGGACGCAGCTCTTTGGCCAATTTGAAACATCATTGGAGGTGTCCGAAAGTTGGGCTTCACTTTATCTTTAGGAGGCACTTGAAAGCAGAAGTGTCCAAGATTTAGAACATAAGGAGGTGGCAAAATATTAGGAGTAGTAGCTATCCTTCCCTCATCACCCCCCCCCCCAACTTGAATGGAAACCATCCTCGGTTTTGCCTTATTGTGTTGGACTTTCTTCTTCTCAACAAGCACTTGCACAAGCATAGGCTGCAGCACATGATGCTTTCCTTCATGACACAAGGAATAAACATTGGATCTTCCCTCATGAGTGTAACACTTATCAAATTGTCACGGTCATCCTAGCAGCACATGACATGCTTCCATAGGTAACACATCGCAGACCACCGTGTCTTCATAATTACCTACTGAAAATTTCAGGCGCACCTTATGGGTTACTTTAGCTTCCATGAATTATACAACCACTCAACACAATGTGGCTGCGGGTGTTTCCATGTAGGTAAGGAAAGAGAATCCAACAAGCTCTTGCTAACAATATTGGTGTAGCTGCCACCATCAATAATCATCTTGCAGTGGTTTTCTTGACTATGCATTGAGTCTGAAAAATATTCCAGCGCTATCCTTGTCCTTCTATGCGATCTTCTGGCACATGTTGCACCATCAAGTTAGTGCAATTAGGAGCAGCATCCTCAAAAGACTCAATGTTGTCTTGTTCCTCAGACTCATCACTAGATGGAGCAGCAACCTTGTCATCATCGCTAGCAGAAACATAGCCATCTTGTGTGAGCAACACCCTTTTTTATTAGGCCAAACACGCCTCATATGTCCTCGACCTGCACAAGTAAAACACTCAATGTGCGTCGTGGACTCTACACTAGATGCAGCTTTGGACACTCCAGATTTTGGCACCTCACTATGGGAAACATGGTAGGAACATGTAGAAGGTGCCACTTAGCACTAGAACCACGCCATGAATTTGCAGGGTGATATGGGGTGGCCCGATCTTCTCAGCAAGCACTTGTCGATGATGATAATGGTGGATAGATAAATAGCCTGTAGCTATGAACTCTCCCTCTCGAACCCTGATGCCAATGCGACAGCTCTCGAACCCTATGGGATATTCACAACAGCACGCTCTTGCGCACGCAGCTGTCGACCATGAACGGTAGTTTGCAATCTACTAATTCCCAATGGAACAACAGATCACACTCAATTGCAGTAGTATAATTCGATCACAGGGCAATTCTAGAGGTTCTTTGGAAGAAAAAACTCCAAAATAGTTTAAAAGTGGTCTAAACCCTAACTAGGGGTCGTACCAGGGCATATAAGGGTGGCTGGGGCGGCTAGAAACCGAAACTAAACGCAAACGACTCAAACTGATACAAGCCGACTCGGACCAGATTCGGTCAGCGGCCGGGCAATTCGGTGGAAATGGGCCTGACAGTCCGGTCAGGCCGGACACTCCGGGTGGAGTGTGCCGGACTGTCTGTGATGAGGACATCCATACTATTCCACTATCTCCTACTCCTATTCACAATGAAGATGTTGCTGCAAAGAACAAGTCCAATGAAATCAGGATTGGACCCATTACAAGAGCTCGTGCAAAGCTGATGAAAGTTTGGGCAAGCCCAAGTTCTCAATTCCTTCGTTCAATGTCTCGCTTGATCCTGAGGATTATATTACTTGGGAGTTGAAGATTGAAAAGCTCTGGCGTTTAATTGATTACCCAGAAGACAAGAAGGTAAAACTTGCTGCATCAGAATTTGATGGTTACGCTTTGCGTTGGTGGGAAGCTATTGTGCAGTACAGACGGAACGACAATGAACTTCCTGTGAGGGATTGGCGTGAGATGAAGGCCATCATGGCGGATCGTTTTGTTCCCTCCAATTATTTGTGTTCTGTGTTTGACAAGCTCACACAGTTGAGGCAAAGCACAATGACAGTTGATGAGTACTACATGGAGATGGAGATGCTTATGCAGCGTGCTAATGTTCGTGAATCACGAGAGATGATGATGCAACATTTCCTCAACAATTTGAAGCTTCAAATCAAGAGTATTGTGCGTTATCACAAGTATGAGACAATGAACGAGCTGCTGCACCATGCTAGAGAGGCCGAGTCCCAGCTGGCTGAAGAGGCAAAGTCACGTGCTCGATTTCCATCTTCTAGCAGATTTTCGGCCAGATCTACACCTCAAACTGTCATGCCACCAGCTGCTGTTCCGTTTACACCATCAGCCAAACCAGCAAGTACACCTTCGTTTGGTTCTAATACTCGGAAACCCGCTGCTCCTGCTGCTAGCTCGGGTTCCAACATGTCTACTGCACGTACTCGTGAGGTGGTGTGCCATACTTGTGGAGGCAGAGGTCACTACAAGAAGGATTGTCCAAACAGCAAGGTTATGTTTGTTAATGAACAAGGTGAAGTAGAAAGTGGAGATGAAGCTTCTGATGATGATATTGATGACGGTGAGGGTGGTGCTGATGCATATGTTGAGCGTGCACCAACTATCGTCGTGTTTCACGTGTACTTAGTGTGCAACCAGTTGAGGAATCCCAGCGTTGCAACTTGTTCCAAACAAAAGCTCTAGTTGGACCAAATAAAGCTTGCAAGGTCATTATTGATGGAGGTAGCTGCAGAAATCTTGCAAGTAAGGAACTATGTGCCAAACTGAATTTGACACACTTACCTCATCCCAAGCCATACTACATACAATGGTGGAGCAACAATGGTGAGATGAAGGTAAATCATATGGTACGAGTGAACTTTCAAATAGGGCCATACAAAGATTCTATTGATTTTGATGTGGTTCCTATGACTGTTTGTCACCTACTATTGGGTCGGCCTTGGCTCTATGATCGCCATGTGCAACACAATGGCTGAGCCAATACATATCACTTGGAATTCAAAGGAAAGAAGATTACTATGCAGCCAATGACACCACAAGAAATTGTGAATGATTCTCGCCAAAAGATAGAGGTGAACTTGAAGGAAGATACTACCACTCGGCGAGATTGCGTGACAGCTGTTCCTGATGTAATTGAGCCTAAATTGAGTGATATAACGAAAAGTGAGAGAGTGCCTGGGTTATTGATATTAGCCACCAAGGAGGATATGAGAGAGTTTCGTGAGGATCCTACAGCCATGCCACTTGTGCTCATGTATAAGGGCGAGGTATTGGTTTCTAACGACATGACCCCTATTTCTCTTGGTGTCTATTCTGTTTTGCAGGACTTTGGGGATGTGTTTCCAGAAGATGTACCCGCAGGCTTACCCCCATTGCGTGGTATAGAACATCAAGTGGACATGATTCCTGGTGCCACACTTCCCAACCGTGCACCCTACAGGACTAATCCCGAAGAAACTAAGGAAATTCAAAAGCAAGTACAAGCGTTGCTGGATAAAGGGTACATTCGTGTCTCTCTTAGCCCTTGTGCTGTTCCTGTTATTTTAGTTCCTAAGAAAGATGGTACATGGCCCATGTGTGTTGACTGTAGAGCGATTAATCACATCACTATTCGATATGGTCATCCTATTCCACGTTTAGAGGATATGCTAGATGAATTGAGTGGTGCTGCTGTTTTCTCTAAAATTGACTTGCGTAGTGGTTATCATCAAATTAGGATGAAAGAAGGGGATGAATGGAAAACTGCTTTCAAAACTAAATTCGGTTTGTATGAGTGGTTAGTCATGCCGTTTGGTCTTACTAATGCACCTAGTACTTTCATGCGTTTGATGAATCATGTTTTGAGAGTTTATTGGTCGTTTTGTGGTTGTTTACTTTGATGATATACTCATATACAGCCACACCGAATCTGAACATTGCACTCATATTAGACAAGTTTTGCAAGTGTTACGTGATAATAAACTGTATGCTAATCTTGAGAAGTGTACATTTGCAAAAGATAAGGTCATATTCCTAGGATTTGTTGTTTCTAAGCATGGAGTAGAGGTAGATCAATCTAAAATTGAATCAATTCAGAATTGGCCTACTCCAATGAATGTAAGTCAAGTGCGTAGATTCCATGGTCTCGCTGGTTTCTATAGGCGCTTTGTGAAAGATTTTAGCACCATTGCTGCACCATTAAATGATTTGACAAAGAAAGGTGTTCCTTTTGTATGGGGCGCGGCCCAAGACATTGCATTTGATACATTGAAACATTTGCTTACTTCTGCACCATTGCTTGCATTACCTGATTTTTCGAAGCAATTTGAAGTTGAATGTGATGCTAGTGGTATAGGCATAGCTGGCATTTTGATGCAAGAGGGTCGGCCTATCGCTTATTTTTCTGAGAAATTGACTGGTGCTCGTTTGAATTATTCAATCTATGATAAAGAATTGTATGCACTTGTGAGAGTACTTGAAGTTTGGCAACATTATTTGTGGCCAAAGGAATTCATCATACATTCTGATCATGAAGCATTGAAATATTTGAAAGCTCAATCAAACTTGCATCGAAGATTAGCTAAATGGGTAGAGTTCATTGAGTCTTTTCCTTACATCATTAATTATAAGAAGGGAAAAGAGAATGTTGTTGTTGATGCTCTATCTAGGAAGAACATGCTATTAACCAATCTTGATGTTAAAATTCCTGGATTAGAAGCTATTTGTGCACTTTATGCAACTGACCATGATTTTGCTGAACCATATCGTTTATGTGCGCTTAGAAACGCATGGGATAAGTATCATATACATGATGGATATTTGTTTCGAGCTAATAAACTATGTATTCCAGAATCGTCGTTGCGTTTGTTCTTAGTGCAGGAATCACATGCTGGTGGTTTGATGGGTCACTTTGGGCGTGAGAAGACATTGCTCATGCTTGCTGATCATTTTTATTGGCCCAAGATGAGGCGTGATGTGTACAGATTTGTGAGAAGATGCATTACTTGCCACAAGTCGAAATCCAAGCTGAAGCCTCACGATTTGTATACACCTCTCTCTGCACCTACTACTCCATGGGAAGACATTAGTATGGATTTTGTGCTAGGTCTACCTAAAACTCAGAGAGGTCATGATTCTATATTTGTGGTAGTGGATAGGTTCTCTAAGATGGCTCATTTTATTGCCTGCCACAAAAGCGACGATGCGTCGCATGTTGCTAACCTGTTTTTCAGGGACATCGTGAGATTACATGGCGTACCAAAGATGATTGTTTCTGACCGTGATGTGAAGTTCATGAGCTACTTTTGGAAGACCTTATGGTGCGACCATCATGTTGATCAGCCTTGTCAAATTGCCATGGTCGACCAAGAAGCATGTGGCAAACTATCATAGGAACCACATCACACTCCACCGTATCTTTGTAAGGACCAATGGTGAAGGAGACCGATACGGTATGCTTGATCTTCACGGACCCTTGGTCACTTAGCCATTGCACGTGGTAGGGGTGCTTGTGTGGATGGAGGTTGAGGTTGAGCTTCTCACACAACTCGGTGCTAGCAAGGTTGTGACAACTCCCTCCGTCAATAATCACCTTGATAGATTTGCCGTTGATGCCGGCTCGTGTTTGGAAGATATTGGAGCGTTGGTCTTCATGCTCTTGTGCTTGAGTGGTCACCATCCTTGTGACAACAAGCGATGGACTTGCGTCATGCTCACACATGAGGAGTTCTTGATCATCTTCCACTCGTTGTCTTGCCATTGCTTTCTTGACACGGGCATCAAACTCATCTTCACTCAAGTACTCTTCATCACCATTGTCATGGATGAACAAGACTTTCCTGTTTCCACATTCGGCCGACTTGTGTCCTATACCTCCACACTTGTAGCATTCACCGTTGAAAGGTGTATCACTCTTTGCTTGCTTGCCACTTGGGGGCAGTTTTCCTTGAGGAATTGTGCGCTTGAAGGAAGGCTTGGAGGTACTTAAGGAGCTACCATTGAAAGTTGTTGGTGTAGGGGTTGAAGCTTGCTTGTAGGTGAAGTACGTCTTGGGCTTGTTGTACTTGATATCCTCTTGCACTTGGCGTTCAGCCTTTGTTGCGATGTGCACAAGCTCAACCATGGTGTTGTATGTTTGGAACTCGACGATGCGCTTGATTGGGTGATTCAACCCAATAAGGAAACGTGCCATTGTTTGCTCCATGCGCTCATCAATGTTGGCGCGAATCAAGTTGAGTTCCATTTCCTTGAAGTATTATTCCACGGTCTTTGTCCCTTGACGAAGAGCTTGAAGGTTGTTGAAGAGGTCACGCGTGTAGTGCGCGGGGACAAACCGGGATCTCATGTGAGCCTTCATGTCATGCCAACTTGTGATTGGCGGTTCTTGTCTTGCATCACGAGCAACTTGAACTTGTTCCCACCAAAGGTTGGCGTAATCATCAAACTCAAGCGAAGCCATGGCGACCATCTTCTCGTTGCTATAGTTGTGCATGCGGAAGATCTTGTCGACTTTGAGTGCCCACGAGAGGTATTCTTCGGGGTCATTGGATCCGGTGAACTTGGGCATTGTGAACTTGAGCTTGCCAAAAGTTTCTTCATCGTTGCGGTCATTGCGACGAGCTTGGTGACCTTGTTGATGATCTTGTAGTTGGGGAGGTGGAACTTGGTTCTCGCGTCCTTGTTGTGGAGCTTGCTCGTGATATTGTTGTTGAGGAGGAGCTTGATCTTGCTCTTGGCGCGGTTGTCGACGTTGTTGAGGCGCTTGGGCCTCATGGTGGCGAGGGTGTTGAGCCTCTTGACACGGTTGATGACGAAGAGGAGGCTCGTTCCTCGGTTGGTGATGTTGGTTAGGCACATGGGCCTCACGGTGAAGAACATGGTCATGAGCCTCTTGACGTGGTGGGCGTCGCTCAACTTGTATCACTTGGTGCTCCAAGTTTTGTTGATGTGGAGGAGGCGCCGCGTGATGACCATGGTGTCGTTCTTGACGTTCATGACATTGATGACGAGGAGGAGGATCTTAGAGAGCTTCACGTCGATGACGAGCTTGATTCTCCAAGTTGGAGTCATCACTTGCTGTGTCAAGTATGTGTCGCGGTCGATGGTGGTAGACTTGTGGTTGTACTTGCGGTTCCTCTTGTGCTTGCTCTTGTCGGATCACTAGTGCCCTTGCGTGATGACAGTGTGCTTCTTGCCTTTCTCGTGGCCTTGAAGAGAGGTCACCATCATAGCTTGACGTTGCGGCGTGTCGTGGGGAAGGTACATAGTTCGAAGAGATTCCATCTTCAACCACGGGGGAATCATTGCGTCTTTGAGCACTTTGATGTAGATCTTGTGGAAGAGGTGCATGACGATGCGAAGAACTTGCTGAGCTTGATGCGCGTGAACGTGGTCTTGCCATGCCGTTGATGAGGCGTCGAAGATTGTCATTTGTTTCGGCGACGGAGCGTTGGAGCGCTTCATTTTGGTGGCCGAAGTTGTGATGCATTTCATACATTTGTCGTTCGAGTCCGTCGAAGCGGTTGTCGATGTTCTTGAACTCGGCTTGCGTCTCGCCAAATTGTTCATCTTGTCGCGTCTCAAGGGCTTGGCAACGTTCACGGAACTCTTGTCGAACGATGAAGTGACTTGCGCGCATCATGTACGGACCTTGATCTTCTTCTTGGGGAGGTGGTTGGCTCGTCTCACCGTGCCTATCCATCATGCAAAACACACGAGTATTGTATATGGAAGTGGAATATGGTGGTGTTAGCCTTGTACCTCACCTTGGGGATTGCACCAAACTAGAAACCACAAGTGAGAGCTATAAGCGTGCAAAGTGGAATTGCAAAGAAAACTCACACTAAAGAAAGAACTAACTCTCAACAGCTTGTTGGTGGTAGGTTAGTATTGTGGAAAGCCAAAGAACCAAACAAAAGAAAAGGGATAGTCAAAAGTGGGTAAAATCCAACAAAACTCAAGTTAAAGGTGAAGGTCAACAACTCAAAAGGGTGACGGGAACCTACGCCTATATACACACACGTGGAGAAAGTTGGGATTGACGCGACTATGAAAATGAGCAAAAAAGACGTCCTAACGAAGACTAAGCTCGTTGTCGTGCCAATGCAAGGAGATACCGTGGCTCGTTTGCAAAGATTAAAAGTGAGCAACGAATTTGCGCACTTGCCTTGGGCTCTCTTCTTTCTCTCTTGCTTACAAGCTTTGAGACTCTTTTGCAAGGGGAGACTATTTTTCTTTTGCGTTTTCTTTGTATCTTTTTCACTTTTTTTTGCTCTCCCTTGATGCTACCTAGTCACACTTGCTATTGCTCTTGCACTCTCACTATCCAAGGACAAATGCACAATGCTCAAGAAAACACAAGATGAGCCACTCTCATGGGATAGGTACACACAAAGGAAGATGGGGTTAACAAGGTGACACAAGTTATACCTTCTTTGATGATGAACTTGGCGTCGGTGGTGCGGGATGATGTTCGTGGTCCGTGGTGTCAATGAGCGCGGAAGTTGATGATGCGGAAGCTTGCTGGTAGTTGCTGACACGCACACGGGACACGAGCAAACAAAGGAGATTAGCCAATACGAAAAATGAGGCAAAATTGTCAAAACTGGCGTTACAGCCGGACACTCCGGTCTGTCTGGGCCGGACACTCCGGTCTGGTTCGGCCGGACACTCCGGTCGGGCCGGACATTCCGGTCAGTACGTGCCGGACTCTCCGGTCGGTACGTGCCGGACACTCCAGCGCGGGTTTCCTGCTCGTGTTCTTGAGCGGAAATCCTCGCCTTCGGGCTTCAAATCCGTGAAAAACTGGCCAAATCGGGCTGGGGAAACGCAGGATAAAGCTGGACCAACTCCTTAGACAAGGTTTGGTCGGATCAAAACCACAAATAACACTCCAAATCAAGAGATCGACCCAAAGGCAAATATGGGCTGTTTTTTGTGGGGATTTTCGAATTTTTGGTGGATAGAAGAAAAAATTGTGGGGGAAATCGTGAGCAACGAAGCTCTTGATACCAATATGTTGAGGGCAAACCTCTAGGGTGGCCCGATCTTTCACGATTCCCTTTCAAATGGAGGGTGGAGTGCGGGGGAAGGAGGGTGAAGGATGAACACGACGAACACACGCACGAAGAACGCGATGAACACACACGCAAAACCATGATAAACACCGATAGCTCACGCCGGCGGTGACCGGTCCGGCGCAATCCCTAGGATCGCCGTCGGGCGGAGGACTCTCTCTCGAACTGGCACGGCGAGATGGGAGACTCGGTGAGATCTTGACGTCTAGGAATAGGGACACTGATGCCTAGGCCTTGTACAACGCGGAGGCACAATGCAAACTCCAACGAGGTTTGGGGATATTGGTGCTCCTTAGTCAAGGAGCATGAGGCAAGAATTAGATAGATCCACAAAGGGTTTCCACTAATTCCAATATCAAGCCTAGGGTTTACAATGGAGGTGGGGGTCTATATATAGGCCAACCACAAAGTCAGGGGTAATTTAGGCATTAAAGTAGAGTTTTGGGCGAAATAGAGGAGTACATGGGCCATAGGGCCCAGCTAGGCTCGCAGGCCCATCACTTGGGCCGGACACTCTAGGTCGAGTGGGCCGGACTGTCCGGGGTGGCCGGACACTCCGGGTCGAGTGGGTCGGATAGTCCGGGGTGGCCGGACACTCCGGGAAGAGTCCGGGCTGTGTCCGAACTAGCACACAGAATGTCCGCGCCAGGTTCGGGCTTGGGCAGGCCGGAGACTCCAGCTGAGTCGCGTCGGACACTCCGGCTTTGGCAACTTCAGCACAGGTGTAGCTTTAGGGCTCATGGATCGACGCGGCAGGGGCTCGTACCTGATGATGCACAAAGTAGTGGTATGAAGTAGCACGCCATCCAAGGAGGTATCAAATTGGCACGAGGAGAGGAGCGAGTTCACCTTAGCTTGGAGGAGTTTGGCTTGGGCACGAGTCATGGGTCCACTTGGGGTACTTGTTGTTGTAGATGTAGAAGCATCCGTAGGACGGGCTGCATCAGAGCTAGCAGCAGTAGCAGCGGGCTTCCTAGCATTGGGACCATAAGAAGACATGGGGGCAGGCTTGGCCGATGGTGAAGGGTGGCTAGCAGCCGTTGCAGGTGGCGCCGTAGATGGCGGCTGTGTAGACCTCGCCGAAAAACGACTAGTAGATGGAAACCTCGCACGTGACTTAGCTTCTTCAGCCAACTGTGATTCAGCCTCTCTAGCATGGTGCAATAGCTCATTCATAGCCTCATACTTGTGATGACGAACAATGCTCTTGATTGGTAACTTTTAAAATTGTTGAGGAATCGCTGCATTGTCATCTCAAGAGATTCACGAACTCTAGCACGTTGCATAAGCATCTCCATCTCCATGTAGTACTTATCAACTGATATGGTTCCTTGCCTCAATTGTGTCAACTTATCAAAAACTGATCGCAATCAGTTGGTGGGTACAAACGAGCCTTCATAATGCTCTTCATCTCGTGCCAATCCATCACGGGAAGTTGATTGTCGTGCCTTCAATTCTGCATAATAGCATCCCACCAGCGCAAAGCATATACATCAAATTCTGACGCTACAAGCTTGACCTTCTTGTTTTTTGGATAATCAAACAATCTCCAGAGTTTCTCAATCTTCAACTCCCATGTGAGGTAATCTTCAGGATCAATTGAGCCATCAAACTTGGGAATTGAGAATTTTGGCTTGCCCAAACCATCATCAGCAGCTTGGTTCTGAACATGTTGAGCACGCCCAATAGGAGCAAACCCGCGGCCATACACAGGTGCAGCAGCAGGTGCAGGTGCAAGAGGATTGGCACGTCCCCTGCCAAGATGTGGGGCAGCATCAACCACACTACCCTCATCATAGTTGTTGAGGGCAAACCTCTAGGGTGGCCTGATCTTTCACGACTCCCACTCAAATCGAGGATGGAGTGAAGGGGAAGGAGGGGAGGATGAACACGACGAACTCACGCACGAATAACGCGATGAACACACACACACGCAAAACCACGATACACACCAATAGCTCATGCCGGCGGTGACCGGTCCGGCGTAATCCTTAGGATCGACGACGGGCGGAGGACTCTCTCTCGAACCAGCACAGTGAGATGGGGGACTCGGTGAGATCTTGACGTCTAGGCCAAGGGACTCCAATGCCTTGGCCTTGTACAACGCGGAGGCACGATGCAAACTTCAACGAGGTTTGGGATATTTGGTGCTCCTTTGTCAAAGGAGCATGAGGCAAGAACTAGATAGATCCACAAGGGGTTTCCACTAATTCCAAATATCATGCCTAGGGTTTACAATAGAGGTGGGGGCTATATATAGACCAGCCACTTAAATAGGGGTAGGTTGGGTATAAAAGGGTAAAACTGGATGAAATAGGAAATATTCTTAGGCATCAAACACTAGTCAACTTGATACTGGATGCATTTCGGCGGTAAGTCCGGTCGCGCTGGAATTTCCGGTCCGTGTCGGTCATTCCGGTCGGCCACCGGAATGGCGTGCAGAACTACGTTTCGGCGTGCGCCGGTCGGTTCCAGCGTGCACCGGAAATTCCAGTCCTAGGTCCTTCTCTTGGCATTTCTTCATGGAGTTCCTACCTTAGCTTGAAGGAGCTTGGCTCGGGCACAGGTCATCGGTCCACTTGGGGACTTGGTGGTGTAGATGTAGGAGCGGCCGTAGGACGGGCTGCATCAGCTCCCCCCTTGGGAAAGAGTCATCCTCGACTCTTCATGGTTGTCATCTTGAACATCTCCATGGTAGGGTGAGAGATCTTTGACGTTGAACGTATTGCTTGCGAGGTACTTGGACGCCGGTATGTCGATGATGTAGGCGTTGTTGTTGAATCTTTTGAGGACCTTGAAGGGACCATCTCCTCTTGGCTTGAGCTTGGAGTCACGTTCCTTGGGGAAGCGGTCTTTGCTTAGGTGTATCCACACAAGATCACCTTTTTCAAAAATCATTTCCTTCTTGTCCTTGTTTAACCTTGAAGCTTGGCAAAGGACTTGTTGCTCGATAGTAGCTCTTGTTTCTTCATGAAGCTTCTTCATAACTTGTGCGTGCTTCTCAACATCCATGTTGGTGCGCTCATGTAGAGGTAGCGGTAGGATGTCAAGCGCAGTGAGGGGCTCGAAACCATAGACGATCATGAACGGACTCATCTTGGTTGTTGAGTGCTTGGCACAGTTGTAGGCGAACTTGGCATGTGGGATGCATTCCTCCCAATCCTTGAGGTTTTTCTTGATCAACACACGAAGTAGAGTCCCGAGGCTTTGGTTGACAACTTCGATTTGTCCATCGGTTTGGGGATGCGACGCGGATGAGAAGAGGAGCTTGATGCCGAGCTTGGCCATGAGGGTCTTCCATAAGTAGCTCATGAATTTGACATCGCGGTCGGAGACGATTGTTCGTGGCACACCGTGAACACGGACGATTTCCCTAAAAACAAATTGGCAACATGTGAAGCATCATCGGTCTTATGGCACGGTATGAAGTGTGCCATTTTTGAGAAACGATCCATGAAAACAAATATAGAGTCATGACAATGCTTAGATCTAGGAAATCCTAACACGAAATCCATATTAATGTCGTACCTAGGTGTATGAGGGATAGGCAATGGCATATAAAGACCATAAGGGTTAGCTTGCGACTTAGCTTGAACACATGTCGTGCATCGTTGGACGTAGCGCTCCACGTCGCGCTTCATCTTGGGCCGGAAGTAGTGAGCGGATAGCATGTCCAATGTCTTGTCATGGCCAAAGTGACCCATGAGGCCTCCACGATGAGATTCTTGGAGAAGCAAAAGTTGGAGCGACGATTTCGGAATGCAAAGCTTGTTTTGTTTAAAGAGAAAGCCCTTATGCAAATAGAAATCATCAACTCGTTGTCAATGGAGCACTTTGCGAAAATTGGTTCAAAGAACGGGTCGGAAGCATACAAAGATTTTATTTCCTCAAGACCCAACACGTTGATTTCGAGTCTCGTAAGAAGGCTTGTGTCTTTGTGAGACAAAGCGTCTGCAACTACATTATCTTTGCCCTTCTTATACTTGACAATGTACGGAAAAGACTCCATGAACTCAACCCACTTAGCATGTCTCTTACTCAAGTTGGCTTGGCCTTTGAGATATTTCAATGACTCATGGTCGGAATGTATGATAAATTCTTTGGGCCATAGGTATTTTTTCCAAACATAAAGGACACGAACTAAGGCAAAAAGCTCTTTTTCATAAATTGGATAGTTAAGGCGAGCACAATCAAGTTTCTCGCTCTGGTAGGCTATAGGACGTCCGTTTTGCATAAGGACTCCTCTAGTGCCAATATCACTAGCATCACACTCTATCTCAAAAGTTTTTGTGAAATCCGGTAATGCAAGGAGAGGTGCTTCGGTGATCCTCTTTTTGAGTTCATCAAAAGCTTTTTGTTGAGCTTTGCCCCACACGAAGGTGACATTCTTTTTCGTCAACCGTTGGGAGGACAAGCAATGGTTGAAAAGTCTTTCACAAAGCGATGATAGAAACCTGCCAACCCATGAAAACTTCAGAGTTCACTCACATTTGTTGGGATGGGCCAATCTCGTATGTCCTTTACCTTGGCAACATCAACTTCAATTCCTTTCGAAGAAATGACAAATCCAAGAAAAATTTACTTGTCTTTAGCAAAAGTGCACTTGGGAAGACTAGCATAAAGCTTTTCATGTCGAAGGATTTGCAGAACTTCCTTGACATGTGTTATATGGTCCTCAAGTGATTTGCTATAAACAAGAATATCATCGAAATAGAAAACAACACTTTTTCCAATGAGAGAACGCAAGATGTGATTCATAAGGTGCATTATAGAATCCAAAGGGCATAACCAACCATTCATAGACACCAAGTTTGGTCTTGAAGGCGGTTTTCCACTCATCACTTTCCGCCATGCATATTTGATGGTAACCACTATGAAGATTTATTTTCAAAAAACCATGTCATCGAGACGTGGTATAGTATGTCAATAACGCACGGTGATCGCATTGATTGGACGGTAGTCCATGCATAACCGTAACGTATCATCCGTTTTTGGGACAAGAATCACGGGTAGCACACTTGGACTGGTGCTAACTTGGATCAAACCTTTGGAGACGAGTTGGTTGATTTGATGTTCGATCTCCTTTGTCTCCTCTGGGTTCGTGCAATAGGTGGCACAGTTTGGAAGGGGTGCGTCGGGGATGAGGTAAATGCGATGCTCAGTTCCACGAAGGGGAGGTAGTCCATGTGGGAGCTCTTCAGGGAGCACATCCTTGAATTCCTTCAAGACAATCATCAAAGACGGAGGAACATTGGTTACTTCATTAGTTCCTTGCGCTATGCCCTTGCAAATGAGGATGTAGTGCAAGATGGATGGGTTCTTTCGCACTTCTCTCATCTCACTTTTGGTGGCAAGGAGAATACTCTTAGTTTTTCCACTCGAGTTTGGCTTGTGGCTCTCACTCACTATGAAGTGGTTCTCTCTCTCACCGCTCTTCTCACAAGTAGGTGTTGTGCTTTGCTCCCTCGCTAAAGCCTTTGCATTGTCCACAACTATTTGGCTAGGAGTCATTGGTTGCAAAACACATGTTTTGTTGAGCTATTGGAAGGTGTACACATTGGTGCGACCATCATGTTGACCAGCCTTGTCAAATTGCCATGGTTGACCAAGAAGCATGTGTCAAACTATCATAGGAACCACATCGCACTCCACCGTGTCTTTGTAAGGACCAATGGTGATAGTTACCGATAAGGTATGCTTGATCTTCACGGACCCTTGGTCACTTAGCCATTGCACGTGGTAGGGGTGCTTGTGCGGATGGAGGGTGAGGTTGAGCTTCTCACACATCTCGGTGCTAGCAAGGTTGTGGCAACTCCCACCATCGATGATCTCCTTGATAGATTTTCCATTGATGCCGACACGTGTTTGGAAGATATTTGAGTGTTGGTCTTCAGGCTCTTGTGCTTGAGTGGTCAAGATCCTTGTGACGACAAGCGATGGACTTGCGTCATGTTCACACATGAGGAGTTCTTGGTCATCTTCCACTCGTTGCCATGACATTGCTTCCTTGACTTGGGCATCAAATTCATCTTCACTCAAGTACTCTTCTTCGCCATTGTCGTGGATGAACAATACTTTCTTGTTCCCACATTTGGCCGACTTATGTCCTTTGCCTCCAAACTTGTAGTACTCACCGTTGAAAGGTGTGTCACTCTTTGCTTGTTTGCCACTTGGGGGCAGTTTTCCTTGAGGAAGTGTGGGCTTGAAGGAAGGCTTGGAGGTACTTGAGGAGCTTCCATTGAAAGTTGTTGGTGTAGCGGTTGAAGCTTGCTTATAGGTGAAGTACTTCTTGGGCTTGTTGTACTTGATGTCCTCTTGCACTTGACGTTTAACCTTTGTTGCGATGTGCACAAGCTCAACCATTGTGTTGTATGTTTGGAACTCGACGATGCACTTGATTGGGTGGTTCAACCTAATAAGGAAGCATGCCATAGTTTGCTCCATGCGCTCGTCAATGTTGACGCAAATCAAGTTGAGTTCCATTTCCTTGAAGTACTCTTCCACGGTCTTTGTCCCTTGACGAAGCACTTGAAGGTTGTTGAAGAGGTCGCGCGTGTAATGTGCGAGATCTCATATGAGCCTTCATGTCATGCCAAGTTGTGATTGGCGGCTCTTGTCTTGCATCACGAGCAACTTGAACTTGTTCCCACCAAAGGTTGGTGTAATCATCAAACTCAAGCGAAGCCATGTCGACCATCTTCTCGTTGCTATAATTGTGCATACGGAAGATGTTGTCGACTTTGAGTGCCCACAAGAGGTATTCTTTGGGGTCATTGGATCCGGTGAACTTGGGCATTGTGAACTTGAGTTTGCCGAAAGTTTCTTCATCCTTGCGGTCATTGTGACGAGCTTGGTGACCGTATTGATGATCTTGTGGTTGAGGATGTGGAACTTGGTTCTCGTGATCTGGTTGCGGAGCTTGCTCTTGATGTTGTTGTTGTGGAGATTGCACTTGCTCTTGGCGTGGTTGTTGACGTGGTTGATGGTGCCGAGGGTGTGGAGCCTCTTGACGTGGTTGACGACGAAGGGGAGGCTTGTTCCTTGGTTGGTGATGTTGGTTAGGCACATGGGCCTCACGGCGAAGATCATGGTCTTGAGCGTCTTGACGTGGTGGCGTCGCTCAACTTGTACCACTTGGCGCTCCAAGTTTTGGCACGGTGGAGGAGGCGCCTCATGATGACCATGGTGTTGGTGCGGATGTTCATGACAATGATGACGAGGAGGAGGATCGTGAAGAGCTTCACGTTGGTTACGAGCTTGATTTTCCAAATTGGAGTCATCACTTGTTGTTTCAAGTACGTGTCGCGAGCGATGGTGGTAGACTTGCGGTTGCACTTGCGGTTCTTCTTGTGGTTGATCTTGTTGGATCACCAACGCCCTTGTGTTATGACGGTGTGCTTCTTGCCTTGCTCGTGGCCTTGAAGAGAAATCACCATCATAGCTTGACGTTGCGGCGTGCCGTGGGGAAGGTACATAGTTCAAAGAACTTCCATCTTCAACCACGGGGGCATCATTGCGTCTTGGAGCACTTGGATGTAGATCTTGTTGAAGAGGTGCATGACGACGCGAAGAACTTGAAGAGCTTGAAGCACGTGAACGCGGTCTTGCCATTCCGTTGATGAGGCGTCGCAGATTGTCATTTGTTTCGGCGATGAAGCGTTGACGCGCTTCATTTTGGTGGCCAAAGTTGTGATGCATTGCATGCATTTGTCTTTCGAGGCCATCGAAGCGGTTGTCGATGTTCTTGAACTCAGCTTGTGTCTCGCCAAAATGTTCATCTTGTCACGTCTCAAGGGCTTGGCAACGTTCACGGAACTCTTGTCGGACAATGAAGTGACTTGCGCGTGTCATGTACGGTCCTTGATCTTCTTCTTGGGGAGGTGGTTGGCTAGACTCACTGTGCCTATCCATTATGCAAAACATACAAGGATTGTATATGGAAGTGGAGTATGGTGGAGTTAGCCTTGTACCTGACCATGGGGATTGCACCGAACTATAAACCACAAGAGGGAAATATTGGTTTGCAACGTGAAAACGCAAAGAAAACTCACACTAAAGAAGGAAAGCTAAAACTCTCAAAAGCTGTAGGTGGAAGGTTAGGGTTGTGGAAAACCAAATGAAACGATCTAAAGAAAAGGTTATTGTCAAATGTGGTAGAGAACCAAAAGATCAAAAGAAAATAGGAGGCGGTCTACAAAACACTAGGATACACACACGTGGAGACTGATGTCGTTAGCACGACTATGAAAATCAGCACAAAAGGTCCTAACAAAGACTACGCTCGGTGTCGTGCCAACGCAAGGAGAGACCACGACTCGTTCACCAAAAGGGAAATAAGCAACATATTTGTGCACTTGCCTCGGTCACGCTCTTTTTCTCTCTTTGCTTACAAGCTTGAGACTCTCTTTGTATTGGGGGACTATGTATCTTTCTATTTTTCTTCTGCTTTTTCCTTTTTGTCTCTCTCTTTTTTTTGATTCTTTTTCTCCCTTTCTATACTACTATATTAACTCTTGTATTTTCTCTCACACTCTCACATTCGAAGGACAAGTGCACAATGCTTAGGCAAACATGTAGCATCCCAATTGTCTAACAATTGTAATGCTACTTGGTCTAGTAAGATAATGGCTACTTCCCATATATAATTGTTGCATCATAAATATATCATGCTCATGTCATCATGCCACCTTGCATTTGAGCATCATATAAAACCCTGGTTCTTTTGTTCTTCTCTCATATGCACTATTAATTGTATTTGCCTCTTGATATTGTATTTGGTTATTGATATATTGTTAAAATGCCCAAGTTGAGTTGGGGCATATCCTTTATTTCAATTCCACCACCTTTCTTTGTCACCACTTTATAATGCCACCATCCTATTAGTCCATGAGCTTGTTTGTCTTTCTTTTGATTTTATCTAGCTCATGGGAAATAGGGTGGATCTAGTTCTTTAAATCCTCTTGCTTGGCCTTGATTCCACTTCTTGTGAATGCATAAGAATAATGCCATATCATTATTTTGTTCTCCCAAAATAAATCATGGCATTTATTATTTTTGCATGGGCCATGCAACCATCATCACCACCTTTCAACCACTTGTTTTTCCTTTGTTCTAGTGGATCTTCTTTGTGGGTTCATCTACGTCATCTATCCATCATTCCCCTTATTCTCATCCACATCTTTTTCTTTTATTATCTCCATGCATGATTCCAAAAGAGGGCTTTTCCCATACTCCTTTCTCTTTCTCTTTTTCTTGGATTTTTCTTCCACCTCATCCCATGTTAGTTCAAAGCATTCACTAGCTCCTCTTGAGATGATCCTTTACACAAGAATAAAAACCTACTCAACTAATTAAATCCCTAACCCTGACTATCTCTCTACTTACCTCTAACCTAGTTCTTATCTAAAACTCTAATTTCTACCACACCTCTCTCATCTCTCCTCTCTCTACCATGTTGACCACCTGGCCACCCTCTCTCCCTGGCCCACACCCCAGCTACCCCTACCCCAACCCTAGCAAACCCTAACCCGAGCCCCTCTAAGCTAACCCTAGCTACACCCGAGCCCCTCCCCTCTCTCTCTTTTCTCCAACTGCCGCGCCAGCCCCACCTTCCTCTCCTCCCTCCCTGGCCTACCTGGCAGCCTCCTCCACCCTACCCCTGCCCCTGCCGGCCAGCCTGAGTACGTGAGGAAGGAGATGGAAAAGGGCCGAAGCCACTTTTCCATCTACCCCGCTCCCACACGCCATCTCCTCCCTCTCCCTCGCTTTACCTCCGCCCCACAGCTTCCCCTGCCTCTCCCAGATCCACCCCAAAGCCTGCCTCTCCTTCCCTTCGTCTTCATCATCGCCAGGACCTGCCGCCGGTCGCCGCCAGTACCGCGTCGCCCCCCTCGTTCTACCCGGCCAGCACGTCGTGGAGGTGGTCAGGGAGATCGTGGACGCTCCCCTACATCGCCCTGCACGCGCCGACAAGGACGAGGAGCGCCAACACGTTGACGCCCTGCGGAAACCCTAGTTTCCGGCTCGCCAGCCTCGTCGTCGATCCACCGCGCCTCGCCTCGACCTGACGCCGGCAACCTCCCCGCGGTAAGCCCCTCCACCTCCTAGACAACATCCGCTCCGCCGTAAAGCCCTAGTCGCGCCAGGCGTTGCGCCGAACGCCCTCAGTGCGCCGCCGGTCGCCGTTGTCTGCACGCTCTCCGCACCGCGTCGTGCCATAACTAGGCCGCGCCTACCTTCCTGACAACTACCCCGCCCTACCGCACTGGCACCACCTCTCTACGCGCACGCCAGATCCACGGATCGAGTCCCCGTCTCGCCTCGCTGTGCCGCGCGTTGATTTCCGTCAGTTAGTTCAGAGGAAACAGAAGCACAGTACCGGCCCCCCCCCCCCTTTTGCAGAAAACCCCCTGGCTTTTTATCTGCTTAACCCACGCTCCTCGCTAGCCCCACCTGTCAGCCGCACTAGCATTTTGCAGAAAAGTCCCTCTGTTTCTCAGGTCGTAACCCACGCTCCAGCCCTCGCCCCACCTGTCAGCCTCTGGGGGTAACCCCAATGTCGCGTGGGCCAGTAGCCGTCGGACCCATCTATCACCCTCAGTGGCTAGGTGGAGCCGCGGTGGCAAAAGTTTGTCCGCGTGCGTGGCCCCAGTCAACATTGGCCCACCCGTCAGTGGCTGTGGCTGGGTCGGGCTGAGTAACAAAAGTCTGCCCTGTTGTCTGTTTTAATTAAACCTTTTCAAAATTGATTTAAATTCAAATTCAAATCAGATTTAAATAACTTTTCAAATATAAATCCAAATAATACAAATAATATATGTTTTTGAGTCAGAAAAATATGAGGAATTCAAATATGCCATTCAAAATATCTTTTGAACACTTTAAAATTTCGAGATGTTTAAAATTACAATAAAATGCCCTTTTCTTAATAAATTAATAACTTTAATTCTATAACTCCAAATTTGGCAAATAATATGTCTAAATCGATCAGCGCGACGAGCCCGTTATATCTATGCAGTCCTTGTTCTGAATTGAAGCATGCATCCTGACATTCTTACAAATCTGAACTGTTTATGGCAATAAAAATTGGACTAAATAAATAATAAAATGCTTCAATTCTTGCACCACACCTCAACCTTGCCATGCTACTTTAATGCCATGTAAATTGTGCATCATTCATCATGGCATGCTTGTTTGCTTGTCGCATTTTACTTCATATGCTTGTGCACTTTATTTATGTTGGCCTTGTTTGTTTGGTTCTTCTTCGAATAGACGCCCAGCAGGAGAATTACCAGGAATCACAGGAGTACTACCCAGATCCATCTCTCGCTTCAACTGAGCTGCCAGGCAAGCACTACCACATGCTTGCATACATACAGTACCTATTGCCTCTATCTTATTCTTGCATCATTGAGTCGCGATTGCATTAAATTGAATCCCAAGTACTGCATAGCCTTTACTTTTAAACCCCACCAAAGCTTGTTCCTCCATCCCATGAGCCATTACTACAGGAGTTGTTTGAGCCATGCGAGTCGTAGAAAAGCATGTATAGGGCATGTGAGTGTTTGATGGATCACGAGGTACCTAAACAACTTAACCTGAGTAGTAATGGGATAACTAATGAAAGAGGCACCGGTGAGCAATAACTGCTATTTGGTTTTTCATGCTCACTTGTGTCCCGTAGGACCCCGAGTACTTGATTCCTGTTCCTTGACTATTCGCACTATCCACATCCGGGAGGCCTTATGGACCCCCCGAGCCAGAGCTTGATTCATACTTATTTCTTGGGGCCACAAAGTAGTTTGGGGCTTTATTACTATCCTGAACTTATGCCATGTTTTACTGTTTTATTAAGATTGTGCGTGGAGCACCTGTACTGTTTTGGATGCGGAGTGTTTTCACGATATCGACAAGCCCAGTCACACTTTCGGGTTCCCAGTCGTTTACAGCCATTGACGCAAACCTTGGGTCCGTCTCGGAGCCGGCCAACTTCGTTGCGGGTAGCTTAATGGGGTGGCCCCCTGAAATATTTCTGAATCCTGTGATTGCTTTGTCGTGAATGCCTCGTTGGGTTTTGATTTGGTTTTTCCGAGGTTGATCGAGTGTGTGTTGCTATTCGTGCACCCCTGCAAGGTAAATCTTTCTGAAAGCCGTGTCTGCGGTTATGGACGACTTGGAGCACAGTTTCTCGATCATAGACAAGTATAACTAAAGTACCGCTTCTAATTTGACTAAGTACTTGACTAGTAAATAGTACAATACTCATGGAATGGATAATAAAACTGCCAACGGATGATCGGGGTTGTTCGTCCGCTTCCTCGTTGGAAAGCGAGGAGGAGGATGGATCTGTTAATTATACTATTATACCTGTTGTTCTTAATTCACGGACATCTGTCTATCATTGGTTAGGCGGATGGGTAGCGAGTATCTGTAGAATTTTTAGGTATTATCTTTTGCTGCAATTGCGTCACCCCAGGTTGTGACCCCTTTAGCGGCATAAAGACTTGCTGAGTACCCCTAGGGTCTCACACGATAAATTGTTTGATTCAGATGAACAGGTGTACCTGCGAGATGGATACTGTGTGGAAGAGACGGATGATGTTGGGAACGATCATTCGGTGTAGAGATTCCGGGAATGGGGATCCGTGAGATCTGTGGGCGGGATGTGTTTATTTATGTGGCATGTTATGCCGATTTGCTTCTTATCCGTACTCGGATCTTGTTTTCCGCTTCCGCCTGATAATCTGATGTGTGATGTATGAGGAGCTATCCTAAATTATTATCTCTATCTAGGACATTTGAATCTTGCCGTATGGCATTGCAATATTTCTATTTCTTTTAGATGGAATGGCTCTGAGGACTGTTGTATGTGGCTTGCATACATACTCATTTGTGTATGTAGTTGATCCCTTCGCCTGCCGATTACGCCGCTCGTTCGTGTCCAGATGTCTGAAAGTGGTTAGGACGGCCGAAAGGTCTACCGTGAGTGGCCCTGGGCCCCACCATACTATTTTAACCACTTTCGTTCATCCAGGCATGTAACTAAGAGCGTAATTCACCGAGGTAGTTACAATTGGTATCAGAGCCATCCCGCCCTTCAGGGTCTCAGCCAAAATGGTCGTTGTCAGTCTAGTAAATATTTTGGTAGCTATGTATACTAGGGAAAAACAAAACGTGAGAGTAGGAATGCTTCCATTTTTCTTCTTACCCACCACCCACCCTTTTCTGGTAAGGAAGTGTAACGTTTTCAATCCTCTTCTAAAATTCAAACTAGGATTCACGTGTTCTGGGTTCCGTAGTACCATAGGTTGTGTGTGTGTGTGTGTGTGTGAATTCTTTGTCTATTTGTTGCATCCAAATGTTATCACTATATGCCTTTTGGTTATCAACTGTTGGTACATTCCATACCGACAGGCCTTTGTAAACCGACGCGATCTATTCTGATTTGTTGTACACCGACGCGATCTATCTTACTCTTTGTTATCCGACGTTATCTTGTTGGGGTGTTCTTTTCGTAGTTACCAATCTTTAGGTTCATCTTAAGAAGAAGGTATTGGGATATGTGTTTTACTGATTCATGTGCAAAGTAATGATTTGAGTGCGGGATGGAGTCGCGACCATACCACTACTTCTATCATTTGCTCTTGTATATTGAACTAGTAGAGTTACTAATCTTGATTCGTTAAGTGGTTTTGCGCATATAGTGGTATTTTAATGCCGAAATTTGTGGAAAAAATTTCTTTGTTAGTTTGTGTACCACACTCCTTGTTCAGTCGTGTGCGTTATGCTTAATATATTCTAGTTGCCTTGAACTTTGTTGATATTTTAATATCATCTCAGTGAATTGCATCCTTTAATCTTGGTTAATCCCATTTTGGTACTATTTTGGATTATTATCAGTCTCCATTATAGTACTGACTTGTGTTTTATATCAATCACAGGATGGCACCACCACGCCGTTCTGAGGAGGACATACCACCTGAACTTGGGGCTGCTTTGGCAAGTATTGCAAATGCTTTGGGCACTATGCAGCAGAACCAGCAGCGCTTCGAGGAAAGCGTGAGGAGGAATGAGTTTGTTCCGCTACCTCCACCTCCCAAGCGAGGAGACATCAAGAGTTTTCTCAAGTTCAACCCACGCCAATTTGAGGTGTCTGATCAGCCACTTGATGCGGATGATTGGCTTCGTGAAGTGTCAAGGTTGCTGATGACTGCGGATGTTCCCGAGCAAGAATGGGTCAAATGTGCCACTCACCTTCTGAAGGGAGATGCAGCTCTCTGGTGGGAAAATTACCTCAAGGCAGATCTCTCTGGTTTTCAGCCTACTTGGGAGCAATTCACTGCTGCTTTCAAAGAGCAATATCTATCAGAAATTGTCATGGAAAGGATGAAGGAAGTGTTTCTCAACCTCAAGCAGGGCGCTGATAATGTCAACACCTACATCAGAAACTTCATGAACCTTTCTCGTTATGGTGGCGATGAGATCTCTGATGACAAGAAGAAGCAAAAGAGGTTTCAGCAAGGCCTCAATGCTTCCATCAAATATGCTATCACTCATGCAAGGCCGGCATCTTTTCTGGAACTCCAACATACAGCTCTGCAGGAAGAAGCAAGTAGGCAAGTGTTTGAGGAGTCAAAGAAACACAGTCGTGATACGGCAAGTTCTTCTACTATGACAGCTCCTTCTAAGCGTCGTGTTTGGGTTTCTAACACCCCACCGTCGCTCCCTGCTCCACCAAGACCGTCAAGCTACGCACCAAGGCCACCAAACTCTTTCACTGCGGCTCCCAGGGGCTACAACCACAACTACCCTGGAGCGCCTGGCGGAGTCCCTGGCTACGTTGCTCCACGTCCACCTGGTGCTTGCTATACTTGTGGAAACACTGGGCATCAGCACTGGAATTGTCCAATGAACAACAAAGCTCTTCCACCACCACCTCCAAGACCTGCGGCAAGTGCTCCTATGATTCGTGCACCTCCACCTCGGGCTCTCAACATCAACACCAAGCCTGGGTCTACGGTTGCTCGTGCCAATTGTGTCAACGTCGCTCAAGCTGAGCATGCCTCTGGAGTTGTGATGGGTATGCTTCCTGTTAACTCTGTTCCTGCACGAGTTTTATTTAATTCTGGTGCTTCGCATTGTTTTGTTTCTCACAAGTTTGCAAATGAGAATGAGTTTGCAATGGATCCTCTTCCCAAGCGTTTAATGGTACTTTCTCCTGGAGCAACAATGGCATCTTCTAAAATCAGCCATAACAATCAAATTTAGATTGGTGGTTCTTCGTTTCCGGCTTCCTTAATTATTCCGGGCAATTTTGACATTGATGTTATCTTGGGCATGGATTGGTTAACAGCAAATGCAGCTGTGATTGATTGTGCTGAACGTTCGGTTTCTCTAAAAATTCCTGAAGGCCATATAGTCTATTCTCCAAGTCTGACTCATGCAATTCAGCTTTATTCTTTGGCGGCTCTGAATGATGATGCTATGGAAGGTATTCAGAGTGTTCCTGTAGTCTGTGAGTTCCCAGATGTCTTTCCTGAAGAGTTGCCAGGTATGCCTCCGGATCGTGAGGTTGAGTTTATCATTGAACTTGAACCTGGTACCGCTCCTATTTCCAAGAAGCCTTATAAAATGGGTCCTGCTGAGTTGGCTGAACTCAAACGTCAGTTGGATGAACAAGAGAAGTTGGGTTTCATTGAGCACAGTACTTCTTCTTGGGGTAGCCCAACCATCTTTGTGAAGAAGCGAGACAAGACTGATAAACTTTGTGTTGACTATCGGGCACTCAATGCTAAAACCATCAAGAATAAATATCCCCTTCTGTGGATTAATGATCTCTTCGATCAGCTAGCTGGAGCTGTGGTATTCTCTAAGCTTGATTTGAGAAGTGGTTATCATCAAATCAAGATTAGCAAGGAGGATGTTCCTAAAACAGCTTTCACCACCCGCTATGGCCTGTATGAGTACACGGTCATGTCTTTCGGTCTCACCAATGCACCTGCCACCTTCTCGAGGCTTATGAACTTGGTTTTCATGGAGTATCTTGATAAGTTCGTTGTGGTCTATCTGGATGACATTCTAGTCTATTCTAAGTCAAAAGGAGAACATGAAGAACACCTTCGGTGTGTCCTAAACAAGCTTCGTGAGAACCGCCTGTATGCAAAGTTCTCCAAGTGTGAGTTTTGGCTGCCTCAAGTCACCTACCTTGGTCACGTCATCTCTGCCAAGGGCATTGCCGTCAACCCAGAAACTATTAAAACAATTATGGACTGGCTTCCACCCATAAATGTCAAAGAAGTCCGGAGTTTCCTCGGCTTGGCCAGTTACTGCCGCCGCTTCGTTCAAAATTTCTCAAAGATTGCGAAGCCTCTTACCGATCTCCGCAAGAAAGGCAAGAAATACCTTTGGACTCCTGCATGTCAAGCAAGCTTTGAAACACTCAAAGAGAAGCTCACTTCCACTCCAGTCTTGGTTCCTCCAGATACATCAAAGCCTTTCCAGATTTTCTGTGATGCTTCATTGCAAGGATTGGGTGCGGTCCTGATGCAAGAAAAGCAAGTTGTTGCTTATGCATCTCGCCAGTTGAAGACGCATGAGATCAACTATCCCACACATGACCTCGAACTCGCAGCAGTAGTCTTTGCTTTCAAAGTATGGAGGCATTACTTGCTTGGCAACCGTTGTGAGATCTTTTCTGATCACAAGAGTCTGAAGTATATCTTCACACAGCCTAATCTCAACCTTCGTTAGAGGAGGTGGATTGAAACAATCAATGATTTTGATTTGACCATGAACTACACTCCGGGCAAAGCCAATGTCATGGCCGATGCTCTCAGCCGAAAAGCTTATGTCAACAATCTCATGGTGGAAGAACAACAGCCTCTCTTGTGCGAGGAATTCCGCAAGCTCAACCTTGAAATTGTGGATCGAGGGTATCTTCTGAACCTTCTGGCAACACCTCTCTTGGAAGAAAAGGTCCGCTCCATTCAGCTTGGTGATCCTTATACTAAAAAGATCATCTCCAACATTCAGCTTCCGAAGTACGAGTCTTTCCACGTTGACAACCAAGGCACTCCTTTCTTTGAACACCGGATGTTTGTTCCGAACTACTCGGGTTTAAGAGAGCAAGTTCTCAAGGAGGCGCATGATTCTGTTCTTTCTATCCACCCTGGCAGCACTAAGATGTACATGGACTTGAAAACACAATATTGGTGGCTTGGTTTGAAACGATATTGTGCCAAGTATGTCTCAGAGTGTGATGTCTGTCGCAGAGTTAAAGCTGTCCATCAGAAACCTTCCGGTCTTCTACAGCCAGTGAAGCCTCCGGAATGGAAATGGGAGAAAGTAGAGATGGACTTCATCACTGGTTTTCCAAGGTCGCAAAAGGGAAACAATGCAATCTTTGTTGTCATTGACAGGCTTTCCAAAGTAGATCATTTCTTTCCAGTTAAGGAAACAATTTCTGCAATTCAGTTGGCTGAGCTTTATATCAACAGAATTGTCTCTCTGTATGGAGTTCCTCTTGAGATCAGTTCAGACCGTGGAAGCATCTTCACTTCCAAGTTCTGGGGAAGTTTCCAAAATGCTTTGGGAACAAAATTAAACTTCAGCACAGCTTACCACCCTCAGTCGCAAGGACAAGTTGAAAGGATCAATCAGATTCTGGAAGATATGCTCCGTGCTTGCGTTATCTCTTTCGGCATGAAGTGGGAATAATGTCTTCCTTATGCTGAATTCTCTTACAACAACAGCTTCCAGAAAAGTCTAAAGATGGCACCATTGGAGGCTCTCTATGGTCGCAAATGCAGAACTCCGATTGGTTGGTCGGGCGCAGGTGAAAGAATATTGTTTGGCCCCGACATTGTAACTCAAGCGGAGGAGAAAGTTCACATCATTCTTGAAAATCTGAAGATTGCTCAAAGTCGCCAGAAAAGCAATTATGACAGAAAGCACACGTACATGGAGTATGTCCCTGGTGATCTCGTTTACCTTCGTGTCACTCCCATGAGAGGCACACACCGCTTTGGTATTAAAGGAAAGCTGGCTCCTAGATACATCGATCCTTTCAAAATTTGTGGAAGAAGAGAAGTTGCTTATGCTCTTGAGCTCCCTGAACAACTCAAAGTCCATGATGTTTTCCACATCTCTCAACTCAAGAAGTGCTTCAAGGATCTCGGCAAGACCGTGGACCATGAACTCATCAATCTCCAAGAAGATCTGTCTTATCAAGAACACCCCACAAAAATTCTTGAAGTCGCAGAAAGAAGGACTCGCAACAAGTCCATCAAGTTCTGCAAGGCGCAGTGGTCGCACCATTTCGTTGATGAAGCCACCTGGGAACGTGAAGATGAGCTTCGTGCCAAGTATCCTACCCTCTTTGAGTCTTCTTCTTCTTCCTAGAATCTCGGGGCGAGATTCCTGTTTAGTGGGGGAGAGTTGTAGCATCCCAATTGTCTAACAATTGTAATGCTACTTGGTCTTGTAAGATAATGGCTACTTCCCATATATAATTGTTGCATCATAAATATATCATGCTCATGTCATCATGCCACCTTGCATTTGAGCATCATATAAAACCCTGGTTCTTTGGTTCTTCTCTCATATGCACTATTAATTGTATTTGCCTCTTGATATTGTATTTGGTTATGATATATTGTTAAAATGCCCAAGTTGAGTTGGGGCATATCCTTTATTTCAATTCCACCACCTTTCTTTGTCACCACTTTATAATTCCACCATCCTATTAGTCCATGAGCTTGTTTGTCTTTCTTTTGATTTTATCTAGCTCATGGGAAATAGGGTGGATCTAGTTCTTTAAATCCTCTTGCTTGGCCTTGATTCCACTTCTTGTGAATGCATAAGAATAATGCCATATCATTATTTTGTTCTCCCAAAATAAATCATGGCATTTATTATTTTTGCATGGGCCATGCAACCATCATCACCACCTTTCAACCACTTGTTTTTCCTTTGTTCTAGTGGTTCTTCTTTGTGGGTTCATCTACATCATCTATCCATCATTCCCCTTATTCTCATCCACATCTTTTTCTTTTATTATCTCCATGCATGATTCCAAAAGAGGGCTTTTCCCATACTCCTTTCTCTTTCTCTTTTTCTTGGATTTTTCTTCCACCTCATCCCATGTTAGTTCAAAGCATTCACTAGCTCCTCTTGAGATGATCCTTTACACAAGAATAAAAACCTACTCAACTAATTAAATCCCTAACCCTAACTATCTCTCTACTTACCTCTAACCAAGTTCTTATCTAAAACTCTAATTTCTACCACACCTCTCTCATCTCTCCTCTCTCTACCATGTTGACCACCTGGCCACCCTCTCTCCCTGGCCCACACCCTAGCTACCCCTACCCCAACCCTAGCAAACCCTAACCCGAGCCCCTCTAAGCTAACCCTAGCTACACCCGAGCCCTTCCCCTCTCTCTCTTTTCTCCAACTGCCGCGCCAGCCCCACCTTCCTCTCCTCCCTACCTGGCCTACCTGGCAGCCTCCTCCACCCTACCCCTGCCCCTGCCGGCCGGCCTGAGCACGTGAGGAAGGAGATGGAAAAGGGCCGAAGCCACTTTTCCATCTAACCCGCTCCCACACGCCATCTCCTCCCTCTCCCTCGCTTTACCTCTGCCCCACAGCGTCCCCTGCCTCTCCTAGATCCACCCCAAAGCCTGCCTCTCCTTCCCTTCTTCTTCATCGTCGCCAGGACCTGCCGCCGGTCGCCGCCAGTACCGCGTCGCCCCCCTCGTTCTAGCCGGCCAGCACGTCGTGGAGGTAGTCAGGGAGATCGTGGACGCTCCCCTACATCGCCCTGCACGCGCCGACAAGGACGAGGAGCGCCGGCACCGCCAGCACGTTGACGCCCTGCGGAAACCCTAGTTTCCTGCTCGCCAGCCTCGTCGTTGATCCACCGCGCCTCGCCTCGACCTGACGCCGGCAACCTCCCCGCGGTAAGCCCCTCCACCTCCTAGACAACATCCGCTCCGCCGTAAGGCCCTAGCCGCGCCAGGCGTTGCGCCGAACGCCCTCAGTGCGCCGCCGCTCGCCATTGTCTACACGCTCTCCGCACCGCGTCGTGCCATAACTAGGCCGCGCCTACCTTCCTGACAACTACCTAGCCCTACCGCACTGGCACCACCTCTCTGCGCGCACGCCAGATCCACGGATCGAGTCCCCGTCTCGCCTCGCTGCGCCGCGGTTGATTTCCGTCAGTTAGTTCAGAGGAAACAGAAGCACAGTACCGCGCCCCCCCTTTTGCAGAAAACCCCCTGGCTTTTTATCTGCTTAACCCGCGCTCCTCGCTAGCCCCACCTGTCAGCCGCACTAGCATTTTGCAGAAAAGTCCCTCTGTTTCTCAGGTCGTAACCCGCGCTCCAGCCCTCGCCCCACCTGTCAGCCTCTGGGGGTAACCCCACTGTCGCGTGGGCCAGTAGCCGTCGTACCCATCTATCACCCTCAGTGGCTAGGTGGAGCCGCGGTGGCAAAAGTTTGTCCGCGTGCGTGGCCCCAGTCAACATTGGCCCACCCGTCAGTGGCTGTGGCTGGGTCGCGCTGAGTAACAAAAGTCTGCCCTGTTGTCTGTTTTAATTAAACCTTTTCAAAATTGATTTAAATTCAAATTCGAATCAGATTTAAATAACTTTTCAAATATAAATCCAAATAATATATGTTTTGAGTCAGAAATATATGAGGAATTCAAATATGCCATTCAAAATATCTTTTGAACACTTTAAAATTTCGAGATGTTTAAAATTACAATAAAATGCCCTTTTCTTAATAAATTAATAACTTTAATTCTATAACTCCAAATTTGGCAAATAATATGTCTAAATCGATCAGCGCGACGAGCCCGTTATATCTATGCAGTCCTTGTTCTGAATTGAAGCATGCATCCTGAAATTCTTACAAATCTGAACTGTTTATGGCAATAAAGATTGGACTAAATAAATAATAAAATGCTTTAATTCTTGCACCACACCTCAACCTTGCCATGCTACTTTAATGCCATGTAAATTGTGCATCATTCATCATGGCATGCTTGTTTGCTTGTCGCATTTTACTTCATATGCTTGTGCACTTTATTTATGTTGGCCTTGTTTGTTTGGTTCTTCTTCGAATAGACGCCCAGCAGGAGAATTACCAGGAATCACAGGAGTACTACCCAGATCCATCTCTCGCTTCAGCTGAGCTGCCAGGCAAGCACTACCACATGCTTGCATACATACAGTACCTATTGCCTCTATCTTATTCTTGCATCATTGAGTCGCGATTGCATTAAATTGAATCCCAAGTACTGCATAGCCTTTACTTTTAAACCCCACCAAAGCTTGTTCCTCCATCCCATGAGCCATTACTACAGGAGTTGTTTGAGCCATGCGAGTCGTAGAAAAGCATGTATAGGGCATGTCAGTGTTTGATGGATCACGAGGTACCTAAACAACTTAACCTGAGTAGTAATGGGATAACTAATGAAAGAGGCACCGGTGAGCAATACCTGCTATTTGGATTTTCATGCTCACTTGTGTCCCGTAGGAACCCGAGTACTTGATTCCTATTCCTTGACTATTCGCACTATCCACATCCGGGAGGCCTTATGGACCCCCCGAGCCAGAGCTTGATTCATACTTATTTCTTGGGGCCACAAAGTAGTTTGGGGCTTTATTACTATCCTGAACTTATGCCATGTTTTACTGTTTTATTAAGATTGTGCGTGGAGCACCTGTACTGTTTTGGATGCGGAGTGTTTTCACGATATCGACAAGCCCAGTCACACTTTCGGGTTCCCAGTCGTTTACAGCCATTGACGCAAACCTTGGGTCCGTCTCGGAGCCGGCCAACTTCGTTGCGGGTAGCTTAATGGGGTGGCCCCCTGAAATATTTCTGAATCCTATGATTGCTTTCTCGTGAATGCCTCGTTGGGTTTTGATTTGGTTTTTCCGAGGTTGATCGAGTGTGTGTTGCTATTCGTGCACCCCTGCAGGGTAAATCATTTTGAAAGCCGTGTCCGCGGTTATGGACGACTTGGAGCATAGTTTCTCGATCATAGACAAGTATAACTAAAGTACCGCTTCTAATTTGACTAAGTACTTGACTAGTAAATAGTACAATACTCATGGAATGGATAATAAACTGCCAACGGATGATGGGGGTTGTTCGCCCGCTTCCTCGTTGGAAAGCGAGGAGGAGGATGGCTCTGTTAATTATACTATTATAACTGTTGTTCTTAATTCACGGACATCTGTCTATCATTGGTTAGGCGGATGGGTAGCGAGTATCTGTAGAATTGTTAGGTATTATCTTTTGCTGCAATTGCGTCACCCCAGGTTGTGTCCCCTTTAGCGGCATAAAGACTTGCTGAGTACCCCTAGGGTCTCACACGATAAATTGTTTGATTCAGATGAACAAGTGTACCCGCAAGATGGATACTGGGTGGAAGAGACAGATGATGTTGGCAACGATCATTCGGTGTAGAGATTCCGGGAACGGGGATCCGTGAGATCTGTGGGTGGGATGTGTTTATTTATGTGGCATCTTATGCCGATTTGCTTCTTATCCGTACTCGGATCTTGTTTTCCGCTTCCGCCTAATAATCTGATGTGTGATGTATGAGGAGCTATCCTAAATTATTATCTCTATCTAGGACATTTGAATCTTGCCGTATGGCGTTGCAATATTTCTATTTCTTTTAGATGGAATGGCTCTGAGGACTATTGTATGTGGCTTGCATACATACTCATTTGTGTATGTAGTTGATCCCTTCGCCTGCCGATTACGCCGCTCGTTCTTGTTCCGATGTCTGAAAGTGGTTAGGACGGTCGAAAGGTCTACCGTGAGTGGCCCTGGGCCCCACCGTACTATTTTAACCACTTTCGTTCATCCAGGCATGTAACTAAGAGCGTAATCCAAAGGCAAATTTGGGGCTCTTTTGTTTTGGGGATTCTCAAATTTTTCGTGGATAGAAGAAAAAATTGTGGGGGAATTCGTGAGCAGCGAAGCTCTTGATACCAATATGTTGAGGGTAAACCTCTAGGGTGGCCGATCTTTCACGAATCCCACTCAAATTGAGGATGGAGTGCGGGGAGAGGAGGGGAGGATGAACACGACAACTCACGCACGAAGAACGCGATGAACACACACGCAAAACCACGATACACACCAATACCTCATGTCGGCGGTGACCGGTCCGGCGCAATCCCTAGAATCGGTGACGGGTGGAGGACTCTCTCGAACCGGCACGGCGAGATGGGAGACTCGGTGAGATCTCGACATCTAGGCAAAGGAACTCCGATGCCTAGGCCTTGTACAACCCGGAGGCACAATGTAAACTCCAATGAGGTTTGGGATATTTGGTGCTCCTTTGTCAAAGGAGCATGAGGCAAGAACTAGATAGATCCACAAGGGGTTTCCACTAATTCCAAATATCATGCCTAGGGTTTACAATAGAGGTGGGGGGCTATATATAGACCAGCCACTTAAACAGGGGTAGTTTGGCAATAAAAGGGTAAAACTGGACGAAATAGGGAATATTCTCGGGCCTCAAACCCTAGTCAACTTGAGACTAGATGCGTTCTGGCGGTGAGTCTGGTTGCGCTGGACTGTGCGCTGGAATTTCCGGTCCGCGCCGGTCGTTCCGGTCGGCCATCGGAATGGCGTGCAGAACTGCGTTTCAGCGTGCGCCGGTCGGTTCCGGCGTGCGCCGGAAATTCCGGTCCTGGGTCCTTCTCTTGGCATTTATTCATGGGGTTCATACCTTAGCTTGAAGGAGCTTGGCTCGGGCACGGGTCATCAGTCCACTTGGGGGACTTGGTGGTGTAGATGTAGGAGCGGTCGTAGGACGGGATGCATCAATAGTCATCAAAAGCATCATCATGTGGGTGTTCCTGCCGTTGTTGTATTGCTACTGTCAAGGCCTCAATGGAACGCTGCAAAGTTGCAACATTGACATTGATTGTTGTCACTTGTGTTTGAATAGTAGTGACTGCGCCAACATTCTGATCCAATGTCATTTGCATGTCCTGGATATTCTTGTCAATGGCATATGTCGTGTGAGTAAACACACGCGTCAAGTGGGATTTCAAATCCTCATATTCGCGCCAATTAACAAGTTCCTCGTCCTTCTTTTTCTGCGACACAACATCATCATCACTAGAAGACATGATTAGTAGGTTAGTGCAAAAATCAAAATCTATTTGGTGGAAACTCTCACAACTCACTCACAATTAACAAGAAAGTAGATCTTACCGTTCCAAAGTGAATAGAGATGCTTTACCAAAACAAAATCAAAGACTGATGAACTGATGTGATGAAGTGAATATCGAGGGTATAGAGAACGATCACAGTGCACACAGGTTATTTAAGGTGGAGTTGTAGTTATGGTATCCTAACTACACCGCAAACAAGCCCTGGTGCTGATCGTATAAAACCCAGGAAACACACACGGTGGAGATAAACGTGGGAAAGCAACTTATGAAAAGGAATATTGCAATGCACAAGAGAGACGCTAGTAAAATCTCAAAGTAAACAGGCACAAGATTGCTCAATCTACAAGTGCTATGATCAACTAGGCCTCCAATAATGCACACTTTGTAGCTCTTTGCTCTTTTTTTATACTAATTCTCTTTTCTTTTCTCTTTTTTCAACTATATGACTCAATGCAAACGAGTACAACAACTTATAATAGAACTTGGCTGGCAAGTCCGGTTGATATGTGCCGGTGACTCCGGTTGGGCCGGATAGTCCGGTGTGGTTCGGCCAGATAGTCCGGTTTTTGCCTGTCGGAAAATTATGCACTTGAAAACCTAATGAGCAGCATGTCAGAGCACAACAACTAGTCTCGTGGGTACGTTCCTAGGAACGGATGCTGTAGATAGGCTGTCTATGGTATGCAAACAAAGGTACGCTATGTGGACTCGGACAAAACGATGAAAACTTGCGGAAAACGGTGATGGTGGACACGATGGAAAACAAGATCAAACCCTAAACCCAGACAAAAACAAAAACTAGACTCCTACGAGGAAAACCTGTAGATCGGATCTACGAGAAGATACCATCAGCAACTAAAACTCGAAAACGATGCAATCTAGTCTATGGCAACTCTTTTTGTAAGCCTTTTTTGTATAGGACAAAAATACCGAACTAATCTATGGATGGATTTGTGGATGCTCACCGAGTAAACAAGGAAATCTGATACCAAGATGATATGGGATGGCCCGATCTTCTCAGCAAGCACTTGTCGAAGATGATAATGGTGGATAGATAAATAGCCTGTAGCTATGAACTCTCCCGCTCGAACCCTGATGCCAATGTGACAGCTCTCGAACCCTGTGGGATATTCACAACACCACGCTCTTGGGCACACAGCTGTCGACCACGAATGGTAGTTTGCAATCTACTAATTCCCAATGGAACAACAGATCACACTCAATTGCGGTAGTATAATTCGATCACAGGGTAATTCCAGAGGTTCTTTGAAACAAACAACTCCAAAATAGTTTAAACGTGGTCTAAACCCTAACTAGAGGTCGTCCCAGGGCTTATAAGGGCGGCTGGGGCGGCCAGAAACCGAAACTAAACGCAAACGAGTCAAACTGATACAAGCCGACTCGGACCAAATTCGGTCGACGACCGGACAGTCAGGTGGAAATGGGCCGGACAGTCCGGTCAGGCCGGACACTCCGGTGGAGTGTGCCGGATAGTCTGGTCTGGCCGGAAACTTCAACGTTTCCGGGCAGTGTCCAATTTGATGTACTGATTGTGCGCACCAAAACTTCTCTCGGGCAAGCCAGACACTCCGGGTGGTATCGGCCGGACACTCTGGTCGGTGCAGATCCTTTGGCCTTCTCCTTGATGATCTTCTCTTGCGCCTTCCTCCCGCTCCTCCCTCGCGCATCCTTGGGCGATCATCATGCTGGGCTCCTCTTGTAGCCCTTCTCCTCCTCGCACCATGCTTGTTTCTCCAACGAACCAGATCATACATAAAGTACCAAATGCATAGACTTAGGCAGTATAAAGTTCTCATCAATTAAAGTACCAGATTCATTTAGGAGCAAATTCACCTGTTGTTCAAGTAGCTTAGCACGAGCTCTTGTAATGGGTCCAATCCTAATCTCATTGGACCGATCCTTCCTTGCAACAGTTGGAGCATCTTCTGTAGGTGTAGGGATGTCCTCATCACAGGGGCTGCGGCTTGGCATCGTTTGAGTTGTTGATCGCACGCTCAGCCTGGTACACAAGATCCCGAAGATCATAGTAGGTAACTGTAACAACCTCGGACCCTACGCTCTAAGTTCAAGCCTTGATGAACCAAAAGTGGATAAGGGATTTTACAGCAGGGCCCTAGGGCCACCCACGTGTAGGCCCGTCGACCGCCCTAACCACTTTCAAGAACATCGGGAAAAGAGCAAGCGGCGTAGGAGACAGGCGAAGAGATCAAATACATACACAAGTGAGTATGTATGCAAGCTACCTTACAACCGTTCTCAGAGCCATACCACTAGAAGAAATAGAAATATTGTAACGCCATACGGCAAGATCCAAATATCCTAGATAGAGATGATAGTTTAGGATAGCTCCTCATACATCAATCAATAGAGTATCAAGCGGAAGCGGGAAACAAGATCCGAGTACGGATAAGAAGCAAATCGGCATAAGATGCCACATAAATAAGCACATCCCGCCCACAGATCTCACGGATCCCCATCCCCGGAATCTCTACACCGAGTGATCGTTGCCAACATCATCTGTTTACTCCACCCAGTATCCATCTTGTGAATACACCTGTTCATCTGAATCAAATAATTTATCGTGTGACACCCTAGGGGTACTCAGCAAGTCTTTATGCCTCTAAAGGGGACATATACCTGGGGTGACGCAATTGCAGCAAAAGATAATAACTAACAAATCTATAGATACTCGCTAACCATCCGCCTAACCAATGATAGAAAGATGTCCGTTAACTAGAACCAACGGTTATAACAGTATAAAGTAACAGATCCATCCTCCTTCTCGCTTACCAACGAGAAAGCAGACGAACAACCCATCCGTTGCCAGTTTTATTAATCATTCCATGAATATTGCACTAATTACTAGTCAGATATTTAGTCAAATTAAAGACGGTATTTTAGTTATACTTGTCTATGATCGAGAAACTTTGCTCCAAGTCGTCCATAACCGCGGACACGGCTTTCAGAAAGATTTACCCTACAGGGGTTTACAAATAGCAACACACACATGATCAACCTCGGGAAGAACCAAATGAAACGCAACGAGGCCTCACGACAAAGCATTCACAGGATTCATAAATTATTTCAGGGGGCACCCCAATAACCTACCCGCAACGAAGTTGGCCGGCTTCGAGACGGACCCAGGGTTCGTGAGAACGGCTGTAAACGACTGGGAACCCGAAAGTGTGGCTGGGCTTGTCGATACCGCGAAAACGTGCCGCGATCCTAAACAGTACAGGTGATCCACGCACAATCATAAATAAAGCGGTAAAGCATGGCATAAGTACATGATAGTTATAAAGCCCCAAACTATTTTGTGGCCCCAAGAAATAAAGGGCAATTCAAGCTCATGCAAAGGGGGATTCATAGAGTCTCCCATATGTGGATAGTGCGAATAGTCGAGGAACAGGTATCAAGTACTCAGGGTCCTACAGGACACAAGTGAGCATGAAAAACCAAATAACAGATATTGCCCACCAATGCCTCTTTCATTAGTATCCCATTACTACTCAGGTTAAGTTGTTTAGATACCTCGTTATCCAACAGACGCTCACAAACCCTACACATGCAATTCTACGACTCACATGGCTCAAGCATAAAAAGAGGGGGCTCGACGAGCTGATCGTTTTAGACATATTATTTGTCAAAGTTGGAGTTGTAGAATTAAAGTTATTAATTAATGGAGAAAAAGGCATTTATTGCAATTTTAAATAATTTTGAAAATTTTAAACAGCTTAAACATTATTTTGGATTGCATATTTGAAATCCTCACATTTTCTGATTCAAAAACATATATTATTTGTATTA
The DNA here is from genome assembly GCA_910589775.1 of Avena eriantha. NCBI lineage: Eukaryota > Viridiplantae > Streptophyta > Magnoliopsida > Poales > Poaceae > Avena > Avena eriantha. The sequence goes on along the minus strand of OU342743.1, from coordinate 392,287,812 downwards.
TTTGGAAAAGTCTGGATTTAAAAACATATTAACAAATTTCTGGAATTTTTATTGTTTAGAAAAAGGATCACATCTACTTTTTGCACCGAGACAGACCCAACCAGGGAGACTGACAGGTGGGCCAGACACTGAGTCAGCGCCAGCTGATGCAACGTCTGTGTGGGAACTTCTCTCACCATGGTTGTGCTTAGCCCCAGGGAATGACAGGTAGGACCGGGAGCTTGGCGGGGCCACGCGCGGGCAGGCGAAAGGGCATCGACACGTGGCCGATTCGGGCGGCGGGAGAGGCTTCGGAAACGATTGGGAGCCTTTTTGCAAAAACGTCACCGGCACTCTGGCTGACCAGTGGGCCAGGGACGGACCGCGGGTGGAAAAACAAAAGCGCCAGGGGTGAACTGTAAAAGCTACCGGTTGCTGCTCTCTCTGAAACTCTGACGAAAACAGAAAGCGCTCGCGAAACAGCTAGCTGCTGCCGATCTGCGATGAAGGTCGCGACTAAACAAAGACGAATATGTCAAAGCCGTAAAAACAAAAGTTTGAGATCCCACTTAGTTCTACAACATTCGTGTACGAAGTTTATCCGTAAGAGGCATGTACACTCCGGAAAACGCCGAGGTTCAGAGAAGAAAATCTGCCTGTTAACTGACAGAACGAGGTGCAGCAGAACGCTGTTTTCTGGCGACCTGGTGAGGTGATCTTGAGTGCATCAGTGGATGGATTTGACTATGGATTGTTGCGTTCGAGAGAGGGGATGCTGGGCTACGTATTTTGTTCAGGGATCTCCGGTGAAGGGGGACTGCAGCGATCAGGATCATCTGCTGAACAGAGGCAGAACCAAGCGTCGCGGGTGCTACTACTGTCTGCTGTTGTCGCTGGTTGTCGTGCACACGCGCGCGGGCAACAGAGCAGGAAGGCACGACGGCGAGCGAGCGGCTTGGGGGGGACGTAGGTCGACGGCGACAGAGCGTAAGGAAGATGAAGGAGAGCTGGAACGGGATGGAGAGCTCACCGGGGGTTGTCGGTGTAGGAGGCGGGCTTGAGGTGCAGGCGACGGATGATAGATGAGGCTCGCAGAGGGTTCAGGCACGGTGGCAGTGAGGTGGCTCCGGCGGGGTGGCTGCTCCTCCTCCGTGTACACAGCGCTGGCGCAGCTCCCAGCAGTCTTCCCCAACTCCCACGATCCTCTTCTCCGTCTCGTCAACGCCAGATGGAACTACCCCGGCTAGGGTTTTAGGTGGTGCCCGGAGCGGCCATGGCCAGGCTTGGTGCTGTTGGGGAGGAAGAAGGGGGTCTCCTCCAGATCCCGATCGGGGTTAGGTGGGCGAAGAGCGTATGGGCTGCTGCTGCTCTGATTTATTGGAGAGAGAGGAAAACAGAGACACGAGGTTGGCACGAGGGTGCAGGAGCACGTGAGGCCACGGGGAAGAGGAACAGGGCTTGCACTAGTTCTGATCGCGTCGCAGCTAGGGAGAGGACGCGCGCGAGCGAGCTGGCGTTCGTCTGCTGCTACGGCTTGCAAGCCTCTGGCTACGTCAGGGAGAGGCCAGGGCATCGCCACGCTAGGCTAGGACTGCTAGGATACGGTCGGGCTGGGTGGGCTTCAGGTTTGGTTAGCAGATAGAAGCTAGGTTCCTTTTATTCTTTTTCAAAATTTTGGATTAAATTCAAACAAAACCAAGAAGGATCAAAATAAGAGGGATAAAGAGTGAGAGGGGGCATATGTGCATGGCCCATACATGCATGAATAATTGCACCACTATTAGTTGTGAAAACAACTATAATTTTCAAGGCCAATTACTCTAACTTGTGTCATAGTTTGAATAAGAGCCACACACAGGATTTAAAAGGGAAGATCAAAAGCATAAAAGTTATCAAAACCATTAAAAGAGGAAGTTGATCATGGTGGTATGGAATACCTTGCATGGGCCACGCAAGACATTTATTGCAACCCATGGAGGTGTATAAGATGGATGAGAGGAGAAAAACACATGGGCTTGATTTAAGATTCAAATAGAGAAAAGATGACCCCACATGTAGATAAAAATAGAATTAGATCAAGGGTTGATGTTACCATGTTAGAAGAAAGTTAAGAATAAAAGAGATGCCCTCAACTCAACTTGGGCATGAGCAATTCATCAAGAAGCAAATACATTTTATTAAGAACCAACTACAATTGATAAATGCATATGAGACAAAAACCAAATGAAAAGGGTTTTATATGATGCTCAAATGTAATGTGGCATGATGACATGAGCATGATATAATTATGATGCAACAATTATATGTAGGAAGGTAGCATTTTATTATTAGACCATGTAGCATTACAGATGTTAGACAGATGGGATGCAACATTGCCCAATTCAATGAGGGATGCTGGAAAAATTTGGTTGCCAATTTCAATTTGGTTCCCATGGCTTATTTGAGAAGCCTTCATAGTTGTCCCTGGTGATTGCACCCTAAGGACCTTGGACAAGGATTGAATCAGAAGACCTTCTTGCTGAGAGAACCTCTAAGACACAAAAGAATGCGATGCACCAGTATCGAATAACACTCGTGCAGAAACTGAGTTAACAGAAAGCGTACCCAGGACAACTCCAGGTGCATGCTCGGCTTGAGCGACGTTGACACAGTTGGCACGAGCAACAGTGGACCCGTGCTTGCTGTTGATGTTGAGAGCCCGAGGTGGAGGTGCACGAACCATAGAAGGACTTGCTGCAGGTCTTGGAGGTGGAGGAGGAAGAGCTTTGTTGTTCATGGGACAACTCCAGTGTTGATGCCCAGTGTTCCCACAAGTGTAACAAGCACCAGGTGGACGTGGAGCAACGTAGCCAGGGACTCCACTAGGCGCTCCAGGGTAGTTGTGGTTGTAGCCCCTAGGAGCAGCGTTGAAGGAGTTTGGTGGCCTTGCCGCGTAGCTTGGAGGTCTTGGTGGAGCCGGGAGTGGAGGTGCGGTATTAGGAACCCACACGCGGCGCTTAGAAGGAGCTGTCATCGCTGAAGAGCTTGCTGCATCACGACTGTGTTTCTTGGACTCCTCGAACACTTGCCTACTGGCTTCTTCCTGTAGAGCTGTATGTTGGAGTTCCAGAAAAGACCCTGGCCTTGCATGAGTGATTGCATATTTGATATATGCATTGAGCCCTTGCCTGAACCTCTTTTGTTTCTTCTTGTCATCAGAGATCTCATCACCGCCATACCGAGAAAGATTCATGAAGTTTCTGATATAGGTGTCGACATTGTCATTGCCCTGCTTGAGGTTGAGAAACACCTCCTTCATCCTCTCCATGACAATTTCTGACAGGTATTGCTCCTTGAAAGCCCCAACGAACTGCTCCCAAGTAGGCTGAAACCCAGAGTGGTTTGCCTTCAGGTAATTTTCCCACCATAGAGTTGCGTCTCCTTTCAGAAGATGAGTGGTGCATTTTACCCATTCTTGTTCAGGAACATCAGCAGTCATCAGCAACCTTGACATCTCACGAAGCCAATCATCAACATCTAGTGGCTGATCAGACACCTCAAAGTGGCGCAGGTTAAACTTCAGAAAGTCCTTGATGTTTCCTTGCTTGGGAGGTGGAGGTAGCGGGGCAAACTCATTCCTCCTGACACTTTCTTCAAAGCGTTGTTGGTTCGGTTGCATTGTTCCCAAGGCATTAGCAATACTTGCCAACGCAGCCCCTAGTTCAGGTGGTATATCCTCCTCAGTGCGGCGTGGTGGTGCCATCCTGTGATTAATATAAAACACAAGTCAGTACCATAATGGAGAATAATAATAATCCAAAATAGTACCAAAATGGAATTAACCAAGATTAAAGGATACAATTTACTAAGGTGATATTAAAATATCAACAAAGTCCAAAGCACCTAGAAGATAGTAAGCATATCGCACACGAGTGAACAAGGAGTGTGGTACACAAAGCTATCAAAGAAAAAAATCCGCAAATTTTGGCATTAAAAATACCACTATATGCGCAAAACCACTTAACGTATCAAGATTAGTAACTCTACCAATTCAATATACAAGAGCGAATGATAAAAGTAGTGGTATCGTCGCGACTCCATCCCGCACTCAAAGCATTGCTCCGCACATGAATAAGTAAATCACATATCCCGACTCTCTTCCTTCTTAAGATGAACCTAAAGATTAGCAACTAAGGAAAACAAACACCCCTAACAATATAGCGTCGGATAACAAAGAGTAAGACAGATCGCGTCGGTTTAGAAAAGCCTGTCGGTATGGAATGTACCAACAGTTGATAACCAAAAGGCAGATAGCGACAAAAAGTTGGATGCAACAGATAGACAAAGAATTACCCACACACTCACATAGCCTATGGTACTACGGAACCCAGAACACCTGAATCCTAGTTTGAATTTTTAGAAGAGGATTGAAAACGTTACACTTCCTTACCAGCAAAGGGTGGGTGGGTGGGTAAGAAGAAAAATGGAAGCAGTCCTACTCTTGCGTTTTGTTTTTCCCTAGTATACATAGCTACCAAAATATTTGCTAGACTGACAACGACCATTTTGGCTGAGACCCTGAAGGGCGGAATGGCTCTAATACCAATTGTAACAACCTCGGACCCTACACTATAAGTTCAAGCCTGGATGAACCAAAAGTGGATAAGGGATTTTACAGCGGAGCCCCAGGGCCACCCACGTGTAGGCCCGTCGACTGCCCTAACCACTTTCAAGAACATCGGGACAAGAGCGAGCGGCGTAGGCGACAGGCGAAGAGATCAAATACATACACAAGTGAGTATGTATGCAAGCTACCTTACAACAGTTCTCAGAGCCATACCATCTAGAAGAAATAGAAATATTGCAACGCCATACGGCAAGATCCAAATATCCTAGATAGAGATAATAGTTTAGGATAGCTCCTCATACATCAATCAACAGAGTATCAAGCGGAAGCGGGAAACAAGATTCGAGTACGGATAAGGAGCAAATCGGCATAAGATGCCACATAAATAAGCACAACCCGCCCACGGATCTCACGGATCCCCATCCCGGAATCTCTACACCGAGTGATCGTTGCCAACATCATCTGTTTCCTCCACCTAGTATCCATCTTGCGAATACACCTATTCATCTGAATCAAACAATTTATCGTGTGAGACCCCAGGGGTACTCAGCAAGTCTTTATGCCTCTAAAGGGGACATATACCTGGGGTGACGCAATTGCAGCAAAAGATAATAACTAACAAATCTATAGATACTCGCTAACCATCCGCCTAACCAGTGATAGACGGATGTCCATTAACTAGAACCAACAGTTATAACAGTATAAAGTAACAGATCCATCCTCCTTCTCGCATACCAATGAGAAAGCGGACGAACAACCCATCTGTTGCCAGTTTTATTAATCATTCCATGAATATTGCACTAATTACTAGTCAGATATTTAGTCAAATTAAAGATGGTATTTTAGTTATACTTGTCTATGATCGAGAAACTGTGCTCCAAGTCATCCATAACCGCGGACACGACTTTCAGAAAGATTTACCCTGCAGGGGTGCACAAATAGCAACACACACACGATCAACCTCGGGAAGAACCAAATGAAACGCAACGAGGCCTCACGACAAAGCATTCACAAGATTCATAAACTATTTCAGGGGGCCACCCCAATAAGCTACCCGCAACAAAGTTGGCCGGCTCCGAGACGGACCCAGGGTTTACGAGAACGGTTATAAACGACTGGGAACCCGAAAGTGTGACTGGGCTTGTCGATACCGCGAAATCGTGCCGCGGTCCTAAACAGTACAGGTGCTCCACGCACAATCATAAATAAAGCGGTAAATCATGGCATAAGTACAGGATAGTAATAAAGCCCCAAACTACTTTGTGGCCCCAAGAAATAAAGTGCAAATCAAGCTCATGCAAAGGGGGGTTCATAGAGTCTCCCGTATGTGGATAGTGCGAATAGTCGAGGAACAGGTAGCAAGTACTCGTCGTCCTACGGGACACAAGTGAGCATGAAAAACCAAATAACAAATATTGCCCACCAATGCCTCTTTCATTAGTTATCCCATTACTACTCCGGTTAAGTTGTTTAGATACCTCGTTATCCAACAGACGCTCACAAACCCTACACATGCAATTCTACGACTCGCATGGCTCAAGCAACTCCTGTAGTAATGGCTCATAGGATGGAGGAACAAGCTTCGGTGGGGTTTAAAAGTAAAGGCTATGCAATACTTGGGATTCAGTTTAATGCAATCGCGACTCAATGATGCAAGAATAAGATAGAAGCAATAGGTACTATATGTATGCAAGCATGTGGTAGTGCTTGCCTGGAAGCTCAGTTGAAGCGAAGGATGGATCTGGGTAGTACTCCTGGGATTCCTATAAATTCCCCTGCTCGGCGTCTATTCGAAGAGAACCAAACAAACAAGGGCCAGTATAAATAAAGTGCGCAAGCATATGAATAAAATGCGACAAGCAACCAAGCATGCCATGATGAATGATGCATAATTTACATGGCATAGCATAGCATGGCATGGGTGAGGTGTGGGGTACAAGAATAAAGCATTTTATTAGGTTTTTAGTCATGTTTTGCTCCCATAAATATTGCTGTATAATTAATATTTACATGATGCGTGCTTCAATTCATGTCATAGAATGCATAAACAGAGCGGGCTCGACGAGCTGATCGTTTTAGACATATTATTTGTCAAAGTTGGAGTTGTAGAATTAAAGTTATTAATTAATGGAGAAAAAGGCATTTATTGCAATTTTAAATAATTTCGAAAATTTTAAACAGCTCAAACATTATTTTAGATTGCATATTTGAAATCCTCACATTTTTCTGATTCAAAAACATATATTATTTGTATTATTTGGAAAAGTCAATTAAAAGATATTATTTTCTGGATTTAAAAACATATTAACAAATTTCTGGAATTTTTATTGTTTAGAAAAAGGATCACAGCTACTTTTGCATCGAGACAGACCCAACCAGGGAGACTGACAGGTGGGCCAGATGCTGAGTCAGCGCCAGCTGATGCAACGTCTGTGCGGGAACTTCTCTTACCGCGGCTATACTTAGCCCCAGGGAATGACAGGTGGGACCGGGCGCTTGGCGGGGCCACGCGCGGGCGGGCGAGAGGAGCAGCGACACGTGGCCGATCCGGGGCTGCATGAGAGGCTTCAGAAAGGATTGGGAGCCTTTTTGCAAAAACTTCACCGGCACTGTGGCTAACCAGTGGGCCAGGGACGGACCGCAGGTGGAAAAACAAAAGCGCCAGGGGTGAACTGTAAAAGCTGTCGTCTGCTGCTCTCTCTGAAACTCTAATGAAAACAGAAAGCGCTCGCGAAACAGCTAGCTGCTACCGATCTGCGATGAAGCTCGCGACTAAACAAAGACGAATATGTCAAAGCCGTAAAAACAAAAGTTTGAGATCCCACTTAGTTCTACAACATTCGTGTACGAAGTTTCTCCGAAGAGGCATGTACACTCTGGAAAACGCCAAGGTTCAGAGACAAAAATACACATGTTAACTGACAGAACGAGGTGCAGTAGAACGCTGTTTTCTGGCGACCTGGTGAGGTGATCTTGAGTGCGTCAGTGGATGGATTGGACTACGGATTGTTGTGTTCGAGAGAGGGGATGCTGGGCTACATATTTTGTTCAGGGATCTCCGGTGAAGGGGGACTGCAGCGATCAGGGTCATCTGCTGAACAGAGGCCGAACCAAGCGTCGCGGGTGCTACTACTGTCTGCTGCTGTCGCTGGTTGTCGTGCACACGCACACGGGCGGCAGAGCAGCAAGACACGACGGCGAGCGAGCGGCTCAGGGGGACGCAGGTCGACAGCGACAGAGCCTAAGGAAGATGAAGGAGAGCTGGAACGGGATGGAGAGCTCACCGGGGGTTGTCGGTGTAGGAGGCGGGCTTGAGGTGCAGGCGACGGTTGATAGATGAGGCTCGCAGAGGGTTCAGGCACGGCGGCAGCGAGGTGGCTCCGGCGGGGTGGCTGCTCCTCCTCCATGTACACAGCGGCGGCGGAGCTCCCAGCAGTCTTCCCCAACTCCCACGGTCCTCTTCTCCATCTCGTCAACGCCAGATGGAACTAGCCCGGCTAGGGTTTTAGGTGGTGCCCGGAGCGGCCATGGCCAGGCTTGGTGTTGTTGGGGAGGAAGAAGGGGGTCTCCTCCAGATCCCGATCGGGGTTAGGTGGGCGAAGAGCGTACGGGCTGCTGCTGCTATGTTTTATTGGAGAGAGAGAGGAAAACAGAGACACGAGGTTGCCACGAGGGTGCAGGAGCACGTGAGGCCACAGGGAAGAGGAATAGGGCTTGCACTGGTTCTGATCGCGTCGCAGCTAGGGAGATCATGGTGGTATGGAATACCTTGCATGGGCCATGCAAGACATTTTTTGCTACCCATGGAGGTGTATAAGATGTATGGGAGGAGAAAAACACATGGGCTTGATTTAAGATTCAAATAGAGAAAAGATGACCCCATATGTAGATAAAAATAGAATTAGATCAAGGGTTGATGTTACCATGTTAGAAGAAAGTTAAGAATAAAAGAGATGCCCTCAACTCAAGTTGGGCATTAGCAATTCATCAAGAAGAAAATACATTTTATTAAGAACCAACTACATTTGATAAATGCATATGAGACAAAAACCAAATGAAAAGGGTTTTATATGATGCTCAAATGTAATGTGGCAAGATGACATGAGCATGATATAATTATGATGCAACAATTATATGTAGGAAGATAGCATTACAGATGTTAGACAGATGGGATGCTATAGTAACCACCTCTACATGATCCTGCACCTCAAGATTCAGCCCATTAAAGAACCGAGACATTGTGGCCTCTAGGTCCTCCCTTGTTTCTGTACATATCATCATCAACTTAATCTTTTTATAATACTCATCCACCAATTTAGTACCTTGAGTGAGCTGCTGCAGTTTATTGTGTATGTCTCTCTTATAATGTTTAGGAACAAAGCGACGTCACATGAGTTCTATCATTCCCCTCCAAGATGTACGGCGATTTGGCATACGCAAATTTGGCTCCACGAAATCAGTATATAACCGGAGAACTCGATAGTAGCAAGTTGAAGCTTCTTCTCCTCGGTATAATGGTGTGCTGCAAAAATATAACTCATGCGCATCTCCCACTCCAAATAATCCTCAGGACTGCCCACGCCAGAGAATGGTGGGATGGAAATTTTAACACGTCCAATACCATCATCCAATGGAACACGTGTGGCATGACCAATACGATCTCGGTCAGCAGGCAAAACACGACCAAAAGCGGCTACAGGACGACCCTCAACGTGGCGTTGTTGTGGTGCGTATGCAACATCGTCCTCGAGATCAGCATTGACGCCTCCATGTGTTGGTGCCACAGGATGTCGAGCACGAGCGTCAACATATCCATCTCTTCGTGGTGGTGCATCCCGTAATGGAGCAGCATGAGGGGGCTCAGCTCGCACCAGAATGAGGGTATCCGTCAACGAATCGAGCTTAATAGTGATGGCCTCCAATTTTGTGTTCAACCTCTCCTCCAAAGCATCCGTACAGTCTTTGATGTACATGTCGGTGTTGTTAAAACCAGCACGGACATTGTCAAGGTGATCATCTGCATAGACCGAAAGAGCAATCTCCTTAGGCTTTAGAACTGTAGCAGCCGCAGTAGAAGAATTTGAAGCAATCACCGAACTAGCCATCTTCAGCAATATTCAGCACTCAGAAAAAATTTCTATGTCGTACTACTTTAGTCCACGTGAGACTACTCCAATCAATCCTAAACAAATAGAGTCCAATCCGATTTATCTTTCCTTTTAGTTTCGCTCTAGACCCCACAAGAAATCTCAGTGCAAAACACGCCCACAGAGGCAGCATGCTCGACCATAGAGACGTCTCGGGTCTAGCAAGGAGATGCGATCACTCCCAGGATTCTGGCCGAACGAGCCTGGCGCCGGGCGTCAAGCCAGATGGGGCGGCCCGTGAGGAAGGGTTGCCAGGCGGTCGCACGCTGCCGACCTTGATCATGAGGCACGCTAGGCGAGAACTCTAGGTGGGCGCGGGCGTTTCTCACGATTGCAGCGATCCTCACTCACGGACAGAGGCGGTCTGTCCCCAGGCGCGTGGGCGAGATTTGCACTATTTTTTATTAATAACCGATCGGGATGATCCGCACCAAGATGATATGGATCTGGCACTCAAGAATAGGGATTGGATTCCTGTTGACAGTGGTTCAGGCAAGCAAAACAACATGCAGTAGTAGGACTCCTTTTGACAGTGAATCCGATTGACAGCAGAAACAAATAAAATTTCCTCAAACCTCAAAGCAGAATCACACGAATAGAAACATGATCAACACTGATCTTCGAGTCTTCTAACAAAGAAAACCAGCAGATCGACCTCAGCAGCAGATAAATCTCAGCAAGTAATCGTTGTGAGAAACCCGACGAATCTAATACTAAGATGATATGGATCAATGTGATCCAAAACGGTTTAGGCCCGATCTTTCACGATGAACAATAGAATTAGCAAGATAGAAAGAGAACCCAATATGAAATAGATCAAACTGATCTCTCTTCAATTCCTCATGTTGGAACTGTTCAAAATCAACTCCCAAGCATAGCACAACATCAGACCTTGAAGATCAGGAAGAAAACACAACGATTTGCGCCCCAAAACATTGGGACTTTTCTAGTGTCTCTTTTAGCTCGAAAATAACAAGTCTAAATTACAATGGCGGCTGCTAGGAACCCTATATAGGGTGACGCCAATGCTACTTTGGCTGGGCTAGGCCCCATGCCAAACTAAAAGCCCAAATGGCCAAAAGACGCTTGATTTTGGACAGGCCCAAAACCATCACACACAAATAAAACCAAACTAAAAATAGCAACCTGAACCAAACTTAATGAAAATAGAACAACTAAATATCTTTGGATGCAGCTCTTTGGCCAACACGAAACATCATTGGAGGTGTTCGAAAGTTGGGCTTCACCTCATCTTTAGGAGGCACTCGAAAGCAGAATTGTCCAAGCTTTAGAACATAAGATGCTGGCAAAATATCAGGAGTAGTAGCTATCCTCCCCTCATTAATACCCTAGTTTTATGCCCACTACCCCTATTCTAGTGGCTGGCCTATATATAGAGCCCCCACCCCTCATTATACCCCTTAGGCATAGACGATAGACTAGAAGAAGACCCCCTTTGTGGAATCTCTCTATTTTCGCATCATTCCCTTACAAGGGGACCGACTATCATCAACAACCTTGTTGTACTTTGCATAGCACATCCATCATTGTACAAGGCTTATGTTTGCGAGTGCGTGAGCATTGATGTCAAGACCCACTCAAAGGTGTTCTTCCCTCTCTGCTTGGGATTGACAGGATCACGTTGACCGATCTTTCTTTATGAGGATTCTATCAGACCAGTGGCCGCTGGCGGGAGCAATTGGCTTTGTATCGTGTCGTGTTTGCATGTGTTCATCATGATCTTCATGAGGTGTGTGTTATATTCCGCTACCCCTCTCCTTTCCCCTTACTTTCCCATCGATTTAACCATGAGATCCGTGAAGATTGGGCCACCCTTGAGGTTAACCCTTATCAAAGCCCAGAGATATATCTCCATCACATGGAGTGACAAATCCCACTCTTGATTTACGCAACTCAACAAAATACCTTCGGAGATACCTGAAAGCTATATTTATGATCACCTAGTTATGAAGTGACATTTGATGTCCACAAGGCAATCCTCTAGTACCTGGGAGTAACACAATCGCATGGTCTAAGGAAGCGATACACGGAATATAAGAAAGAGATAGCAATCAAATGAAGTGCCACAATCAACAACAATGCTTTTATATTGGGTATGTACCTCATATCATTCTCTAATGACATGATCCCGTTATCAAGTGACATTACATGTCCATGGTTAGGAAACCTTAACCATCACTTGACTAACGAACTAGTCATAAGAGACATACTAGGGACATATGTTGATGAGGACATCCCTACAATTACACCTACCCCAATAACTACTAAAGATGCTACAACTGTTGCAAGACAGGATCAGTCTGATGAGATTAGAGTTGGACCTATTACAAGAGCTCGTGCTAAGCTACTAGACCAACAGGTGAATTTACTCCTAAACGAATCTGGTACTTTGATTGATGAGAACTTTATACTGCCTAAGTCTATGCATTTATGTATGATCAGGTTCGTTGGAGAAACAAGCATGGCGCGAGGAGGAGAAGGGCTACAAGAGAAGCCCAACATGATGATCTCCCAAGGATGCGCGAGGGAGGAGCGGGAGGAAGGCGCAAGTGAAGATCATCAAGACGAAGGCAAAAAGATCTGCCACGATCGGAGTGTCCGGCCTGATCCACCCGGACTGTCCGCCCTGGTCGAGAGGCAAACTGGCGTGGACATTCTGTCTGCCAGTTCGGATACTACCTGGACATCACCCGGAAACTTCGAAGTTTCCGACCAGACCAGACTGTCCGGCACGCTCCACCCGGAGTGTCCGGCCTGACCGGACTGTCCGGCCGATTTCGACCGGAGTGTCCGCCCGCCGACCGAATCTGGTCCGAGTCGGTTTATATCAGTTTGAGTCGTTTGCGTTTAATTTCGGTTTCTGGCCACCCCAACTGCCCTTATAAGCCCTGGGACAACCCCTAGTTAGGTTTTAGACCACGTTAAAATATTTTGGAGTTGTTTCTTTCATAGAACCTCTGGAATTACCCTGTGTTCGAATCTACCAACTATAATTGAGTGTGACCTGTTGTTCCATTGGGAATTAGTAGATTGCATACTACCGTTCGTGGTCACAGCTGCGTGCGCAAGAGTGTGGTGTTGTGAATATCCTACAAGGTTCGAGATCTGTTGCACTGACATCAGGGATCGATCGGGAGAGATCATAGCTACGCACTCGTTATCTACCATCCACCATCATCATCGCCATCCGCTTACTGAGAAGATCGGGCCACCCCATATCATATGTTGTTTATATATCCACACATGTATTTAGTTTCCAGTTAATACAATTATAGCATGAAGAATAAACACTTATTGTGAACAAGGAAATATGGTAATAACAACTTTATATTTGCCTCTAGGGCTTATTTCCAATAGTTTCGACATCGACTATACCATCCTTGACCACTGCTGCGACGTCACCTTCATGTTTAACACCACCTCTCGCTACAAAGTGATGTGGCCACTTTCCTACTGACTTCTCCCGAGGATGTTGTGAGGGTGGCCGATATAGCTATGTAGTTATGTCGGAGTGGGAGACATGGTTGTATGGCGAACGAGGCTTCTACAATAGATGAGGATGCGTTATATAAGGCTATGTGATGACCCACAAGTATAGGGGGTGTATCGTAGTATTTTCGAGGGAAGTGAAACCCAATTTATTGATTCGACACAAGGGGAGCCAAAGAATATTTATAAGCCTTAACAACTGAGTTGTCAATTCAGCTGCACCTGGAAACAATCTTGCTCACAACAGTTTATCAGTAGCAACAGTTTTGTAGTAGGAATATTAAAGTAGCAGCAGTAGTAAAGCAAAGACAATAGTAACAAAAGCAGTAAACAGTGGGATTCGAGTGCGGTAGGCATAGGGATGGATGGACGGGCGTTGCATGGACAAGACAATTCACATAGCAATTAGAACATAGGGCAATTGCAGATAAATAAGATAAAGCATCCAAGTACTAGACAATCCATTGGGAATTAGTAGATTGCATACTACCGTTCATGGTCATGGCTGCGTGCGCAAGAGTGTGGTGTTGTGAATATCCTACAAGGTTCGAGATCTGTTGCACTGGCATCAGGGATCAAGCGGCAGAGATCATAGCTACGCACTAGTTATCTACCATCCACCATCATCATCGCCATCCGCTTACTTAGAAGATCGGGCCACCCCATATCATCTTGGTATCAGATTTCCGGTGTTGCCTCGGTAAGCATCCACAAATCCATCCATAGATTAGAGAGTGTTTTTTCGTCCTATACAGAAAAAGCCTTACAAAAAGATTTGCCATAGACTAGATTGCATCGTTTTCGAGTTTTAGTTGCTGATTGTATCTTCTCGTAGATCCGATCTGCAGGTTTTCCTTGTAGGAGTCTAGTTTCCTTTTGTGCCTAGGTTTAGGGTTTGATCTTGTTTTCCGCTGTTCCCACTATTACCGTTTCCGCAAGTCTTTATCGTTTTTTCCGAGTCCACATAGCATACTTTTGTTTGCATACCATAGACACAGCCTATCTACAGCATCTGTGCCTAGGAACGTACCCACGAGACTAGTTGTTTTGCTCCGACAGGCTGCTCATTAGGTTTTTGAAGTGCAGAAATTTTCGACAGGCGAAACCGGACTATCCGGCCAAATCACACCGGACTATCCGGCTCAACCGGAGTCTCCGGCGCATATCAACCGGACTATCCGGCCCAGTTCTGTTATACATTGCTGTACTCGTTTGCATTGAGTAATATAGTTGAAAAAAATCAAAAAAAAGAGAAAAGAAAAGAGAATCAGTATTAAAAAAAAGATATCGAAGTGTGCAATTTTGGGAGGCCTTGTTGTGTATAGCACTAGTAGATTGAGCAATCTTGTGCCTGTTATATATGAGCTATTACTAGCGTCTCTCTTGTGCATTGCAATATTCCTTTTTCATAAGTTGCTTTGCCACGTTTATCTCCACTGTGTGTGTTTCTTGGGTATTTGTACGATCAGCACTAGGACTTGTTTGCGGTGTAGATAGGATACCATACCTATAGCTCCACCTTAAATAACCTGGGTGCCCTGCGATCGTTCTCTATACCTTTGATATTCACTTCATCACATCCAGTGCATCAGTCTTTGATTTCGTTTGGTAGAGCATCTCTATTCACTTTGGAACGGTAAGATCTGCTTTCTTATTAGTTGTGAGTGAGTTGTGAGAGTTTCCACCATACAAATTCTGATTTTTGCACTAACCTACTAATCATGTCTACTAGTGATGATGATGTTGTGTTGTAGAAAAAGAAGGATGAGGAGCTCGTCAATTGGCGTGAATATGAGGCTTTGAAATCCCACTTGACACGTGTGTTTACTAACACGACAGATGCCATTGACAAGAATCTCCAAGATATGAATATGAGATTGGATCAGCATGTTGGGACAGTTGATACTATCCAAACGCAAGTGGCTACGCTCAATGTCAATGTCACCGCTTTGCAGCAGTCCATTGAGAGTTTGACAGCCGCCTTACATAGAAGGGAAGATCCTCAACATGATGATGTCTTTGATGATTTCGATGAGGGTAGCGTTGTTGATGTTGC
This sequence comes from Avena eriantha, assembly GCA_910589775.1. Taxonomy (NCBI): domain Eukaryota; kingdom Viridiplantae; phylum Streptophyta; class Magnoliopsida; order Poales; family Poaceae; genus Avena; species Avena eriantha. Next base: position 392,272,514 of record OU342743.1, on the reverse strand, counting down.
TCCACATGTTGGCAGGGGACGTGCTATTCCCCCAGTCCATGCACCTGCTCATGGTCGTGGGTTTGCCCATCTTGGGCGTGGTCAACGTGTGCCCAACCAAGCTGCTGATGATGGTTTGTGCAAGCCAAAATTTGCAATTCCTAAGTTTTATGGTTCCATTGATCCTGACGACTACCTCACATGGGAGTTGAAGATTGAGAAACTCTGGTGCTTATTTGACTATCCAGAAGATAAGAAGGTCAAGCTTGCAGCATCGGAATTTGATGGTTATGCTTTACATTGGTGGGATGCTCTTGTCCAACATAGGAGGGAGGATAATGAACTTCCTGTGAGGGATTGGCGCGAGATGAAGCAAATCATGAAAGCTCGTTTCGTACCAACCAACTACTTGCGATCAGTTTTTGATAAATTGACGCAACTGAAGCAAGGCACCATGACAGTTGATGAGTACTACATGGAGATGGAGATGCTTATGCAGCGTGCTAGAATTCGTGAGTCCATTGAGATGACCATGCAACGATTCCTAAACAATTTCAAGTTACTGATCAAGAGCATTGTTCGTCATCATAGGTATGAGACCATGAATGAGTTGTTGCATCATGCTAGAGAGGCCGAATCCCAGTTGGCAGAAGAGGCGAAGTCACGTGCTCGTTTTCCGTCCTCCAGCAGATTTTCGGCCAGGTCTACACCTTCTACAGCCGTGCCACCAGCTGCTGCTCCCTTTACACCATCGGCCAAGCCACAAAGTACACCTTCGTTTGGTTCTAATGCTCGGAAACCCGCTGCTCCTACTGCTAGCTCGGGTTCCAACATGTCTACTGCACGTACTCGTGATGTGGTGTGCCATACTTGTGGAGGTAGAGGTCACTACAAGAAAGATTGTCCAAACAGCAAGGTTATGTTTGTTAATGAACAAGGTGAAGTAGAAAGTGGAGATGAAGCTTCTGATGATGATATTGATGACGGCGAGGTTGGTGCTGATGCCTATGCTGAGCGTTTGTATGAGTGGTTAGTCATGCCGTTTGGTCTTACTAATGCGCCTAGTACTTTCATGCGTTTGATGAATCATGTTTTGAGAGAGTTTATTGGTCGTTTTGTGGTTGTTTACTTTGATGATATACTTATATATAGCCACACCGAATATGAACATTGCACTCATATTAGACAATTTTTTGCAAGTGTTACATGATAATAAACTATATGCTAATCTTGAGAAGTGTACATTTGCAAAAGATAAGGTCATATTCCTAGGATTTGTTGTTTCTAAGCATGGAGTAGAGGTAGATCAATCTAAAATTGAATCAATTCAGAATTGGCCTACTCCAATGAATGTTAGTCAAGTGCGTAGTTTCCACGGTCTCGCTGGTTTCTATAGGCGCTTGGTGAAAGATTTTAGCACCATTGCTACACTATTAAATGATTTGACAAAGAAAGGTGTTCCTTTTGTGTGGGGCGTGGCCTAAGATATTGCATTTGATACATTAAAACGTTGGTTACTTCTGCACCATTACTTGCATTACCTGATTTTTCAAAGCAATTTGAAGTTGAATGTGATGCTAGTGGTATAGGCATAGGTGGCGTTTTGATGCAAGAGGGTCGGCCTATAGCTTATTTTTCTGAGAAATTGACTAGTGCTCGTTTGAATTATTCTATCTATGATAAAGAATTGTATGCACTTGTTCGAGTACTTGAGGTTTGGCAACATTATTTGTGGCCAAAGGAATTCATCATACATTATGATCATGAAGCATTGAAATACTTGAAAGCTCAATCAAACTTGCATAGAAGATTAGCTAAATGGGTTGAGTTCATTGAGTCTTTTCCTTACATCATTAACTATAAGAAGGGAAAAGAGAACGTTGTTGCTGATGCTCTATCTAGGAAGAACATGCTATTAACCAATCTTGATGTTAAAATTCCTGGATTAGAAGCTATTTGTGCACTTTATGCAACTGACCATGATTTTGCTGAACCATATCGTTTGTGTGCTCTTAGAAACGCATGGGATAAGTATCATGTACATGATGGATATTTGTTTCGAGCTAACAAACTATGTATTCCAGAATCGTCGTTGCGTTTGTTCTTAGTGCAGGAGTCACATGCTGGTGGTTTGATGGGTCACTTTGGGCGTGAGAAGACGTTGCTCATGCTTGCTGATCACTTTTATTGGCCCAAGATGAGGCGTGATGTGTACAGATTTGTGAGCCGATGTATTACATGCCACAAGTCGAAATCTAAGCTGAAGCCTCACGATTTGTATACACCTCTCTCTGCACCTACTACTCCATGGGAAGACATTAGTATGGATTTTGTGCTAGGTCTACCTAAAACTCAGAGAGGTCATGATTCTATATTTGTGGTAGTGGATAGGTTCTCTAAGATGGCTCATTTTATTGCCTGCCACAAAAGCGACGATGCGTCGCATGTTGCTAACCTGTTTTTCCGGGACATCGTGAGATTACATGGAGTACCAAAGACGATTGTTTCTGACCGGGATGTGAAGTTCATGAGCTACTTTTGGAAGACCTTATGGGGAAAGCTAGGAACGAAGTTGTTGTTCTGTACTACATGTCATCCCCAAACAGATGGTCAAACGGAGGTGGTGAATCGAACATTTTCACAGCTGCTAAGGACCATGATTAAAAAGAATCTGCGGGAGTGGGAAGAGTGTTTGCCACATGTTGAATTTGATTACAACAGGGCTGTGCATTCAACTACTCAGCTTTGTCCTTTTGAGGTGGTGTATGGTTTCAAACCATTGACGCCACTTGATATGTTGCCTCTGCCATTACATGAGAGAGTTGATATGGAGGCATCAAAACGTGCTGATTATGTGAAGAAAATACATGAGAAGACTCGAGAGGCTATTGAGAAGAAAGGCAAGAACATTGCTGCTGCAAGGAATCAAGAAAGGAAAGAAGTGTTGTTCGAGCCTAGAGATATGGTTTGGGTGCATCTACGCAAGGATAGGTTTCCACTACTTCGAAAGTCCAAATTGAAGCCACGTGGTGCTGGTCCTTACAAGGTGTTAGCCAAGATTAATGATAATGCCTACTCGGTGGATATACCTATTGAGGAGTTCGGTGGAGTTAGCAACAGCTTCAACGTTGCTGATTTGTCACCATATGCTGGAGAAGACCTTGGAGCGTCGAGGTCGACGCCTTTTGAAGGGGGGGAGATGATGAGGACATCCCTACAATTACACCTACCCCAATGACTACTGAAGATGCTACAACTGTCGCAAGACAAGATCAGTCCAATGAGATTAGAATTGGACCTATTACAAGATCTCGTGCTAAGCTACTAGATCAACAGGTGAATTTACTCCTAAACGAATCTGGTACTTTGATTGATGAGAACTTTATACTGCCTAAGTCTATGCATTTATGTATGATCAGGTTCGTTGGAGAAACAAGCATGGCGCGAGGAGGAGAAGGGCTACAAGAGAAGCCCAACATGATGATCACCCAAGGATGCGTGAGGGAGGAGCGGGAGGAAGCCGCAAGAGAAGATCATCAAGACGAAGGCAAAAAGATCTGCCACGACCGGAGTGTCCGGCTGGATCCACCCGGACTGTCTGCCCTGGTCGAGAGGCAAGCTGGCGTGGACATTATGTCTGCCAGTTCGGATATGTAACTACCTCGGTGAATTACGCTCTTAGTTACATGCCTGGATGAACGAAATTGGTTAAAATAGTACGGTGGGGCCTAGGGCCACTGACGGTAGACCTTTCGGCTGTCCTAACCACTTTCCGACATCGGGACAAGAACGAGCGGCGTAATCGGCAGGTGAAGGGATCAACTACATACACAAATGAGTATGTATGCAAGCCACATACAACAGTCCTCAGAGCCATTCCATCTAAAAGAAATAGAAATATTGCAACGCCATACGGCAAGATTCAAATGTCCTAGATAGAGATAATAATTTAGGATAGCTCCTCAAACATCACACATCAGAGTATCCGGCGGAAGCGGAAAAACAAGATTCGAGTACGGATAAGAAGCAAATCGGCATAAGATGCCACATAAATAAACACATTCCGCCCACAGATCTCACGGATCCCCGTTCCCGGAATCTCTACACCGAACGATCGTTGCCAACATCATCTATCTCTTCCACCCAGTATCCATCTTGCGGGTACACCTGTTCATCTGAATCAAACAATTTATCGTGTTAGACCCTAGGGGTACTCAGCAAGTCTTTATGCCGCTATAGGGGACTCAACCTGGGGAGACGCAATTGCAGCAAAAGATAATACCTAACAATTCTACAGATACTCGCTAACCTTCCGCCTAACCAATGATAGACGGAAGTCCGTGAATTAAGAACAACAGTTATAACAGTATAATTAACAGATCCATCTCCTCCTCGCTTACCAATGAGGAAGCGGACGAACAACCCCCATCATCCATTGGCAGTTTTATTAACCATTCCATGAGTGTTGCACTATTTACTAGTCAAGTACTTAGTCAAATTAAAAGCGGTACTTTAGTTATACTTGTCTATGTCGAGAAACTGTGCTCCAAGTCGTCCATAACCGCAGACACGGCTTTCAGAAAGATTTACCCTGCAGGGGGGCACGAATAGCAACACACACTCGATCAACCTCGGAAAAACCAAATCAAAACCCAACGAGGCATTCACGACAAAGCAATCACAGGATTCAGAAATATTTTAGGGGGCCACCCCCATTAAGCTACCCGCAACGAAGTTGGCCGGCTCCGAGACGGACCCAAGGTTTGCGTCAATGGCTGTAAATGACTAGGAACCCGAAAGTGTGACTAGGCTTGTCGATACCGCGAAAACACTCCGCATCCAAAATAGTACAGGTGCTCCTCGCACAATCTTAATAAAACAGTAAAACATGGCATAAGTACAGGATAGTAATAAAGCCCCAAACTACTTTGTGGCCCCAAGAAATAAGTATGAATCAAGCTCTGGCTCAGGGGGGTCCATAAGGCCTCCCGGATGTGGATAGTGCGAATAGTCAAGGAACAGGAATCAAGTACTCGGGGTCCTACGGGACACAAGTGAGCATGAAAAACCAAATAGCAGATATTGCTCACCGGTGCCTCTTTCATTAGTTATCCCATTTCTACTCAGGTTAAGTTGTTTAGGTACCTCGTGATCAATCAAACACTCACATACCCTATACATGCTTTTCTACGACTCGCATGGCTCAAACAACTCCTGTAGTAATGGCTCATGGGATGGAGGAACAAGCTTTGGTGGGGTTTAAAAGTAAAGGCTATGCAGTACTTGGGATTCAATTTAATGCAATCGCGACTCAATGATGCAAGAATAAGATAGAGGCAATAGGTACTGTATGTATGCAAGCATGTGGTAGTGCTTGCCTGGCAGCTCAGCTGAAGCGAGAGATGGATCTGGGTAGTACTCCTGTGATTCCTGGTAATTCTCCTGCTAGGCGTCTATTCGAAGAAGAACCAAACAAACAAGGCCAACATAAATAAAGTGCACAAGCATATGAAGTAAAATGCGACAAGCAAACAAGCATGCCATGATGAATGATGCACAATTTACATGGCATTAAAGTAGCATGGCAAGGGTGAGGTGTGGTGCAAGAATTAAAGCATTTTATTATTTATTTAGTCCAATTTTTATTGCCATAAACAGTTCAGATTTGTAATAATGTCATGATGCATGCTTCAATTCAGAACAAGGACTGCATAGATAGAACAGGCTTGTCGCGCTGATCGATTTAGACATATTATTTGCCAAATTTGGAGTTATAGAATTAAAGTTATTAATTTATTAAGAAAAGGGCATTTTATTGTAATTTTAAACATCTCGAAATTTTAAAGTGTTCAAATGATATTTTGAATGGCATATTTGAATTCCTCATATTTTTCTGACTCAAAAACATATATTATTTGGATTTATATTTGAAAAGTTATATAAATCTGATTTGAATTTGAATTTAAATCAATTTTGAAAAGGTTTAATTAAAACAGACAACAGGGCAGACTTTTGTTACTCAGCCCGACCCAGCCACAGCCACTGACGGGTGGGCCAATGTTGACTGGGGCCACGCACGCGGACAAACTTTTGCCACCGCGGCTCTGCCTAGCCCGTGCGACTGCGAGGTGGGACCAACCGGCTGAGGCCCACGTGACAGTGAACTAACTCGCAGCGGCTGGCAGGTGGGACCGAGCTGGAGCGGGGGTTAAGATAATAAGAGGCTGGGGGGTTTTCTGGAAGAAGGCCACGGCGGCTGACAGGTGGGGCTAGCGAGGAGCGCGGGTTGAGCCGATAAAAAGCTAGGGGGTTTTCTGAAAAAGGGGGTCCGCGGTACTGTTTCTCTTCTCGCTCTTTGACGGACTGATGGCACGCACGGCGCGGCGCAGCGCACTGAGGGCGCTCGGCGAAAAGACCGGTGAAGCTAGACGGCGACGGCGAGGCGGAGCATGTCATGGAGGGAGAGGGGCTCACCGCGGGTTGGCCGGTGGTGTCAGATCGGCGAGGTTGCTGGCGTTCTAGCGGTTAGGGTTTCGACGGGACGGCGCAGGTACTGGCGCTCCTGGGGCTTCTCCTCCTTGTCGGCGCGTACGAGGCGAAGTAGGGGAGCCTCCTTGGTCTTCCAGACCACCTCCACGACGCGCACGCCGGCCGGAACGACGAGATGTAGAGGTAGACGGCGGCGACTGGCGGCATGTGCTGGAGACGACGGAGAAGAAGGGGAAGGAGAGGGCAGGCTCGGGCGGATCTGGGCGATGCAGGAGAATCGTGGGGCGGAGGGAAAAGTGAGGGAGAGGGAGGAGATGGCGTGTGGGCACGGCAGGGTAAAGTAGCCTCGGCTCTTTCCTTTTTCTCCTTGATCACGTGCTTGCTCGGGTTGGGGAAGCTAGGCATGGAGAGGCTGCAGGTGGGGACGGTGAGGAGTAGCAGCTGGGCTAGCCTGGCAGGTATAGAGAAGGAGAGCAGAGGGGAGACTCGATGGTAACTTAGGCTAGGTTTAGATGGGGTAGCCTCGGGTTAGGGTTTTGGTTAGTGTTAGGTTAGGGTGGCTGGGGTGTGGGCCAGGGAGAGGGTGGCCAGGTGGTCATCAGCAGGTTAGAGAGAGAGGAAGTGTAAGAAAGAGAGGTAAGGTTGAGGTTAGGGTTTAGATGAGAACTAGGTTAGAGGAAAAAGAAATAGAGAAAGGAAGATAGGTTAGATTTTATTAGGTTTTTAGGTTTTAAAATTTGTTTATGAGACCATACAAAGAGGAAAAATGGGGCTTGATCTAGCATAAGCTAAGGTGGAGGAGAAACCAAGGAAGAGAGAGAGAAAAGGGATAAGTAGAATGAGCCTCATATGATCATGCATGAAGGGATTAAAATTAATAATGATATTGATGAGAATATGGGGATGGTGGAATGGTAGGAGATGGTCCACAAAGAAAAGATCCATTAAATCAAATGAAAAACCAATGGAATAAAAGGTGGTGATGAAGGTTGCATGGCCCATGCAAAATATTAAATGCCATGATTAATTTTGTGAGAACAAAAGTAATGATATGGCATTATTCTTATGCATTCCCAAGAAGTGGAATAAGGCCAAGCAAAAGACTTTAGATTAGATCCACCCCATCCACATGAGCTAGAATAAAATCAAAAGAAAAAGAATTACAAGCTCATGGATAATAGGATGGTGGAATTATAAGGTGGTGAAAGAAAAGTGATGGAGTGGAATAAAAGATATGCCCCCAACTCAACTTGGGCATTTAGGCAATATATCAATAACCAAATACAATATCAAGAGGCAAATACCATTAATAATGCATACGAGAGAAGAACCAAAGAAACAGGGTTTTATAAGATGCTCAAATGCAAGGTGGCATGATGATATGAGCATGATATAATTATGATGCAACAAATATATATATAGGAAGTAGCCAATATATTACTAGACCTAGCATTACAATTGTTAGACAATTGGGATGCTACAGGATACTACCCGGACATCACCCAGAAACTTGAAAGTTCCCGGCCAGACCGGACTGTCCGGCACGCTCCACCCGGAGTGTCCGGCCTGACCGGACTGTCCGGCCGATTTCGACCGGAGTGTCCACCCGCCGACCGAATCTGGTCCGAGTCGGTTTGTATCAGTTTGAGTCGTTTGCGTTTAATTTCGGTTTCTGGCCACCCCAGCTGCCCTTATAAGCCCTGGGACAACCCCTAGTTAGGTTTTAGACCACGTTAAAATATTTTGGAGTTGTTTCTTTCATAGAACCTCTGGAATTACCCTGTGTTCGAATCTACCAACTATAATTGAGTGTGATCTGTTGTTCCATTGGGAATTAGTAGATTGCATACTACCGTTCGTGGTCACGGCTGCATGCGCAAGAGTGTGGTGTTGTGAATCCACCATCCACCATCATCATCGCCATCCGCTTACTTAGAAGATCGGGCCACCCCATATCATATGTTGTTTATATATCCACACATGTATTTAGTTTCCGGTTAATACAATTATAGCATGAAGAATAAACACTTATTGTGAACGAGGAAATATGATAATAACAACTTTATATTTGCCTCTAGGGCATATTTCCAATAGTTTCGACATCGACTATACCATCCTTGACCACTGCTGCGACGTCACCTTCATCTTTAACACCACCTCTCGCTACAAAGTGATGTGGCCACTTTCCTACTGACTTCTCCCGAGGATGTTGTGAGGGTGGCCGATATAGCTATTGTAGTTATGTCGGAGTGGGAGACATGGCTGTATGGCGAACGAGGCTTCTACAATAGATGAGGATGCGTTATATAAGGCTATGTGATGACCCACATGTATAGGGGGTGTATCGTAGTATTTTCGAGGGAAGTGAAACCCAATTTATTGATTCGACACAAGGGGAGCCAAAGAATATTTATAAGCCTTAACAACTGAGTTGTCAATTCAGCTGCACCTGGAAACAATCTTGCTCACAGCAGTTTATCAGTAGCAACAGTTTTGTAGTAGGAATAGTAAAGTAACAGCAGTAGTAAAGCAAAGACAGTAGTAACAAAAGCAGTAAACAGTGGGATTCGAGTGCGGTAGGCATAGGGATGGATGGACGGGCGTTGCATGGACAAGACAATTCACATAGCAATCAGAACATAGGGAAATTGCAGATAAATAAGATAAAGCATCCAAGTACTAGACAATCCTAGGCATGTGTTCCATATATAGTCATACGTGCTCGCAATGAGAACTTGCACAACATCTTTTGTCCTGCCAGCCCGTTTGCAGCGGGGCCTCTAGGGAACTACTGGCAATTAAGGTGCTCCTTTTAATAGAGCACCGGAGCAAAGCATTAACACTCCATGAACACATGTGATCCTCACATCAAAGCCTTTCCCTTCCGGTTATCCCGATTTCTGTCACTTCGAGGCCATAGGTTCCGGACAACAACGTGTGTATACAACTTGCAGATAAGACCAAGAACAATACTATCATAATGAATCAATAACATGTTTAGATCTGAAATCATGGCACTCGGGCCCTAGTGACAAGCATTAAGAACAACAAGTCGCAACAAAGTCATAAAGCACTAATAAAAGATACTAGGCACCATGCCCTAACAATCTAATGCCATTACATGAACGATCTCATCCAATCCCTACCATCCCCATAGCCTACAGCGGGGGATTACTCACTTATAGATGGGGGAAACATGGATGGTCGATGGAGAAGCGATGGTGATGATGATGGCGATGATATCCTCCAATTCCCCGTCCTGGCAGGGTGCCAGAACGGAGTTTCTGGTACTATTTCGTGGAATCTGGTGGTGGCGGCGGAGCGGAACTCCTTCTGGAAAGTCGTCGAACCCCCCGAAGTTTTTAGGTCAGAATGCTCCTTATAGGCGAAGAGAGAGGCCGAGGGGGTGCCTAGGGGGCCCACACCACCCCCTGGCGCGGCCTGGCCTGGCCCGCGCCACCAGGTGGTGTGGCCACCCCAGGGCTCTTCTCCGTCTCGTATTCTGGCTCCTAGAGTCTTCTGGTGAAATAGGATTTTTGGCATATTTTCCGGGATTTTTCCTGATAGTTGATTTTCTGCACAAAAAGTAGACACCAAGGCAATTCTGCTGAAAACAGCGTCAGTTCGCATTAGTTGCATCCAAATCACACAAGTTTAGAGGAGAAACAACAGCAAAAGTGTTCGGGAAAGTAGATACGTTTTGGACGTATCAACTCCCCCCAAGCTTAGCTTATTGCTTGTCCTCAAGCAATTCAGTTGAAAACTGAGTGCGATAAAAGAACTTTCACGAACACATTTGCTTCATATGATGTAAATATTCTCAACAATGTGATCAACTACTTAGACAACTCATAATAAAGAGTATGCAACTGAGTCTACTTAATAGTCATTGCAAACTATGAAAAGATTCCAACTCAAGAATAATAAGTAGCATGAAGCACAAGCATAAGCAACATTACAATGCTCATAGAAAGGTATGATAGAGTGGTATCTCGCTTGCCTTTGATTATGAATGCCAAGGCACCTCTGAAGTTCATGTGATGACTAGAAGTAAGGATATCAAGGATAATAGCATCAAAGTCATAACACAAATAATCAAGTAATGAAACAAACACAAAGAATTACAACTATGCTCTCAAGAAGGTGCTCCAAGAATGTGTGGAGACTCAACAAGTAGAAGAAAACATTTTGAATAATTAGAAAGGCTTCCAAATGCTGAAAGTATGGTACTCGTTAGCTTTGAGCTCTCATTGCCCCTACCATAAGCATCTTGAAGGTGATTAAGGTTAAAGTGACACAACTAAGAGGATATGCTTGACAAGTTATAAACCGAATGTTGGGTCACGTAGAGATAAACAAAACATTTCCCTACGCTGTGATCCCAAGATCCAGCTCAGGTAGAAGGCCACGAGGATTACCACTAGGCACGCAATTGCGGAATTGATGAAGCACGTCGCTTGATGCAGTGCAGTCCTCGCCATCCATTCCGGTTCCACGATCCACGATCCGTACTTTCTTCACGATCGTCAAAGTGCTGAACGTACAGCACCTCCGCCGGTATCCACATGTACGAGGAGGAGCACCGGCGATGGACTGGTAGGTCCGGTACGGCAGCGACAGGACGGACTGGGGCTAGGGTTTCCAACACATGGAGTGGCCTAACACTTGTGCTCTAAGCACCTGCACCCCAGCTTATATAGGGAGTGAAAGTGGGCTCCACTCACTTGTGGCACATTCACTAAAAAGGCCTATATTAGCCACTGCAAGTCTCACTTGCTGACTAAGTCCATGTCTCTATTTGGGTCCAACCCAAATAGGTTTCCTGTTTGGGTCTAACCCAAACTTGCTCCCGCTCTTAACTGTGTGACCCGATAGGCTCATGGTAACCCGGACACGATTCCGAGTCTTACTCGTGATCGATCAGTTGGTAGCGGCTCCTAGCAGAACGTGCCAACTCCCAAGTACCAATAAGTCATGACGACATACCTTTCCAATGCGACTTTCGTCTGAGTCCCTTTTGCCTCACGATATACCTTGTCGGACTATAGCCGAATGATCGTCATCCCTTAAATAGTCCGACTCTCTTTCTCGATCTGAGATAAGTGATTCATCCGACTAACTCTTAGTCGGTTGCCTCGGTTAACACTTAATCCGAGACGCGCATGGCCATGCTTTCCGAATCATATCTTCCGAGAGGGCCCAGAGAATATCTCTTCGGATGGAGTGGAAAAATCCCGTCTTGGTTATTCACATCACGCAGCTTGATTCTCAGTCGACCCGAACTCCGCCTTTATAACTGCCCAGTGATGGAACAACGTTTGACAGAACCTAAGTCGGAGATCCTCAACTCGGATTGTACAATAACCTTAGGTCTAAGGATTACATTGATTGAGACATGCAAATGACGGCTTGTTCGTTGCATCTCAATATGGGTCAGTCCGACTCGCTAAACTCTTTAGTCGAATCCGTGTAAGTCGGAATAGCATCTCCATGCCCATGACAAGTGGAACCTAGTCATCTTCCGACTTTCCCATTGGTCTAAGTTGTGTGTCCGGCACAACCTCAATGACCAAGGAGAATTAGTATGAATAACATGAATATGTAGTTCCACAATCAAATCACATATTCGATGATACATATCAGGAGTTCATACATGGACCATAACCTTATGAATACACAGGAATATCATCATACATGATTGCCTCTAGGGCATATTCCCAACAGTCTCCCACTTGCACTAGAGTCAATCTTCCGACATCACATGTCCAGGCATCTGATGCCCATTGCTCTCAGGTGCGCCTCATGCTTCGGCTGTGGAAGTGGCTTTGTCAACGGATCCGCAATGTTTGCATCCGTGTGTACCTTGCATAACTTGATATCACCTTGATCCACGAACTGGCGAATAAGGTGGTACCGCATGAGTATATGTTTGTTCTTCTGGTGTTGTCTAGGTTCCTTGGCTTGTGCAATAGCACCATTGTTGTCACAATACACGTCTAACGGATTGGACGAGCCTTGAACCACACCAAGATCCATGAGGAAATTCCTCATCCAAACGGCTTCTTTTGCCGCCTCCGAGGCAGCAATATACTCAGCCTCTGTCGTAGACGCAGACACCGTTTCTTGCTTGGAACTTTTCCAGCTCACAGCCCCTCCGTTTATCACAAACACATATCCGGATTGCGAACGAGAACCATCCAAGTCAGTGAGATAACTCGCATCAGTGTGACCCTTTACACTGAGTTCATCCTCACCTCCATAAACCAGGAACATATCCTTAGTCCTTCTCAAGTACTTGAGAATATTTTTAGCCGCTACCCAGTGGATCTCTCCAGGGTCAGCTTGGTATCTGCTCACAACACTTAGAGCATAGGAAACATCCGGCCTAGTACAAATCATAGCGTACATGATGGATCCGATTGCAGAAGCATACGGAATCGCACTCATCCGACTTCGCTCATCAGTTGTCGAAGGACACTGAGTCTTGCTAAGTTTTACGCCATGGGACATCGGTAAGAACCCCTTCTTAGACGATTCCATGTTGAACTTCTTCAACACTTTGTCCAAATATGTACTCTGACTCAATCCAATGAGCCACTTTGATCTATCTCTATGGATCTGGATTCCTAGTATGTAAGTCGCCTCACCCAAGTCTTTCATCGAAAAACTCTTTTCCAATGATTCCTTGGTCTCTTGCAACATCTGGACATCATTTCCAATCAATAATATGTCATCCACATACAAGATCAGAAAGTTTACTTTGCTCCCACTAAACTTCTTGTATAAACAAGAATCATGATCACTCTTGATGAAGCCAAACGATTTGACTACCTCATCAAAGCGAATGTTCCAACTCCGAGATGCTTGCTTCAACCCATAAATGGATTTTCGAAGCTTGCATACCTTGTCAGCATAACCGGATCGACAAAACCCTTGGGTTGTATCATATACACGTCCTCGGTTAAATTTCCATTAAGGAAAGCCGTCTTGACATCCATCTGCCATATCTCATAGTCAAATTAGGCTGCTATAGCTAACATGATCCGAACTAATTTAAGCATCGCCACAGGAGAGAAAGTCTCATCATAGTCAACTCCTTGAACTTGTCGGAACCCCTTCGCGACAAGCCGTGCATTATAGACAGAAACATTTCCATATCAGTTTTCTTCTTAAAGACCCATTTGTACTTGACGGGTCTTGTACCGTATGGCAAATCAACCAAGTTCCAAACTTGATTTTCATCCATGGACTTTAACTCGGATCTCATGGCTCCAAGCCATGACTCGGAATCAGAACTCACCATCGCTTCCGAATAAGTTGCCGGCTCATCACTGTCTAACAGCAATACATCACGAACACTTCGCAATCTAGCCGATCTTCGCAGTGTCGGTGCAGTTTCCGGCTCAGGTACCACGTCCGGCTCAACCTCTAAGGCATTTGCCGACTCGCTGCTAGCCGGTATCTCTCGAATTTCTTTGAGATGCACCGTACTCTCACTGACTCCTCTACTGAGAAACTCTTTCACAAGGAAGATACCGTTTCGAGCGACAAACACTTTGCCCTCTTCTCGGTTGTAGAAGTAGTAACCCAAGGTTTCCCTCGGATACCCCATGAAAATACACTTATCTGACTTAGCTGTAAGCTTGTCCGACTGAAGTCGCTTGACAAAAGCTTCACACCCCAAATCTTAAGGAAAGACAAACTCGGCTTCTTGCCAGTCCACATCTCATGTGGTGTCTTCTCTACCGACTTTGATGGTACTCTGTTTAGTGTGAACGCTGCAGTTTCTAGACAATAACCCCAAAATGATAAAGGCAGATCTATCCGACTCATCATTGATCCTACCATGTCCAACAAGGTCCGATTCCTCCTTTCCGACACACCGTTTCTCTGCGGCGTTCCTGGAGGAGTGAGCTGGGGAACTATTCCACAACTCTTTAGATGGTCATCAAACTCATGGCTCATGTACTCGCCTCCTCGGTCCGACCGAAGAAACTTTATTTTCTTGCCAAGTTGATTTTTTACCTCATTCTGGAATTCCTTGAACTTTTCAAAGGCTTCCGACTTATGTTTCATCAAGTAGATATATCCATACCTACTCAAATCATCAGTGAAGGTAATGAAGTACTCATAACCACCTCTGGCTGTCGTGCTCATTGGGCCACATACATCACTATGTACTAGTCCCAATAAGTCGGACGCCCTTTCACAACTCTTTGCAAAAGGTGTCTTGGTCCTCTTGCCAAGAAGGCAGGATCCGCATGTCTCGAACGACTCCAAGTCGAACGAAGTTAGGAGTCCATCATCATGGAGCTTCTTCATGCGTTTCCAACTTATATGACCAAGCCGACAATGCCAAAAGTAAGTCATATTCAGATCATTTGGTTTCAACCTTTTCACATTTATGTTATAGACAGATTCACCCTCAAGATTCAAAATAAATAACCCATCCCGGACGGGCGCAAAGCCATGAAACATATCATTCAAATATAAAGAACAACCATTATTCTTAATATTCGACTCATAGCCCGGTCTCATCAAACATGAGGCAGAAATGATGTTTCGACTAAGCACTGGAACATAATAACAATTATTTAGCTCCATTATGAATCCAGAAGGTAAATGAAGTTGCATTGTGTCGACTTCCAACGCAGCGACTCTCGCTTTGTTTCCGACTCTAATGTCAACCTCGCCTCTTGCCATGCTCCTAGTTCTTACCAGTCCCTGCAACGAGTTGCAGATGTGAATGACTGATCCGGTATCATATACCCAAGAACTACTAGGTGCATCAGCAAGATAAATGTCTATAACATTGCAAACCAGCGTACCTGAGCCGGAATTCACACCTCCGCTCTTGGCTTTATCAGCCAAGTACTTGCTGCAATTCCTCTTCCAGTGGCCATCCGACTTGCAGTAGAAGCAAGTGGATCCAGCTGCAGGAGATGGCTTAGTCCCCGAGGAAGCGCTTTGGACTGGGTCCTCCGCCTTACCTCCTGACTTTGCCTTCTTCTTCTTAGTCCAAGAACTCTTCTTGAACTTAGCCTTGTTTTGTACCATCAACACTTGACTGGCACCTTTCTTGAGATCCGCCTCAGCCTGCTTGAGCATCCCATGTAATTCAGTGAGTTTCTTATCCATACCATGCATGTGGTAGTTCGATATGAACTGGCTATACGCACTAGGAAGAGAGTTCAGAATTATGTTCGTAGCGAACTCTTCGCTAATGGGGTAGCCAATCCTTTCCAGAGACTACACATAACCAACCATCTTGATCACATGCGGACTCAGTGGATCGCCATCCTTAAGCTTGCAGCTCAACAAAGCCTAAGAGACTTGATACCTCTTAGTCTTTGCCTGAGCCTGGAACATACTTTTGAGGCTTTCGATCATATCGTAGGCCTCAACATTCTCGAACTGCTGCTGCAAGTCCGGTTCCATGTGAGCAAGCATAAGACAGCTAATCTCCGTGGATTCATCACAAATCCGACGGTAGGCATTGGTGGCTGCGACAGTCGCATTCTCATCCGGCTCAGCTGGAAGTGGGTTGTCTAGGACACGATCCCTTTTTTCTTGTTTGAGAACAATTCTCAGATTACGATACCAGTTCGTGAAATTAGTTCCATTCAGCTTATCTTTCTCTAAGATGGTTCTCAAAGCAAAACCGGAAATTTGAGGAAGACTACTAGGTGCCATTGATCTACAACAGAAAATATGCAAAACACTTAAGACATGTATCCATAAAGAGCAAGCATATTAAACACTTTAATATTTATGCTCCCACTAGAACCAACACCCCTCCGATGGTTACTTAGTGATTCAGGACTCTAAATAAGCAAGTCGACTAGTGAGCTTTAGCATCACCGCTAGCCGTCAAGTGATCTAGGTAGACAACTCCTTGTCAATCATATCTCATACGACTCATGTTGGATGGGTGGCATCACATGCCCCGGCTCCCATCCGACTTTTCCCCAAGTCCCACAACCGTTGTGATAGACTTGTCTAGATTACCAAGTGCTTCCGCTGTAAGAGTCCGACTCGAACCCACCTAGTCGGAAAGAATTGATAGCACCTCAATTTTATGAGCCCACTACTAAAAATGTCCGACTTGTGATGGTGCAGCACTGGCGGGGAAACCGACTAGACAAAATAGAGGTAAAATAGAGACATAACAATAACACAAAATAAAAGCAATTATAATGTGAAATGGTATGGCTCTCTTCATGGCGATCTCCATCTCCATAAAGCCTGTAATCCGACTCGTGTCAACTCTTGTCACGTGCCATCTTACACCATGTAGCCGACTTGTACACCGACTTGCATGCCATCCGGATTCTCCAAACAGCTACACTAGCTAGTAATGTAAATTACACAGAGAATCCGACGCGCGGGACGTTATACAATAAGATGACAGCACCTAGGCTCCAGCCGGCTGACAAAAAACCGTGATACGCAGATCACGTATGGATTACACACATCACATGCACATAAGCCATACCATTCACAACATCATCCTGCAAAAACAAGTTATGCATAGATACGATATCTACCGGCGTTGTGAAACTCGCAACGACATCTAAGGCGCTACGACAGGGCGAAGCCGGCTGTCCGGACATGGATTTCATCATCGGATAAACAATTTTACCCAAATCCGATCCGGACTCCGATTCGATCAAACCCTTTGATCTTCGATCACCGCATCCGGGTTTACGTGTCACAGTCTACCCCGATGGCGGAATCCGACCGGTAGGGGTATGTCGTTCCACGACCTTAGCAGTTAGATCACGGAAACCAGATCATCCATTCCCCCGAGTATAGTTGATCCAATCAACTTTGTACAAAACCGATCTATCTCATAGATCGACCACCAAAACTGCAATTAGATCCAATCTAACGCCAACCGCATATCACATATACGCGATCTCGAGCCTAAAACCAGAAGCTAACGCTCTGATACCACTGTTGGGTCACGTAGAGATAAACAAAACTTTTCCCTACGCGGTGATCCCAAGATCCAGCTCAGGTAGAAGGCCACGAGGATTACCACTAGACGCGTAGTTGCGGAATTGATGAAGCACGTCGCTTGATGCAGTGCAGTCCTCGTGATCCATTCCGGTTCCACGATCCACGATCCGTACTTTCTTCACGATCGTCGAAGTGCTGAACGTACAGCACCTCCGTCGGTATCCACACGTAGGAGGAAGAGTGCCGGCGATGGACTGCTAGGTCCGGTACGGCGGCGACAGGACGGACTGGGGCTAGGGTTTCCAACACATGGAGTGACCTAACACTTGTGCTCTAAGCACATGCACCCCAGCGTATATAGGGAGTGAAAGTGGGCTCCACTCACTTTTGGCCCATTCACTAAAAATGCCTATATTAGCCACTGCAAGTCTCACTTGTTGACTAAGTCCATGTCTCTATTTGGGTCCAACTCAAATAGGTTTCCTGTTTGGGTCTAACCCAAACTTGCTCCCGCTCTTAAGTGTGTGACCCGACAAGCTCATGGTAACCCGGACATGATTCCGAGTCTTACTCGTGATCGATCAGTTGGTAGCGGCTCCTAGCAAAACGTGCCAACTCCCAAGTACCAATAAGTCATGACGACATACCTTTCTAATGCGACTTTCGTCTGAGTCCCTTTTGCCTCACGATATACCTTGTCGGACTATAGGCGAATGATCGTCATCCCTTAAATAGTCTGACTCTCTTTCTCGATCCGAGATAAGTGATTCATCCGACTAACTCTTAGTCGGTTGCCTCGGTTAACACTTAATCCGAGACGTGCATGGCCATGCTTTTCGAATCATATCTTCCGAGAGGGCCTAGAGAATATCTCTCCGGATGGAGGGGCAAATTCCCGTCTTGGTTATTCACATCACACAGCTTGATTCTCAGTCGACCCGAACTCCGCCTTTATAACTGCCCAGTGAAGGAACATCGTTTGACAGAACCTAAGTCAGAGATCCTCAACTCGGATTGTGCAATAACCTCAGGTCTAAGGATTACATTGATTGAGACATGCAAATGACGGCTTGTTCGTTGCATCTCAATATGGGTCAGTCCGACTCGCTAAACTCTTTAGTCGAATCCGTGTAAGTCGGAATAGCATCTCCATGCCCATGACAAGTGGAACCTAGTCGTCTGCCGACTTTCACATTGGTCTAAGTTGTGTGTCCGGCACAACCTCAATGACCAAGGACAATTAGTATGAATAACATGAATATGTAGTTCCACAATCAAATCACATATTCGATGATACATATCAGCAGTTCATACATGGACCATAACCTTATGAATACACAGGAATATCATCATACATGATTGCCTCTAGGGCATATTCCCAACACCGAAACCTCATGCCCCTTACTTACGAAGACCGATCCTCATGCTACTCAACTTCAGTCACGAGTAAGCTCTTGTCATTGTAAGTATGTGTGTATCATTAAGAACCGCCAACGGGGTACCCATTGCACATGATAGGGGAGCTTTCCCATAATCAAAATGACAAGGCAAACAGACAATGAGCATCTCAGCGATCTTTTTATTTGCTATTTGCATAGGTTTTTATTGAGGATGCTTCATAGAGTGCTCATTATGGTGATGCTGCAAGTTTCCACCATGATTAGGCATGGCTTAGGCTAGCGGCCCAGGCATTTCTCTAACACACATACAAACTCCATGATCTTACAAGTTCCACTTTTATTTCACACCGCCGGGATCTATAAGCAAAAGAACGTGATATCAACGAGGTACAAAGTACAAGTGCAATGTTGAAAGCGTTCCCCATGAAACATGGTTCTGCTAATTTCAACTTATAAAGCGCAAGCATATACGCAACAAAGAAGGAACCAATGGTTCAAGTTTATTAGAGGCAATAAAGTAAAGTGTGCCATCAAGTTCGTGAGAGCTTTACTAACTAACTTTCTCTTAACAAGCAAACATTTTATTCGGAAGAAAACAGGGCATATTGAATATGCACGGAGGTAGCAAGTGATGCTAATGGGTAGGTATGGTGGACACTTTGGAAATATTTGGTTTAGGGAGTTGGGAACTTGAGTAAAACATACTCGGTGAAAGTGAAGGCTAGCAATAGTAAGGAAGCGACAAACGAGAGAGCGATAGCTGTCATTATCATGCTTGCAACAAAACAGGACTACTCATGGCATGAAAGTGATTCAAGATCCTCAAGGCAAAATAATTCATCAAGGCTCAACTGATTATTACAGTCATGTGCATGTGTGACATTGTGCCAAGTCAATCAAATGAAACAATCAGAGGAGGATACCACGGTGTCATACTAATTTATGAATAGAGTAATGCAAGCAAACGTTCATGAGACATGCTACAAACTATTAGCGGGCTAGAGCTAATCATAAGAAAGCAAGAACTACTAAGCATCCAAAGAAAACATACACTCTACATGAACGGACTAAGCATGCCCACAGTGATGAGTATATGTACAAAAATGAAGACAAATATAGTTTGTTACCAGCCTCTTACCACGCCTCGAGTTGTCATTAATCCTCATTATTGCTCTTCACTTGTGTGGCTTGAATAATAATATGAAACCAACATCCACTGAGGACTGCCGAACCCTGAAGCAAACTCACAAAAACCAAGGAAGAACAACAAATATTTTTGGTGTTTTCGATTTTTAAACAAGAACAAAAAGAGAAAAACAAGCAAAGCAAAATCTTTTTGGGTTTTTCGAAAAGTTCAAACAAAGCAAAAATGGAAAAACTAACCAAAGCAAAAAGAAGAAGCAAACCAAAGAGAAACAACAGAAATATTTTTGGTCTTTTTGTGTTTTTAGAAAGCAAAAACAAAGAAGAACGAAAACTAAAAAGAGAACGAAAACATGAATATACAAAGTACCAACGCAACATGATATGGAGATGATTGTGGTGTCGGCGTACCTCCCCCCAAGCTTAGGCTTTTGGCCTAAGTGGGTATCAATCCCAAGCTGGCCAGGATGAAGTGTCACCGTGGTATGACGAGGAGGTACCCTCGTCCTGGTGCGAGCTCGAGTACGTCCCTCCGTAGTGCACGGAGTAATCATAGGAGGGCACATCCTCCTAGTGCTGCTCGTGGAAACCCAGCAAGCGAAGCTGCTCGTCCACCTCCTCCTTGGAGCGCGACCATGGTCTCCTGTCAACACTAAACAAAGCAGGCTGTGGCAAAAGGATCTCCCTTTCATCCCCGTCAGTGAAAAGCATCCTATATACTAGATTGTTCAAATCAGAGGTAGCAGTGACAAAGTGATGAGTTTTCATGGCAACAAGGTCGAGCCTCTGTGGTGCTAGCATAGCATCATCGGGATCCATTGAAAGACCTAATGCATTAACTACACGCGAGGCAATGATGCCCCCATAGATAGGCCTCCTAGCAGCTAGGCGGCGAGCAATAAGCCAGCCAAGATTGTACCGGGTATCATTGTTAAGCGCAGCAGCAAGGAATGCTAAATGATAGTTGGAGATATTACTAGTGTTCTCCCTACCTAACACACTAGTAGCAAGATAATATGCAAAGTATCTAAGAGCACGGAGTTGGATATTTCTTATCTTTCCGCGCTGCGCCACACGGTCATCATCATTGGTCACCCCTCGGTATAGCTCCAACAAATCAGCGGGTCGCCCTTGAATTTTCTTCATGTTCCCTGTCATACGCACACCTACAATACTGCAAAATCTCTCCAAAGGCATGGTGAAGAGCATATCATAGATTTTAAAAGAGACAGTAGATTGATAGGGTGTGTTAGTAAATGAGAAGCTCTCAACAAAAGTTTTGGTGAGCATAGCGTATTGTGCACTCTCATCTTGCATATAAGAGGTCAAACCAACCCTCTCAATCAGTAGCAAGAAATCATCAAGAATACCTGCAGCTTGCAAGAACAAGGAAAAGAAGATGGGTGAGCGTCTCCATCATCCCTTTCACTACCAATGCTTGTTGCAATGAGGTCTTCATTGTATGATGGCCTAGCTTGAGAGGCTGTTCTTGAGGGCCTCGACCTCCTAGGTGCATCACTCTCAAATATCTCTCCAAAAGTACGGTTGTTCATGCTTGGTAATCTGAAATTTAAACACCTATTAAACAAGTGATTGTGAAGTAAATATAATGAAGGATTCTACTCATAGGGACTTGCAAGAGGCCTAAACATGCACCAAAACTATATCTCTAAGCATCAAACAAGCTTACAAGCTCTCATAACCAGTCACCTACAGCAGCAAAATACTCAACATATAATCCACTAAACATAAATCTACTTGGATAAGGGGAGGAGTCACATACCAAGGAACAATTGCTCCAAATTTCAGCAAGAAAGATGGGTTGAGCAAGGAGATCGAAGAAATCAAGAGCAACCACAGAAAGAACGCGATTTTGAGCTATGAACTGGAGCTTACTCAGGAGAGAGAAGAAAGTGGCAGGTAAGAGAGGTAGTGGGGGGCCAAGGGTGGCCCACACCAAGGCATGGTGCCACCCAAGGCTGGCCGCGCCACCACATGGTGTGCCTGCCTGGTGGGCCCCCCTAGTACCTACCAGGTACTCCTCTGCGCCTTTTTCACGTAAAAATTTAATATGAATTTTCTGGAATTTTTCGAGACACTTTATTTTTGGGCATTTTTCAGAAATAGAAGAATGATTTTCTGACAGACAGAATTTTTTTTTGAAACATGATGCAAGGACAAAACAAGGCTAAAACTACAGAAGTTCTAACATGCAAGCAACTAACAACACAAAGAAAACTAAACGAAAGCAAAAACTAAAATGCAAAGGATAGAAATGAACGGAAATAATCATAACGAAAACATTGTTTTGTTCAATGGAATCCTTTTTTTAGCAAGGTTGATCAAGTCTTGCTACCAAAACAATTGCATATGAGACAAAACTTTGTACTCCACTAATGATTATGTTACCTCAACCTTGATAGCAATGGTCCCAATAATAATAGTTTCAAATTTTTCTCTTGGTATGGGACAATATATTTCTCCAACTTGAATGCCTTCAAAATGCTCAATTGAATTCAAGCCATAAGTCCTTTCAATCTTCTTGGGGAAATAGACAGTATGTTCCTTGTCATTAACATTGAAGGTCACCTTTCCTTGATTACAATTAATAACAGCTCCTGCAGTATTAAGGAAAGGTCTCCCAAGAATAATAGACATATTATCATCTTCAGGCATTTCAAGAACAACAAAATCAGTTAATATCAAGCAATTGTGAGCCACCTGAACAGGTACATCCTCACATATACCCACAGGAATAGTGGTAAATTTATCAGCCATTTGCAAAGATATATCAGTTGGTAGTAATTTTTCAAGTTGAAGCCTCTTATAAAGAGAGAAAGGCATAACACTAACTCTAGCTCCCAAATCACACAAAGCAGTTCTAACATAACTGTTCTTAATAGAGCAAGGGATAGTTGGAATCCCTGGGTCTCCAAGTTTTTTAGGAACCTTACCATTGAAAGAATAATTAGCAAGCAAAGTAGAGATTTCTTCATTATGGATCTTCCTTTTATTCGAGACAATGTCCTTCATATACTTTGAGTGAGGAGGCAATTTAATAGCATCAGTCAAAGGAATTTGCAAGAATAAAGGCTTCATCCACTCACAAAACTTAATATAGTGTTCATCTTCCTTTGACTTATGTTTCTTATCAGGGAAAGGCATAGGTTTTTGGACCCAAGGTTCTCTTTCACTATCATGTTTCTTAGCAATGAAATCTTCTTTGGTCTATTTAGTAGTCTTAGTGTGGTTTTCAGGTTCTTCTTCAACTTTTTCTTCATTAGGCACTTCATTTTCTTCATTACCACTTTCAGTTTCAGCATCAGAGATAGATATACTATTAGGATCTAGAGCAGGTTCAGAGGGTTCTACAACAGTTTTATGTTTCTTTTTCCTTTTCTTAGGAGTAGAACCACTATTTTCAACTTGTTGAGAATCCTGCTCAATTCTTTTGGGATGCCCCTCAGGATATAGAGGATCCTGGGTAGTAGCACCACTTCTAGTTCTAATTTCATAAGCATGTTTTTCTTTAGCAGCATTAACTAGCAAGTTGTTTTGCACTTTAACGAGTTGATCTATTTGAGTTTGAACCATTTGAAAGTGTTTAACAATCATTTTAACATCATTAGAGGTTCTTTCCACGATATCTTTCAACTCAACAATAGCTCTAGTGTTTTCCATTAGATGATTTTGCACCCTTTTATTAAAGTTATCTTGCTTAACAATAAAGATATCAAATTCTTCTAAGCATTGATCAGGAGGTTTCAAGTAAGGGATATCACCTTCATCAAAGTGTTGGAGGGAGTGTACCTCAATAGTGGATGAGTAGGGAATAGGCTTACATAATTTTTCTATAGGAGGTAAATTCTTGACATCTGCAGCTTTAATTCCCTTCTCCTTAAGACATTTCTTAGTGATGCATCCCGTCCTACAGACGCTTCTACATCTACACCAACAAGTCCCCCAAGTGGACCCATGACTTGTGCCCGAGTCAAACTCCTACAAGCTAAGGTGAACTCGCTCCTCTCCTCGTGCCAATTCGATACCTCCTTGGATGGTATGCTACTTCATGCAACTACCCTATGCATCATCAGGTACGAAGCCTCGACACATCACCAAGAACCCAAGGATGGTGGACAAGGAGCAGAACGTGAAGCAAACGCTGCTGGAGCTGCTCAGAGCGGAGTCTCCGGTCTGCGCACACCGGAGTCTCCGGCCTGCCAAAGTTTCCGTCCTGAAGACACCGGAGACTCGTGGCTCACGATTTCCCCCACAAATTTTTCTTCTATCCACCAAAAATTCGAAAATCCCCACAAAAAACAGCCCATATTTGCCTTTGGATCGATCTCTTGATTTGGAGTGTTATTTGGGGTTTTGATCCGACCAAACCTTGTCTAAGGAGTTGGTCCAGCTTTATCCTGCGTTTCCCCAGCCCGATTTGGCCAGTTTTTCGCGGATTTGAGGCCCAAAGGCGAGGATTTCCGCTCAAGAACACGCGCAGGAAACCCGCGCCGGAGTGTCCGGCACGTACCGACCGGAGTGTCCGGCCCGACCGGAGTGTCCGGCCGAACCAGACCAGAGTGTCTGGCTAGACCGGAGTGTCGGGCCCAGACAGACAGGAGTGTCCGGCTGTAACGCCAGTTTTGACAATTTTGCCTCATTTTTCGCATTGTCTAATCTCCTTTGTTTGCTCGTGTCCTGTGTGCGAGTCAGCAACTACCAGCAAGCTTCCGCATCATCAACTTCCGCGCTCATCGACACCACGGACCACGAACATCATCCCACACCACTGACGCCAAGTTCATCATCAAAGAAGGTATAACTTGCGTCACCTTGTTAACCCCATCTTCCTTTGTGTGTACCTATCCCATGAGAGTGGCTCATCTTGTGTTTGCTTGAGCATTGTGCATTTGTCCTTGGATAGTGAGAGTGCAAGAGCAATAGCAAGTGTGACTAGGTAGCATCAAGGGAGAGCAAAAATAATTAAAAAAAGTGAAAAGATACAAAGAAAAAGCAAAAGAAAAATAGTCTCCCCTTGCAAAAGAGAGTCTCAAAGCGTGTAAGCAAGAGAGAAAGAAGAGCGCCCAAGGCAAGTGCACAAATCCGTTGCTCACTTTTACTCTTTGCAAACGAGCCACGGTCTCTCCTTGCATTGGCACGACAACGAGCTTAGTCTTCGTTAGGACGTTTTGTTTGCTCATTTTCATAGTCGTGTCAATCCCAACTTTCTCCATGTGTGTGTATATAGTCGTAGGTTCCCGTCACCCTTTTGAGTTGTTGACCTTCGCCTTTGACTTGAGTTTTGTTGGATTTTACCCACTTTTGACTATCCCTTTTCTTTTGGTTGGTTCTTTGGCTTTCCACAATACTAACCTACCACCAACAAGCTGTTGAGAGTTAGTTCTTTCTTTAGTGGGAGTTTTCTTTGCAATTCCACTTTGCACGCTTATAGCTCTCACTTGTGGTTTCTAGTTTGGTGCAATCCCCAAGGTGAGGTACAAGGCTAACACCACCATATTCCACTTCCATATACAATACTCGTGTGTTTTGCATGATGGATAGGCACGGTGAGACGAGCCAACCACCTCCCCAAGAAGAAGATCAAGGTCCGTACATGACGTGCGCAAGTCACTTTATCGTTCGACAAGAGTTCCGTGAATATTGCCAAGCCCTTGAGACGCGACAAGATGAACAATTTGGTGAGACGCAAGCCGAGTTCAAGAACATCGACAACCGCTTCGACGGCCTCGAACGACAAATGCATGTCACAACTTCGGCCACCAAAATGAAGCGCTCCAACGCTCCGTCGCCGAAACAAATGACAATCTTCGACGCCTCATCGACGGCATGGCAAGACCACGTTCACGCGCATCAAGCTCAGCAAGTTCTTTGCATCGTCATGCACCTCTTCCACAAGATCTACATCAAAGTGCTCAAAGACGCAATGATGCCCCCATGGCTGAAGATGGAATCTCTTCGAACTATGTACCTTCTCCGCGGCATGCCGTAACGTCAAGCTATGATGGTGACCTCTCTTCAAGGCCACGAGCAAGGCAAGAAGCACACCGTCATCACGCAAGGGCACTAGTGATCTGACAAGAGCAACCACAAGAGGAACCGCAAGCGCAACCGCAAGTACAACTGCAAGTCTACCACCATCGACCGCGACACATACTTGACACAACAAGTGATGACTCCAACTTGGAGAATCAAGCTCGTCATCGACATGAAGCTCTCCAAGATCATCCTCCTCGTCATCAACGTCATGAACGTCAACAACGACACCATGGTCATCACACGGCGCCTCCTCCACATCAACAAAACTTCGAGCGTCAAGTGATACAAGTTGAGCGACGCCCACCACGTCAAGAGGCTCATGACCATGTTCTTCGCCGTGAGGCCCATGTGCCTAACCAATATCACCAACCGAGGAACGAGCCTCCTCTTCGTCATCAACCGTGTCAAGAGGCTCCACACCCTCGCCACCATGAGGCCCAAGCGCCTAAACCATGTCAACAACCGCGCCAAATGCAAGATCCTCCTCAACAACAATATCATCAACAAGGTCATCAAGCTCGTCGCAATGACCGCAACGATGAAGAAACTTTTGGCAAGCTCAAGTTCACAATGCCCAAGTTCACCGGATCCAATGACCCCGAAGAATACCTCTCGTGGGCACTCAAAGTCGACAAGATCTTCCGCATGCACAACTATAGCAACGAGAAGATGGTCGCCATGGCTTCGCTAGAGTTTGATGATTACGCCAACCTTTGGTGGGAACAAGTTCAAGTTGCTCATGATGCACGACAAGAACCGCCAATCACAACTTGGCATGACATGAAGGCTCACATGAGATCCCGGTTTGTCCTCGCGCACTACACGCGTGACCTCGTCAACAACCTTCAAGCTCTTCGTCAAGGGACAAAGACTGTGGAAGAATACTTCAAGGAAATGGAACTCAACTTGATTCGTGCCAACATTCATGAGCGCATAGAGCAGACAATGGCACATTTCTTATTGGCTTGAATCACCCAATCAAGCGCATCGTTGAGTTCCAAACATACAACACCACGGTTGAGCTTGTGCACATCGCAACAAAGGTTGAACGTCAAGTGCAAGAGGATATCAAGTACAACAAGCCCAAGACGTACTTCACCTACAAGCAAGCTTCAACCCCTACACCAACAACTTTTAATGGTAGCTCCTCAAGTACCTCCAAGCCTTCCTTCAAGACCACACTTCCTCAAGGAAAATTGCCCCCAAGTGGCAAGCAAGCAAAGAGTGATACACCTTTCAACGGTGAATGCTACAAGTGTGGAGGTAAAGGACACAAGTCGGCCGAATGTGGAAACAAGAAAGTCTTGTTCATCCATGACAATGGTGATGAAGAGTACTTGAGTGAAGATGAGTTTGATGCCCGTGTCCAGGAAGCAATGGCAAGGCAACGAGTGGAAGATGATCAAGAACTCCTCATGTGTGAGCATGACGCAAGTCCATCGCTTGTCGTCACAAGGATCTTGACCACTCAAGCACAAGAGCATGAAGACCAACGCTCCAATATCTTCCAAACATGAGCCGGCATCGATGGAAAATCTATCAAGGTGATCATTGACGGAGGGAGTTGTCACAACCTTGCTAGCACCGAGTTGTGTGAGAAGCTCAACCTCAACCTCCATCCACACAAGCACCCCTACCACGTGCAATGGTTAAGTGACCAAGGGTTCATGAAGATCAAGCATACCGTATCAGTCTCCTTCGCCATTGGTCCTTACAAAGATACGGTGGAGTGTGATGTGGTTCCTATGACAGTTTGCCACATGCTTCTTGATCGACCATGGAAATTTGACAAGGCTGCTCAACATGATGGTCGCACCAATATATACACCTTCAAATGGCTCAACAAAACATGTGTTTTGCAACCGATGACTCCTAGCCAAATAATTGCGGACAATGCAAAGGCTTTAGCGAGGGCGCAAAGCACAACACCTACTTGTGAGAAGAGCGGTGAGAGAGAGAACCACCTCATAGTGAGTGAGAGCCACAAGCCAAATTCGAGTGGAAAAACTAAGAGTGTTCTCCTTGCCACCAAAAGTGAGATGAGAGATGTTCGGAACAACCCATCCATCTTGCACTATGTCCTCCTTTGCAAGGGACTAGCGCAAGGAACTAATGAATTAACCAATGTTCCTCCATCTTTGATGAATGTTTTGCAGGAATTCAAGGATGTGTTTCCCGAAGAGCTTCCACATGGACTACCTCCTCTTCGTGGCATCGAACATCGAATTGACCTCATTCCCGGTGCACCACTTCCCAAACGCGCCGCTTACTGCATGAACCCGGAGGAGACGAAGGAGATCGAACGTCAAATCAACCAACTCGTCTCCAAAGGTTTGATCCAAGTTAGCACTAGTCCAAGTGCCGTACCCATGATTCTTGTTCCAAAGACGGATGATATGTTACAGTTATGCATGGACCGCCGTCCGATCAATGCTATCACCGTGCGTTATCGACATCCCATACCACGTCTCGATGACATGCTTGATGAGTTGTGTGGAGCCACCATTTTTTCGAAAATTGATCTTCGTAGTGGTTACCATCAAATACGCATGGCTGAAGGTGATGAGTGGGAAACCGCCTTCAAGACCAAACTTGGTCTCTATGAGTGGTTGGTTATGCCCTTTGGTTTATCAAATGCCCCATCCACTTTCATGCGCCTTATGAATCACATCTTGCATTCTCTCATTGGAAAAAGTGTTGTTGTCTATTTCGATGATATTCTTGTTTATAGCAAATCACTTGAGGACCATGTAAAACATGTCAAGGAAGTTTTACAAATCCTTCGATATGAAAAGCTTTATGCTAATCTTCCCAAGTGCACTTTTGCTAAAGACAAGTTGATTTTTCTTGGATTTGTCGTTTCTGCGAAGGGAATTGAAGTTGATGTTTCCAAGGTAAAGGACATACGAGATTGGCACATACCAACAAATGTGAGTGAACTCCGAAGTTTTCATGGATTGGCCGGTTTCTATCGTCGCTTTGTGAAAGACTTTTCAACCATTGCTTGTCCCCTTAATGAATTGACCAAAAAGAATGTCACCTTCGTGTGGGGCAAACAACAACAACAAGCTTTTGATGAACTTAAAAAGAGGCTCACCGAAGCACCTCTTCTTGCTTTACCGGATTTCACAAGAACTTTTGAGATAGAGTGTGATGCTAGTGGTATTGGCATTGGAGGAGTCCTTATGCAATACGGACGTCCTATCGCCTACCATAGCGAGAAACTTGATGGTGCTCGCCTTAACTATCCGATTTATGACAAAGAGCTTTTTGCCTTAGTTCGTGTCCTTCAAGTTTGGCAACACTACCTTTGGCCCAAGGAATTTATCATACATTCCGACCACGACTCGTTGAAATATCTCAAAGGCCAAGCTAACTTGAGCAAGAGACACGCTAAGTGGGTTGAGTTCATGGAGTCTTTTCCGTACATTGTCAAGTATAAGAAGGGCAAAGATAATGTAATTGCGGACGCATTGTCTCGCAAACATACAATCCTTCTTACGAGACTTGAAATCAACGTGTTGGGTCTTGAGGAAATAAAATCTTCGTATGCTTCCGATCCGTTCTTTGAACCAATTTTCGCAAAGTGCTCCAATGACAAAGGAGTTGATGATTTCTATTTGCATAAGGTCTTTCTATTTAAACAAAACAAGCTATGCATCCCGAAGTCGTCGCTTCAACTTTTGCTTCTCCAAGAATCTCATGGTGGAGGTCTTATGGATCACTTTGGTCGCGACAAGACATTGGACATGCTCTCCAATCACTACTTTTGGCCCAAGATGAAGCCTGACGTGGAGCGCTACGTTCAACGATGCACGACATGTGTTCAAGCTAAGTCGCAAGCTAATTCCTATGGTCTTTATATGCCATTGCCTATTCCTCATACACCTTGGTCTGACATTAGCATGGATTTCGTGTTAGGATTGCCTAGATCTAAGCATGGTCATGATTCTATATTTGTCGTTGTGGATCATTTTTCCAAAATGGCACACTTCATACCATGCCATAAGACCGACGATGCTTCACATGTTGCAAATCTATTTTTCAGGGAAATCGTCCGTCTTCACGGTGTGCCAAGGACAATCGTCTCCGACCGCGACGTCAAATTCATGAGCTACTTATGGAAGACCCTCATGGCCAAGATCGGCGTCAAGCTCCTCTTCTCATCCGCATCACATCCTAAAACTGATGGCCAAACCGAAGTTGTCAACCGAAGCCTCGGAACTCTCCTTCGTGTGTTGATCAAGAAAAACCTGAAGGATTGGGAGGAATGCATTCCACACGCCGAGTTCGCCTACAATCGAGCCAAGCACTCAACAACCAAGATGAGTCCATTCATGATCGTCTATGGTTTCGAGCCCCTCACCGCGCTCGACATCCTACCACTACCTCTCCATGAGCGCACGAACATGGACGTCGAGAAGCACGCACAAGCTATGAAGAATCTTCATGAAGAAACAAGAGCTACTATCGAACAACAAGTCCTTCGCCAAGCTTCAAGATTAAACAAGGACAAGAAGGAGATGATATTTGAAGAAGGTGACCTTGTGTGGATACACCCAAGCAAGGACCGCTTCCCCAAGGAACGTGACTCCAAGCTCAAGCCAAGAGGAGATGGTCCTTCAAGATCCTCAAAAGAATCAACAACAACGCCTACATCATCGACATACCGACCTCCAAGTACATTGCAAGCAATACATTCAATGTCAAGGACCTCGCACCTACCATGGAGATGCTCAAGATGATATCCATGAAGAGTCGAGGATGACTCTTTCCCAGGGGGGAGCTGATGCAGCCCGTCCTACGGACGCTTCTATATCTACTCCAACAAGTCCCCCAAGTGGACCCATGACTCGTGCCCGAGTCAAACTCCTACAAGCTAAGGTGAACTCGCTCCTCTCCTCGTGCCAATTCGATACCTCCTTGGATGGTATGCTACTTCATGCAACTACCCTATGCATCATCAGGTACGAAGCGTCGACACATCACCAAGCACCCAAGGATGGTGGATAAGGAGCAGAACATGAAGCAAACGCTGCTGGAGCTGCTCAGACCGGAGTCTCCGGTCTGCGCACACCGGAGTCTCCGGCCTGAAGACACCGGAGACTCTGGCCCTCTCTCCGGTCTGACCCCCTACATGAGGCCCTGGGACAGTCTGACGACCCCTCTGGAGGCTGGTCCGGAGACTACACCGGATTCTCCGGTCTAGACCGGAGTCTCCGGTCCACCACACCGGAGTCTCCGGTCCGACCATCACCAGGCATGAAAAGGCCTTTGGGCCTTCGGCCCATGTACCCCTTAGTCCATCCAGAACTTGTCTTTTATTCCTAAAGTACCCCTTTTTAAGTGGCTGGCCTATATATAGTCCCCCACATCCATTGTAAACCCTAGGCTTGATATTGGAATTAGTGGAAACCCCTTTGTGGATCTATCTAATTCTTGCATCATGCTCCTTGACTAAGGAGCACCAATATCCCCAAACCTCGTTGGAGTTTGCATTGTGCCGCCGCATTGTACAAGGCCTAGGCATCGGTGTCCCTTTGCCTAGATGTCAAGATCTCACCGAGTCTCCCATCTCGCCATGCCGGACCGGTCACCGCCGGCGTGAGCTATTGGTGTTTATCGTGGTTTTGCGTGTGTGTGTTCATCGCGTTCTTCGTGCGTGTGTTCGTCGTGTTCATCCTTCACCCTCCTTCCCCCGCACTCCACCCTCGATTTGAAAGGGAATCGTGAAAGATCGGGCCACCCTAGAGGTTTGCCCTCAACACTTAGCTTCCTTCATCACTTCATCATTTAATTCAATAACTCCCCTCTTCTTTGATGTTGGAATAGGCACAGGAATAGATGGTTCAGGTACAATTACTTCAGGTATAGCTTGTTTAGGAGGAGTCCAATCTTCATAATTCTTGCTTATGTTAGCCATTAATTCCTCAGCTTCCTTAGGAGTCCTATTCCTGAAAACACAATCAGCACAACTATCTAGGTATGTCCTAGATTCCTCGGTTAGTCCATTATAAAATATATCAAGAAGCTCATTCTTAGGTAATGGACTTCCAGCCTGTGCATGAATCAAAGCACAAAACCTTGCCCAAGATTCGGGCAATACCTCTTTTTCTCCCTATTTAAAATCAAAAAGTTCGTGCAAAATAGCATGTTTAGCACTGGGAGGAAAATATTTCTACAGGAAAGTACTAATCAAGCACTCAGGACTATCAATAGATCCAGGAGGTAAATTACTAAACTAAGTTTTAGCTTCTCCTTTCAATGAAAAAAGGAAAAATCTTAGCAACAAAGTAAGTACGCATCTTATTATCATCAGAAAACAAGCCACTCATAGTAGAAAGTTCATTCATATGTGCTACCGCACTTTCATTCTTAGTCCCACAAAAAGGTTCTTTCTCGACAATAGCTATGTAAGATAGATCGAGAGAGAAATCATAATCTTCATCTATAATGTTTATGGGAGAAGCAGCAAACTTAGCATCAAGAGATAATTTGGGTCTAATAGTACGCCTCTCAAGGAGACTCTTAGCAGCGCTCCTATCATGGGTCTTCTTACATTCTTCAATAAACTCATCGGTCATCTCAACATAATCTTCTTCAGTATCATAACTCTCACTAGACTCAGGTGAGCTAACGGGTATGGTAGTGTCTTCATTAGGAGTTTCGATATTTCCAGCTATAGTTCTAGCAATCGTAGCATCTAGGAAAGGACCTAATGAACCACTCTTATCAAGAACAGTAGAAGCAGCATCATAAGCATCAGAAGTTTCAGATTCAGCAGTAGTAGCAGTGTGTGTAGCATGTGTATGTGGTGGTGTAAGGAACTTACTCAAAACAGAAGGTGAATCAAGAGCGGTAGAGGTGTTCAGAACCATACCTCTTCTTGTAGTGGATGGTAAAATAGGAACCTTGCCATCACGAGACTTACCCAAGATGGATGGAAAGCAGCGAACAATAGAGAATCCAAGTGAACTTGATAAATAAAGCTATGCTCCCCGGCAACGGCGCCAGAAAATAGTCTTGATAACCCACAAGTATAGGGGGTGTATCGCAGTATTTTCGAGGGATGTGAAACCCAATTTATTGATTCGACACAAGGGGAGCCAAAGAATATTTATAAGCCTTAACAACTGAGTTGTCAATTCAGCTGCACCTGGAAACAATCTTGCTCACAACAGTTTATCAGTAGCAACAGTTTTGTAGTAGGAATAGTAAAGTAACAGCAGTAGTAAAGCAAAGACAGTACTAACAAAAGCAGTAAACAGTGGGATTCGAGTGCGGTAGGCATAGGGATGGATGGACGGGCGTTGCATGGACAAGACAATTCACATAGCAATCAGAACATAGGGCAATTGCAGATAAATAAGATAAAGCATCCAAGTACTAGACAATCCTAGGCATGTGTTCCATATATAGTCATACGTGCTCGCAATGAGAACTTGCACAACATCTTTTGTCCTGCCAGCCCGTTTGTAGCGGGGCCTCTAGGGAACTACTGGCAATTAAGGTGCTCCTTTTAATAGAGCACCAAAGCAAAGCATTAACACTCCGTGAACACATGTGATCCTCACATCAAAGCCTTTCCCTTCCGGTTATCCCGATTTCTGTCACTTCGGGGCCATAGGTTCCGGACAACAACGTGTGTATACAACTTGCAGATAAGACCAAGAACAATACTATCATAATGAATCAATAACATGTTCAGATCTGAAATCATGGCACTCGGGCCCTAGTGACAAGCATTAAGCACAACAAGTCGCAACAAAGTCATAAAGCACTAATAAAAGATACTAGGCACCATGCCCTAACAATATGATGCCATTACATGAACGATCTCATCCAATCCCTACCATCCCCATAGCCTACAGCGGGGGATTACTCACTCATAGATGGGGGAAACATGGATGGTCGACGGAGAAGCGATGGTGATGATGATGGCGATGATCTCCTCCAATTCCCCATCTCGGCAGGGTGCCAGAACGGAGTTTCTGGTACTGTTTCGTGGAATCTGGTGGTGGCGGCGGAGCGGAACTCCTTTTGGAAAATCGTAGAACCCCCCGAAGTTTTTAGGTCAGAAGGCTCCTTATAGGCGAAGAGAGAGGCCGAGGGGGTGCCTGGGGGGCCCACACCACCGCCTGGCACGGCCTGGCCTGGCCCGCGCCACCAGGTGGTGTGGCCACCCTAGGGCTCTTCTCCGTCTCGTATTCTGGCTCCTGGAGTCTTCGGGTGAAATAGGATTTTTGGCATATTTTCCGGGATTTTTCCTAATAGTTGATTTTCTGCACAAAACGTAGACACCAAGGCAATTCTGCTGAAAATAGCGTCAGTTCGCATTAGTTGCATCCAAATCACACAAGTTTAGAGGAGAAACAATAGTAAAAGTGTTCGGGAAAGTAGATACGTTTTGGACGTATCACTATGCGCAGGAAGGTGTACCACAACCTTGACTACTCAGGTATACCACTCGCTAATTCTAAGTCTTTTCTCTCTTTTTCATCACCAACTATGTCTTCTAAGCTTAATAGTGTAGGTGATGCAGCCCGTCCTACGGACGTCCCTATATCTACACCACCAAGTCTGCCAAGTGGACCAATGACTCGTGCCTGCGCCAAACTTCTACAAGCTAAGGTTAACTCGCTCCTCTCCTCGTGTGACTTTGATACATCGTTGGATGGCTTGCTACTTCATGCAACTACTCTATGCATTATCAGCTATGAAGGCTCAACGCAGCGCCCAACCCCCACAGATGAGGAACAAGGAGCAGGACGAGGAGAAGTTGAGCCGCAACACCGGAGTCTCTGGCCTGCGCACACCAAAGTCTCCGGCCAAAACCGGAGTCTCCGCCCCTGGACCCTGGAATCTCCGGTCTGCAACCCCGGAGTCTCTGGTCCACTTCCGGAACGGACTCCGCCCGCCTGCCTAGGACATTCTATACATCACTCCGGAGACGACATCGAAGACTGACCAGAATCTCCGGCCTCGAACACCGGAGTCTCCGGCATGAGGAGACAAGCCTGCGAGCCTTGAGCTGGGCCTGGTCCATGTAACACCCCAAACTCCACTTTTATTGCCCAAAGTACCCCTGAACTAGTGGCTGGCCTATATATAGTTCCCCCACCCCCTCATGTGACCATAGGCATAGATGATAGACTAAAGACACCCCCTTTGTGGAATCTCTAGTTTTGCCTCATCCCCTTACCAAAGGGGAACAACTATTGTCACCACCTCATTGGAGTTTGCATCGCACCTCCCTCGTTATACAAGGCCTACGTTTGCGAGTGCGTGAGCATAGTCGTCAAGACCCTCTCCAAGGTGTTCTTCCCTCTCCGCTTGGGATCAAGGGAGCATGTTGACCGATCTTTCCTTCGAGGATTCTATCGGACTGGTGGCCACCGACGGGAGCAATCGACCTCGTCTCATGTGAGTTTTGCGTGTGTTCGTCGTGTTCTTTCGCGAGGTGTATGTCTGTTTCTGCTACCTTCTCCCTTCCCCTCTCCATCGATTTGACCACGAGATCCGTGAAGATCGGGCCACCCATGAGGTTAGCCCTCAATAGTAGGCATAATAGATATGGGAAGGAAGGAGGAGGTGAAGCCTAATTTTAGGACTCCACCAAGCTAGGTGATGCAGGCATCCCACTGATGATTGGCACGCCAGGACGACCTACGATATGTAATGATAAGTCTAAGGTTGTTTCAAATATTGTTGCTATGTTATTGAGTCCGGGTCCAGGTTAGGTTCGAGTCCGTTTGTGTGTTCGGTTTGGGTCTATCCAATCGACTAGTTGTAGGCCTCCTATATAAAGGAGCCAGGCGCCTAGGGTTTAGGGAAGTTCAACTGTTTAGTCTAAAAACTATATTGTGCTCAATCGTGTATCATCCCCCCGGGGACGGTGATACCATTATCTATTATATCGAGTGATTTGCTGCGAAGGTTCTTGTGTGCATCAAGGATTATTGAGCTATTGTTTGAGGCGTGTTGTTTATCAATATGTTGCTTGTTGGATTGATTCCTCTTCTTCAGGTGACGTTCATCGGTGTTATTGGAAGGATTACCATCCGGGTTGACTCGCTGTGAAAGATTGGGACAAAACTCTAGAATCATCGGCTTGATCCGTATCATGTGGTATCAGAGCTCTCGTTGATCACAACATGTTTTTGGATCATTTGTGGACTGTTTTTTCTACAAACAGTTTACAGATTGGTTGTAGAGAAGAGATTGAGATTTGTGGGCAGATCAGATCAGATCTTGGAGGCATTCTTGTGATTGATCTGTGAATAGTTCTTCAACAGCAATTTTCAGATCAGATTGGTGAGAGAAGGAAAGAACTGCACCCGTCTAGGAGTTCCAAGTTTGCGCCAATTTGGAAATCGCACGCGCCAAGGGGAAGCCTGCACGCCGCGTGGAGCTACTCAATCGGAAGGATCAATTTTGTTTTTGTTTTCTTCCTTTGATCCTTGAGCGAGCCTTTCTTGCGTGCGCCTGGCATCCTCGATATGCCCGCGTGCGGCCGATATCGTACCGCCTGGCTCATGTTCCTGAGCGATCCTCGCTCGCGTGCATCCAGATCTGATCGGCAGCCTCCACTTAAAAAAGGAAAAAAGGAAGGAGTCCCCCTCGTGCGCGCCTCACGATCGAGGGCATCCCATGACTGGCGCGTCGCTCGAGAGAATTCCGCCTGGATACGTGAGGATCTAACGTGTTTAAAAAAGAGGAAACCAGACCGAAGTGTGCCGATCAGCGTGACCTCGCGTGTGCTTGGAAGCTTTCGTGTGCTTCTCGCTACACACCCTCGCGATTCTTTCTGCCTGGGATCGATAGCTATAGGGACTTGTGTCTGTTTCGGCCATGTGATTGTTGGTCAGAGTTCTGCTAAAATTCAGAGATGGATCTTGAGGTTGATGTTAGTGATTTTTCAGCACGTGACGTCTACAATGATTATCTAGGCCTGAAAAATTATGTGCATTGGGATCCTAGTAAATTGAAGTGGAAGCTCTTACATACTGCAACACCGACAGAATACAAGTTATGTGAAGAGACAATGCAAGCTGGTTTTCGCTTATGTGTTGATCTTTCTCTAGATCTGTAGTTTGACGACAATATCGCTTTTCGTCTTGCAAAAAGGCGTGAGGATGTGCGAATTTTCCGGTGGTAGAATGTGGACACACATACACGAGGTGTCTCAATGAATACTGTTTGGGAGGACTACAGAAATTTTTACGTGCTAAATTTTTGGCACCATTAGAGATAGAGGACAAGGTGGTTGTTCCGGTTGACGTTGTACCATTGAGTGGGATGAATGTGCAACTCAAGAGAGTACAATATGATGCTTGTATGTCAGTTGATAGAGGCTAGCATTGGAATCTATTTCAGGCGCAGTGTATGATCAAAGGCAAAGCATGCAAGTTGATGATTGTTGGTGGTAGCTGTACTAATGGCATTAGCAAGGTGATGGTAGAATCATTGGGATTGTCCACATGGCATATTCCTGAACCTAAGCATCTCGAGTGGTTGAATCGCTGCGGTATGCTCAAGGTTACCCATAAGGTGCGTGTGCCATTTACAGTTGGTGATTATGTGGATGAGATTGAGTGCGATATGTTGCCATTGGAGGTATGTGGGTTGTTACTTGGTCGTCCATGGCAGTATGATCGCCACATTATACATGCTGGAAGAGCAAATACATATTCTTTTGTGCATGGTGGCAAATAGCAGACTTTGAAGCCTATGCAGGATGATCACATAAAGTCTGATGTAGAGCTGGTGGTGTTGGGAATATGCCCTAGAGGCAATCATGTATGATGATACTCCTGTGTATTCATAAGGTTATGGTCCATGTATGAACTGCTGATATGTATCATCGAATATGTGATTTGATTGTGGAACTACATATTCATGTTGTTCGTACTAATTGTCCTTGGTCATTGAGGTTGTGCCGGACACACAACTTAGACCAATGTGGAAGTCGGCAAATGACTAGGTTCCACTTGTCATGGGCATGGAGATGCTATTTCGACTTACACGGATTCGGCTAAAGAGTTTAGCGAGTCGGACTGACCCATATTGAGATGCAACGAACAAGTCATCATTTGCATGTCTCAATCAATGTAATCCTTAGACCTGAGGTTATTGCACAATCCGAGTTGAGGATCTCCGACTTAGGTTCTGTCAAACGTTGTTCCATCACTGGGCAGTTATAAAGGGGGAGTTCGGGTCGACTGAGAATCAAGCTGCGTGATGTGAATAACCAAGACGGGATTTTGCCCCTCCATCCGGAGAGATATTCTCTCGGCCCTCTCGGAAGATATGATTTGGAAAGCATGGCCATGCGCGTCTCGGATTAAGTGTTAACCGAGGAAACCGACTAAGAGTTAGTCCGATGAATCACTTATCTCGGATCGAGAAAGAGAGTCAGACTATTTAAGGGATGACGATCATTCGCCTATAGTCCGACAAGGTATATCGTTAGGCAAAAGGAACTCAGACGAAAGTCGCATTGGAAGGTATGTCGTCATGACTTATTGGTACTTGGGAGTTGGCACGTTCTGCTAGGAGCTGCTACCAACTGATCGATCACGAGTGAGACACGGAATCGTGTATGGGTTACGATGAGCCTGTCGGGTCACACACTTAAGAGCAGGAGAAAGTTTGGGTTAGACCCAAACAGGAAACCTATTTGGGTTGGTGTAACATCAGGTATTTTCCAAAACCCAATAGTCATATAAAAGACTAAAAGGGTTTAACAATATCAATCCACCTAAACCTTTGCAAAAGTGTTATTTTTATAATCTCATTCTAATCCTCTTATTTTTACAAAATTTTAGAGACCCGTTTCGTGTAATTCTCAGTCCGTTTGCAAAAGTTATTAAACAAATAGGAAAACAGAAAAAAAAAGTAAAGAAAATAAAAAAGGCGAAACCTAACCTAACTGGGCCGGCCGAGCCAGCCCGGGACTTACCTACCGCCCGCCTGGCCGGGTGGGCGACGCGCAGCGCGTGGGCTGCCTCCAGCCAACCAGCCGCAGCCCGCTCCAGCCGCAGCCGCTGACGCCCCGGTCCCACCCGTCATCCGCCTCCTCCGTCCGAGTCCAAGACGAACACGGTGCACGGCCGCGTCGGCGCCAACCTCCCCGGCCGAATTGGAACGACTTCGTAGCCCCCGCGCCAAGAAAACTCGCCAATAAATACCCCTAGCACGCCTCCCCAAAAACCCTAGATTCTTTTCTGCTAATCGCCACCGAGCCGCCGCCAATCGCTCGCCGGAGCTCCGCCGCCTCCAGCCGCCGCCCGCCGCCACCTCGGGAAGGAGGAGCCGACGCTGCCCCCGGGAACGCAACCACGGCGAGGAGCCGGTCACCATTGTCTACTTCGCCGGGCCGGCGGAGCACCGCCTCGCCGCCGTCGACCATCACCGACGCGCCGCCGCCGTCGCTGTCGTCGTCAACGTCACCGCCGGTAAGCCCTCCATCTCCGTCGGTTAGATCGCAATCCGACGGCCAGATTTAGACCGGCACACCGAACCGGTACCGCCCAAATTTGCGTATAATATACCGTTGGATTCATATTTGCGTATAATATACCGTTGGATTCATATTTTGGAGTAGAACATAGATCTACAATAATATTGCTGTTTTGCCACAGCAATCTTGCAGTAGGATTTAAAGTTTAGATTAGAGTATTTTAATTCTAGAAAATTATCCGTAGCTCCGTTTTTTTTGATTCTTGTTGCGTTGGCTTTGTATCGACGAGACCTTCTGTAGAAAATTGTCATAACATGCTTAGGGTGTTCAGATCTATCTCGAGGTAGCATTGGAGTTGTAGATCTAGTTTTGAGCTTGGATATTTAGGGTTTAACCCAAAATACTTAAAATCTGTGGGGAATCGATTCTAATGACATCACCAACTCAACAACACCCCTGACTAAAACCCTTGGTCGAAATCGAATCCATCCTTGCATATTACCATGTTGCATGCATGCATATTCGACTTCGTGACTTTGTTTTGTGCAAATTGTGATTGGATCCATGTTTGTTCGTTAGATTGCTCGGAGTGCGTTGAGGAGTACTGTTGTGTAGATTGCTGCTCGGATCAAGGCAAGTTACACCACTTGTTCATATTTATGTCCCAGTTTTGACTATGCATGTTTTGATCTTCAAATTTTGTAGTATGCATTTGTAGGATTTTGGTAGATTTTCTTAGTACTATTTTTGCAAGTGTGGTTTTGTAGTATGCCATGAGTAGCCCTATGCTTAGGAATTTCCATCCCAATAAGTTATCCTACTTTTCTAAGTTATGCTTGCTATGCTATATACTTGTATATATCAAGTACCGTTGGGAGGGTTCGAAAGACTCAAAAAAATTATAATTACGAGAGCTCTCTTGAGCGAACTTTTCTTCTCCAAAACCCCCTTCAAAATAAAACTAAGTTTTCTTCTGGGCGGAATGGTTGTCGGGACAACGAGTGGGATTTTGGTGGAGGACGGCCGCCCAGGAATCAAAGAAGTCTGCCATGTTTCAGAATTCAGAAGCTTCCCGTGCAACCACAATACATATGGGTTAAGTATTGCCTTAGTACTTAGTGGGAAACCTCACCGGGGTACCAACATTTGGAGGTTCTTGGCACGGTTGGATCCAGCTGGTAGAGGGGCTACTAAGGGAAGGCTTCGCCATGGTCGTGTCTGTAAAAGGACTTGATCGTGGATTGTGGGGAAAGTGGACAACCTCTCGAGAGTATTGCAATCTGATCGATCAGCCGTGTTCACGGAAACAGAACAACTTTGAGCATCTGAAGGATGGAGCCTCTCAAAGATCTTCCTCTCTCTCTTTTCCAAACCTAACATTTTATAAAACCCAAGGCGTGAGTAATATCGCCGTTGGGCGGGATTTGGGGAACTTGGTGTGTAATATCCAAGTGCTAGGTTGATTGGGCACTTGGTGAGTAATATCCACGTGTTCCATTCGACCCTATACTATTTATCAAAGTTTACGAAGTAGGGAAAACTATCTTCCTCTTTTCTTATTACATTGATAAAATTGGCTTTACGCAAATGAACCCCAGAGCCTACTCTTAAGCCTTGCATGTAGAGATAGTCTTACTCTTTCCTTGGTGTAATTTTCCAATACATTCAAAGTATTGACCCAACTTGTTGGCTGCACGTCTTATGTGCAGAATCCGAAGATTAAAAGGTGCGTAGGGATCGCGGGTCTTCACGCAGCTAGCCTGAGACGTTGATGGACTCAAATTTTACTTAGTTTCTGCTGTTTTATTTGAGCTAGCTATAAGCTATGCAAGTTGTAATAATTATACTCTAGATTATTCGTGTAATAATGACTTGTGTTTTACGTGATATTCATCGACTGTGAAGTGCTAGCTATTGATCCAGGGACAAGCATGTTAATCACCGGGACTTAGGATCTTTAACGATCCGAGGTCGCAACAGATGGTATCAGAGCACAAAGTTGCCTGTAGGACGTGAACCCTAGGATTGGAAACCACCTTTACCATGTGTGTTTTTGCTTTCTATATTCTTCTAAGTTATTTGTACTCTTCTAGTATTTCTCTTCCTTATCACCTTGTGCCTAATTTTCTTTCTCCTAACCTAAAGATGACGGCCTTCTATTACGACACCGCCGAAGACATCAAGTGCCTGCGCTTCGGGGAATGCCTTCTGGACATCATCAAGACACTGCAGTTACCCATGCCATCAATCAAGGGAAGCGAGTTGAGGAAGATGCACAAGGAAGGATGCTGGGCGATTGAAGTCATCCAACCAGGGAACAGTCAGACAGAACCCAAGACAGAGGCCATTGTACGCAACATCACCAGCGACTCCAAGGAGAAGGGACTTAGCATCTGCCTGCAGGAGCTCATTGGACGCCTTTGCGGACGCCACCATGAAGAGTTTGAAGTCCACTACATCAAACTCTTTGGAAGACGTGATGAGAAGAGAGTTCCAATCGAGTTAACCCCGGAGGAAAGGAAGACATGCAAGCATCGAAGGATCCAATATCAAGACTTGGAGTCCCACATCAATGACCTTCAGATGGGGAGCTGCCTTGAGATCGTGAGGAATGACGAGCTTTGTGCCCTAGTCAAGGAGAAGGACGAGAAGATCGAGGAGCTGGAAGAGAAGATCAAGTCCCTAGGAGGGGAGCTCACTGCTCAAGACAAGAGGTTCGCTAATCAAGAGAAGAGGGTGCAAGATAAGAACAAGAGGATTAGGGAGCAAAGTCTCGTGCTCGCAAAGAACAAGATGGAGTTCAAGAACTTTGCCACCATGTTGAAGGACCTGCGAGCAGCTAAGAGGAGCTTGGAGGAGAAGATCACGCCCGTGACTATGGGTTCAAGTTTGATCAAGAAGCTACAAAAGGAGAAGAAGGAACTCCAAAGAAGGCTGGAATCTGCTACCTAGGAGCTGCAGGAGGTGAAGGAACTTCAAGAGAGGCTCGAAGCTGCTACACTGGAGCCATAGGAGGTGAAGGAACTTCAAGAGAAGCTTGAAGCCACGACGAGGGACATGGAGTTATACAAGTCACTGCTGGAAAAGGAAGGCTTCATCATTGAGGATGAGGAAGTGGATGATGAGTAGAGTAGTTGGACCACCTTTAGTTCTATAGTCAAACGTTGTTCGCGATTGTAATGGGTACCAAAAATTATATTGGTTTAGTTAAACTTGGTTGAGTGTGTGGAACTATGTGCCTTGTGTGCCTTGCTTTTCTCGTGTGTTTTTCTTCTCTTGTTTACATAAGGGTAGGAGTTTATTCCTTAGGCTTTCTATCTATTTCTTAACTTGTCTCCCAAACCCTCCAGATGGCGAGACGTGGAAACAACAATAACAACATGCCCCCAGAGATAGCACAACTTCTGAACTCCTAGAATCAGTTGATCCAACTCCTCACTCAAAACATGCAAAACAACAACAACAACCCGCCGCCTCCACCACCTCCACCACCCCAACAGGATCGCTTGACTCGGTTCTTGAGGTTGAACCCTCCAATTTTCTCAAGTAGTTCTGAGCCAATTGTGGCAGATGACTGGCTCCGCACCACCAACAAGAAGTTAGACACCGTCCAAGTTGTGGGAGCTGACAGGGTGCGCTTTGCCGCGCACCAACTTGAGGGACCAGCTACTGAATGGTGGGATAATTACCAGGTCACCTACCCCGATATTGAAGCTATCACCTGGAACCAGTTCGAGGCGGCCTTTCGTACTCATCACGTAGCCGCGGGAGTCATGTCACTTAAGAGACGTGAGTTACGCGACTTGAAACAACTGCACCGCTCTGTCTCCGAGTATGGGGACCTTTTCAACAAGCTGGCACGTTATGCACCTGATGATGTATCCATTGATGCCAAAAGACAGGAGGAGTTCTTAAGGGGACTTAATGAAGAAATATCTATTCAGCTTGTGGCTCTGAAGTTTGATAACTACTAGGAACTCCTGGACAGGGCAGTGGTGGTTGAAGCAAAGCAAAGGAGTATAGAGAACCAAAAGGGAAAGTCCACCTCACACAAGCACAGCTCAGCCCCGTATCAGAAGCAACGCACTTCGTCACCACCACCCCACAACCACAATGGCCACAACCACAATGGTCATCGTCATGGAGGACATAACCACAATGGCCATAAGCACCGCAATGGAAATGGCAATGGGAAGGATCTGAGTGAAGTGACATGCTTCAAGTGTAACAAGACAGGGCATTATGCAACTACTTGCCCCGAAAAGATGAAGAATGGCAATGGTAATGGAAACGGCAACGGACACAACCATGGCAATGGTAATGGAAACGGGAAGAAGCCGAATCTGTTCGTCAAAGCCACAGTGAATCATGTCTCCGTGGAGGATGCTCGTGAGGCACCTGACTCCGTGATTGGTAAGTTCAAGCTTAACTCCACCCCTGCAGTTGTTCTTTTTGATACTGGTGCATCGCATTCATTCATATCAAGGGTATTTGTGGATAGAGGCAAGGTACCTATGGAGACTATTAGTACTCCCCTAAGGGTAAGTTCTCCTGGAGGAGAAATAGTGGCAAACTCTGGATGTCGTGGGTTAGAACTAAGGATTGGGGCGCACACTTTTCCTACCGGCCTAGTCGTTCTGGAGTCACAAGGCTTAGACATAATTTTGGGCATGAATTGGATGACCGAATATGAGGGAGTCATAGATTGTGCCAAAAGGACTATCGCACTCACGACTCCAGATAAGAAAAGGATCCGCTTTAAGTCAGCTTTCGCACTCAAAGGAAGTATGGTGAACTCTCTTAAGGGTGTTAGCTTGGAGGATGTGCCAATTGTGAAGCAGTACCCAGATGTGTTTCCGGAAGAATTGCCAGGGATGCCTCCCGACCGAGACATCGAGTTTCTCATTGACTTGATGCCTGGTACTGGACCGATAGCAAAAATACCGTACAAGATGGATGTGGATGAGTTGAAGGAACTT
This sequence comes from Avena eriantha, assembly GCA_910589775.1. NCBI lineage: Eukaryota > Viridiplantae > Streptophyta > Magnoliopsida > Poales > Poaceae > Avena > Avena eriantha. The sequence goes on along the minus strand of OU342743.1, from coordinate 392,228,043 downwards.
AAGAAACAGCTTAGAGAGCAATTGGACAAAGGCTTCATTCAACCAAGTGCGTCATCTTGGGGAGCTCCTGTCTTATTCGTGGAGAAGAAGGATAAAACCAAGAGGCTAGTCGTGGACTACCGGTCATTGAATGAAGTGACAATCAAAAACAAGTATCCTCTACCCAATATTAACGACCTGTTTGACCAATTAAAGGGAGCTAGCGTGTTCTCTAAGATTGATCTCCGATCAGGTTATTTCCAGTTAAAGATCCGTGAACAGGATGTACCCAAGACAGCCTTCACCACAAGATACGGATTGTATGAGTACACCGTGATGTCGTTTGGCTTAACCAATGCCCCAGCGTACTTCATGACCATGATGAACAAGGTATTCATGGAGTACTTGGATAGGTTTATTGTGGTATTCATTGATGACATACTCATATACTCCAAGGACGAGAAGGAACATGAGCGGCATCTGCGCCTGATTATGGAAAAGTTAAGGGAACACAAGTTGTATTCCAAGTTTAGCAAATGTGAGTTCTGGTTGAAAGAAGTGGGATTCCTTGGTCATATTGTGTCAGCTAAAGGTGTTGTCGTGGACCCAAGTAAGGTAGCCTCCATAACAGAATGGGAGTCCCCTAAGAATGTGGGTGATATTAGGAGTTTCCTGGGCCTTGCGGGATAATACCGAAGATTCATCGAAAACTTTTCCAAGATAGCAAAGCCTATGACAGAGTTGCTGAAGAAAGAGAAGAAGTTCCAATGGACCGAGGCATGTGAAGCAAGTTTTCAAGAGTTGAAGAAGCGCCTAGTAACAGCACTAGTTTTGTGTCTCCCCGACATCCAAAAGGATTTCCAGGTCTATTGCGACGCTTCCCGACAAGGACTCGGTAGTGTACTGATGCAAGATGGAAAAGTAGTGTCTTACGCCTCTCGGCAACTTAAGCACCATGAGAATAACTACCCCATGCACGATTTGGAACTAGCATCAGTTGTGCATGCGCTCAAGGTATGGAGACATTACCTAATGGACAAACATTGTGATGTGTTTACGGATCACAAAAGCCTTAAATGCATCGTCACTCAAAAGGAATTAAACATGAGGCAGAGGAGATGGCTTGAGCTCATCAAGGACTATGACTTGGACCTGCAGTACCATCCTGGAAAGGCCAACGTTGTGGCTGCGCCTTAAGCCGGAAAGTCTATGTAAATGGACTTACCGTGGGAGAACTTGCAAATGATTTGTGTGAACAATTCAAGGATCTCAGGTTGGAAATAGTTCCAGAGGGATACTTAGCAACTATGGAGATAGTGCCAATGCTTCTGGACCAAATCAAAGAGGCCCACAAGGGGGACAAAGAGTTGGAAGAAATAAGAGTTAATATAAGCAAGGGTAAAGCAAAAGGGTTTCACACGGATGAACAAGGAACACTTTGGTATGAGAAGCGTATGTGCATTCCCGATGACCCTGATATCAGGAAGTTAATCCTTCAGGAAACTCACGATTTGCCTTACTCAATCCATCCTGGCAATACAAAGATGTACATGGATGTGAAAGATAGATTCTGGTGGAACAACATGAAAAGAAGAATGATATGGGGTGGCCCGATCTTCTCAGCAAGCTCTTGTCGATGGTGATGGTGGATGATAGATAACTAGTGCGTAGCTATGATATCTCCCGCTCGATCCCTGATGCCAATGCAACAGCTCTCGAACCTTGTAGGATATTCACAACACCACACTCTTGCACACGCAGCCGTGACCACGAACGGTAGTATGCAATCTACTAATTCCCAATGGAACAATAGATCACACTCAATTATAGTTGGCAGATTCGAACACAGGGTAATTCCAGAGGTTCTATGAAAGAAACAACTCCAAAATATTTTAATGTGGTCTAAAACCTAACTTGTGACGGCTATGGAGGTTTATATGAGGGCTGGGGCGTCCTCCCCTCTAAACGGGCCTAAAAACAGCCATAACTTGGCTCAAACTGACTCGGTTCGACTCAAACTGATACATACCGACCCATATATGGGTTCAGCCTTATTGGCACGCAGTCCAAACATCGTGGAACACCTCAAACATGTAATTCTTGGTGCGCCATCTCTCGCTCTTGCTCATACGTGATTTCCTCATTGCGTCCTAGTGCGCATGCCTCCCGCTCCTCCCTCGCGCACTTGTTGATATTGGAAATCAGCGCTTGTCCTTCTTGCTGCAACTCTCCTCCTCGCGCAATGCTTATGTTATCAATAAACCTGATCATACAAAGATGCATAGACTTAGGTAGTATAAAGTTCTCATTAAATAAAACATCAGGTTCAATTAGGAATAAATTCACCTGATAGACATTATTGATTTGACTCAATATTTCCTTCCAGTTCAGGCAGTCAGAATCATCATACTCCGTGTATATATCCTCATCAATCCTCCCTTTCTTCATGAAAAGCCATCCTCGGCTTTGGGTAAGCTGAAAGTGGGAGAAACAAAAAGAACAACGTGTACGCAAAGTATATGTATATATAACATGTTGTATTATTGTTGTTCACATGAAAAGTATGTCCAGCATACATCAAGCAACTTAAATTGCAGGTATAAGTGAAGTACAAAGAATCATGATCATGGTGAAAAACAACTAAATAGATAGTCATGTTCTTCAATATTAAATTCAGTTTTCTCAAAGAAGATCTATGATCAAATTTGTGAACAAGATCAAACCAATTCAATATGTCTGAAAACCAAATTGAATCATGATATGCGTCAACTGCGCTACTCTGATTATTATGAACATGATCATGTTGTCCAGTATGTAAAATGCAACTCAATTTGCAAATATCAAGGAAGTCTAAAGTAGTAACAAAACTAGACAAAGACTTTTGGGACAAACATAGTGAATATGAAAACTTGGGTCCTATTCTAGCAAGATTAGAACAATCCAACATAGGTAAAATTACTTGTGTTGGTTGCAATATATCAACTAGACCAGAATGTATTTCCATAATATCTGGAACATGAGCTATTGTCCCATAGCAAACATTTTCTGATGTATGGCTGAAAACAGCATGTTTCAGTTCAGCGATTCTATCACAAGTAATGCATATGTGATCCACAAGAAAATTTTCATGCATGCTATATTCACCAATCAGATTGAAAGTGAAACAAGGAGAACATGTGCTAGAATTCAGAAATGAAATTTCAGAAATCTTATCCATAGCACAACTCATACTCATAGGTTCATTTAGCATGATGGAATACACAACATCAGCAGATGGTATTCGAGCAAGTATTTCCTTATGTGTTATCAGTACCACATGATCAAAATTTGAATTTGGTAAACTATCACATGGTGCTGAAACAGTAGTGCAAGGCAAATCACAAAGAGGCTTCAGTAAAGGAATAGATTCACAATATGTCGCACATGTTGGCTGAAGCTCCAAATCCGTACCAATGTCATTAACAAACTTCTCAGCTGTAGTAGGTACTACGACATCCTCCTCAAGTAACAATACCAGATCGTGTGATGCAGGTTGTAAAATAGGCGGCTCCCTTTCTTCAAAAGCAACTTGTACATCACAAGATACAACACTAGGAGTAGACATGATTACATTAGTAGAAATATCCTCACATGTATTAGCATCTACTACACTGATGTTTTCTTTTTCTCTCAGACTCTTAGAATGGATGCTCTCAACCTCATGTTTAGTGGAATCACACAGCTCACTTTTGATAACACTCTCACTCAGCTTGGATATGTGGCTCTCATTCTCACATGGGTTGTAATGCACACCGTGTTCAAGATGACAAATAATAGAATTGTCACCGTTCATCATGACCTTGTACTTACCAGACAAACTGAACTGTTTTGTCCTCTCCTTGCGAAGAAGATGATACTCATGAAATTTGTCGGCTGAAATCCTGAGCATAACACGCCTCTTCATGTTCCATTTGAAAGAAATCCTTCCAACAACAGGACATATTTGAGCGTCAAACCTTCTGCTCCAAGGTTCTCCCAATAGTATGTGACAAGAATCAAGTGGTATAGGAGATACATCATAGCGCACAATCTCAGTATGCTCTTTAAAAGTCATAGGAACATCAGTGGTGTGTGAAATCAGCAATGTGCCATATGATGAATGCAAGAGATATGGCACCGCAGGGGCACATGTGGGTAGCTGCAACTTTTGTACAACTTCAACGCTGATCAAATTAATAGTAGAGTTACTATCAATGGTAATGGAAGCACATCGCTCACCAATCATCACACTATGGTGGAAAAGACCATCACCATCAAAAATACCGCGTTCTTCCTTCCAAAAAGTTCCACTACAACGCCAATTTTCGATGAATTTGTAACTATACGTCTCCACATTATTTGTAACATCACCTGCCTCCATTTTCTGCATCACATCAACACTACTAGAAGACATTATTAGTACATTAGTGCACAAATCAAAATCAGTATGGTGGAAACTCTCACAACTCACTCACAACTAATAAGAAAGGAGATCTTACCGTTCCAAAGTGAATAGAGATGATCTACCAAACGAAATCAAAAACTGATGCACTGATGTGATGAAGTGAATATCAAAGGTATAGAGAACGATCACAGGGCACACAGGGTATTTATGGTGGAGCTGTAGGTACGGTATCCCAACTACACCGCAAACAAGTCATAGTGCTGATCGTATGACAAAGACCCACAGAAACACACACGGTGGAGATAAATGGGGCAATTGCAACTATGAAAATGAGCTCAAAAAAGTATGGTATGTCGGGGGAATGCTCATGTTGCAATGCACAAGGAGAGACGCTAACAATGTCTCAACGAAACGGGCACAAGATTGCCAACTGAGCAGCCCGTAGAGCACTAAGCACGCTAGTCTCGTAGGATAGTTTTAGACACAAAGAAAGGCTTACTAAGGCTCACAAGGATAGGTACGCTATGTGGACTCAGAAAAAAAATAAACAAAAAAAGAATTTTTTTTATTTTTTTTCACGCTGGAGGACAGACCTGTCTACGGTCAGGCGTGAGGTAGCGAGCCGAATTTTTCTTTTCGGAAATTTTTTTTTCACGCTGGAGCACAGACCTATCTGCGGTCAGGCGTGAGGCAGCGAGCCGAAATTTTTTTTTATTCCGACCCGCCAAGTAGTACACAACTAGGACTCTTTACCTGGATCGGATCTGACTTGATGGTAGCGGAAAAAGATGGTGGAAAACAACTAGAACAACTAGAAAAGAAATCTACGAAGAACAGATCTAGATCTAATCTAATAGAGGAACTCGACCAGCAACTATTACTCGAATACGATGTAATCTAGGCTATGGCAACTCTTTTTGTGGGGCTTTTTCTGTATAGGATGAAAAACACTCTCTAATCTATGGATGGATTGTGGATTGCTTACCGAGGCAACACTGGAAATCTGTTACCAAGATGATATGGGGTGGCCCGATCTTCTCAGCAAGCTCTTGTCGATGGTGATGGTGGATGATAGATAACTAGTGCGTAGCTATGATCTCTCCCGCTCGATCCCTGATGCCAATGCAACAGCTCTCGAACCTTGTAGGATATTCACAACACCACACTCTTGCGCACGCAGCCGTGACCACGAACGGTAGTATGCAATCTACTAATTCCCAATGGAACAACAGATCACACTCAATTATAGTTGGCAGATTCGAACACAGGGTAATTCCAGAGGTTCTATGAAAGAAACAACTCCAAAAAATTTGAACGTGGTCTAAAACCTAACTAGTGACGGCTACGGAGGTTTATATGAGGGCTGGAGCGTCCTCCCCTCTAAACGGGCCTAAAAACAGCCATAACTTGGCCCAAACTGACTCGGTTCGACTCAAACTGATACATACCGACCCATATATGGGTTCGGCCTTATTGGCACGCAGTCCAAACGTTGTGGAACACCTCAAACATGTAATTCTTGGTGCGCCATCTCTCGCTCTTGCTCATACGTGATTTCCTCATTGCGTCCTAGTGCGCATGCCTCCCGCTCCTCCCTCGCGCACTTGTTGATATTGGAAATCAGCGCTTGTCCTTCTTGCTGCAACTCTCCTCCTCCTCGCGCAATGCTTGTGTTATCAATAAACCTGATCATACAAAGATGCATAGACTTAGGTAGTATAAAGTTCTCATTAAATAAAACATCAGGTTCAATTAGGAATAAATTCACCTGATAGTCATTATTGATTTGACTCAATATTTCCTTCCAGTTCAGGCAGTCAGAATCATCATACTCCATGTATATATCCTCATCATATGGAGTGGCCCGATCTTCTCAGCAAGCTCTTGTCGATGGTGATGGTGGATGATAGATAACTAGTGCGTAGCTATGATCTCTCCCGCTCGATCCCTGATGCCAATGCAACAGCTCTCGAACCTTGTAGGATATTCACAACACCACACTCTTGCGCACGCAGCCGTGACCACGAACGGTAGTATGCAATCTACTAATTCCCAATGGAACAACATATCACACTCAATTATAGTTGGCAGATTCGAACACAGGGTAATTCCAGAGGTTCTATGAAAGAAACAACTCCAAAATATTTGAACGTGGTCTAAAACCTAACTTGTGACGGCTACGGAGGTTTATATGAGGGCCGGGGAGTCCTCCCCTCTAAACGGGCCTAAAAACAGCCATAACTTGGCCCAAACTGACTCGGTTCGACTCAAACTGATACGTACCGACCCATATATGGGTTCGGCCTTATTGGCACGCAGTCCAAACGTCGTGGAACACCTCAAACATGTAATTCTTGGTGCGCCATCTCTCGCTCTTGCTCATACGTGATTTCCTCATTGCGTCCTAGTGCGCATGCCTCCCGCTCCTCCCTCGTGCACTTGTTGATATTGGAAATCAGCGCTTGTCCTTCTTGCTGCAACTCTCATCCTCCTCGTGCAATGCTTGTGTTATCAATAAACCTGATCATACAAAGATGCATAGACTTAGGTAGTATAAAGTTCTCATTAAATAAAACATCAGGTTCAATTAGGAATAAATTCACCTGATAGTCATTATTGATTTGACTCAATATTTCCTTCCAGTTCAGGCAGTCAGAATCATCATACTCCATGTATATATCCTCATCAAGGAATTGTTGAATATATCTCCTTGTGTGACGTGTGCAACAGAGTCAAGGCCGAACATCAAAAACCAGCAGGACTGCTGCAGCCATTACCTGTGCCCGATTGGAAGTGGGACAAGGTAGGCATGGATTTTATCACGGGACTACCCCGGACTCGATCTGGGTATGGTTCCATCTGGGTAGTGGTTGACCACTTCACAAAGGTGGCCCATTTTATTCCCGTAAAGACCACTTATACGAGTGCTAAACTTGCCAAGATTTATATGTCAAGGATCATAAGCCTTCATGGTGTACCCAAGGGGATTGTCTCTGATAGAGGTACCCAATTCACCTCTAAGTTTTGGCGACAGCTACACGAGTCTCTAGGGACAAGACCGGAGTTTAGTACTGCCTTCCACCCACAAACAGATGGACAGACGGAAAGAGTCAATCTGATCTTGGAGGACATGTTAAGAGCCTGTGCGCTAGACTATGGGTCTAGTTGGGATGATAACTTGCCATATGCGGAATTCTCATACAATAACAGCTACCAAACTAGCATCAAGATGGCTCCATTTGAAGTTCTATATGGCAGAAAGTGTAGGACTCCGCTGCTATGGAGTGGAGTTGGAGAACGTAGTTTGTTTGGACCCGAACTGATCAAGGATGCTGAAGAAAAAGTGAGACAGATTCAAGACAGGTTAAAAATAGCCCAATCTAGACAAAAGAGTTATGTTGATTCCAAGCGCAGGGATGTGACTTATGAAGTGGGAGACCATGCATATCTCCGAGTTTCACCGCTACGAGGAGTTAAGAGATTTGGAATCAAGGGTAAGTTAGCACCCCGATTCATAGGGCCCTACAAGATCTTGGGTCGAAGATGGGAAGTTGCCTATCAGTTGGAATTGCCTGAAGTGTTAACAGTTCATGATGTTTTCCATGTGTCGCAACTAAAGAAGTGTCACCCGGAAATGGCTGAAACCCCACTAAAGGATACGGTCCCGTTGGAAGAGGTTCAACTGGAAAATGATCTCACCTATGAGGAAAAACCCACCAGGATTCTGGAGACAGCCGAGAGAATCACTCGTACCAAGACTATCAGGTTTTGCAAAGTTCAATAGAATCACCATTCGGAGGAAGAGGCCACGTGGGAGCGTGAAGAAGACCTGAAGAAAGAACACCCACACCTATTTGCTAACCAACCTGAATCCCGAGGACGAGATTCTTCTTAAGGGGGTAGGTTTGTAACATCCCAAATTTTTGCAATTGCAGATGTTACTAGAAGCATGCATCCTATCATGGCATCATGGCATCACATATCAAAAACTGCATCAGGTATTTTCCAAAACCCCATAGTCATATAAAAGACTAAAAGGGCTAAACAATATCAATCCACCTAAACCTTTGCAAAAGTTTTATAATCTCATTCTAATCCTCTTCTTTTTACAAAATTTTAGAGACCTGTTTCGTGTAATTCGGAGTCCGTTTGCAAAAGTTATTAAATAAATAGGAAAAAAGAATAAAAAAAAGGCGAAACCTAACCTAACCGGGCAAGGCGAGCCAGCCCGGGACTTACCTACCGCCCGCCTGGCCGGGTGGGCGACGCGCAGCGCGTGGGCCGCCTCCAGCCGCAACCCGCTCCAGCCGCAACCGCTGATGTCCCGGTCCCACCTGTCATCCGCCTCCTCCGTCCGAGTCCAAGACGAACACGACGCATGGCCGCGTCGGCGCCAACCTCCCCGGCCGAACCAGAACGACTCCGTAGGCCCCGCACCAAGAAAACTCGCCAATAAATACCCCTAGCACGCCTCCCCAAAAACCCTAGATTCTTTTCCGCTAATCGCCACCGAGCCGCCGCCAATCGCTCGCCGGAGCTCCACCGGACTCCGCCGCCTCCAACCGCCGCCACCCCGGGAAGGAGGAGCCGACGCCGCCCCCAGGAACGCAACCACAGCGAGGAGCCGGTCACCGTCGTCTACTTCGCCGGGCCGGGGGAACACCGCCTCGCCGCCGTCGACCGTCGCCGACGCGCCGCCGCCGTCGTCGTCAACGTCACCGCCGGTAAGCCCTTCGTCCCCGTCCGTTAGATCGCAATCCGACGGCAAGATTTAGACCGGCACACCAAACCGGTACCGCCCTATCACGTCATGCCGCGTGGCACTCGCCGCGTCAGCGCCTTGTCAGCCCCGCGCGCCCCGCTGGCCCAATCCTGAGCCACCACTTGTCGCCGCGTAGCTGGCCGTTGTTCTGGTTTTCTTTCAAATAGGCAAAAAATACTATAAAGTTATAAAATCCTTAGTAATTCGAGTATTAGTCCAAAATTTGCGTATAATATACCGTTGGATTCATATTTTTGAGTAGAACACAGGTCTACAATAATATTGCTGTTTTGCCACAGCAATCTTGCAGTAGGATTTAAAGTTTAGATTAGAGTATCTTAATTCTAGAAAATTATCCGGAGCTCCGTTTTTGTTGATTCTTGTTGCGTTGGCTTTGTATCGACGAGACCTTCTGTAGAAAATTGTCATAACATGCTTAGGGTGTTCAGATCTGTCTCGAGGTAGAATTGGAGTTGCAGATCTAGTTTTGAGCTTGGATATTTAGGGTTTAACCCAAAATACTTAAAATCTGTGGGGAATCGATTCTAATGACATCACCAACTCAACAACACCCCTGACTAAAACCCTTGGTCGAAATCGAATACATCCTTGCATATTACCATGTTGCATGCATGCATATTCGACTTCGTGACTTTGTTTTGTGCAAATTGTGATTGGATCCATGTTTGTTCGTTAGATTGCTCGGAGTGCGCTGAGGAGTACTGTTGTGTAGATTGCTGCTCAGATCAAGGCAAGTTACACCACTTGTTCATATTTATGTCCCAGTTTTGACTATGCATGTTTTGATCTTCAAATTTTGTAGTATGCATGTGTAGGATTTTGGTAGATTTTCTTAGTACTATTTTTGCAAGTGCGGTTTTGTAGTATGCCATGATTAGCCCTATGTTTAGGAATTTCCATCCCAATAGGTTATCCTGTTTTTCTAAGTTATGCTTGCTATGCTATATACTTGTATATATCAAGTACCGTTGGGAGGGTTCGAAAGACTCAAAAAATTTATAAGTACGAGAGCTCTCTCGAGCGAACTTTTCTTCTCCAAAACCCCCTTCAAAATAAAACTAAGTTTTCTTCTGGGCGGAATGGTTGTCGGGACAACGAGTGGGATTTTGGTGGAGGACGGCCGCCCAGGAATCAAAGAAGTCTGCCATGTTTCAGAATTCAGAAGCTTCCCGTGCAACCACAATACATATGGGCTCTGTCTTGGCTTAGTACTTAGTGGGAAACCTCACCGGGGTACCAACATTTGGAGGTTCTTGGCACGGTTGGATCCAGCTGGTAGAGGGGCTACTAAGGGAAGGCTTCTTCATGGTCTTGTCTGTAAAAGGACTTGATCGTGGATTGTGGGGAAAGTGCACAACCTCTCGAGAGTATTGCAATCTGATCGATCAGCCGTGTTCACGGAAACAGAACAACTTTGAGCATCTGAAGGATGGAGCCTCCGAAAGATCTTCCTCTCTCTCTTTTCCAAACCTAACATTTTATAAAACCCAAGGCTTGAGTAATATCGCCATTGGGCGGGATTTTGGGAACTTGGTGTGTAATATCCAAGTGCTAGGTTGATTGGGCACTTGGTGAGTAATATCCACGTGTTCCATTCGACCCTATACTATTTATCAAAGTTTACGAAGTAGGGAAAACTTTCTTCCTCTTTTCTTATTACATTGATAAAATTGGCTTTACGTAAATGAACCCTAGAGCCTACTCTTAAGACTTGCATGTAGAGATAGTCTTACTCTTTCCTTGGCGTAATTTGCCAATACATTCAAAGTATTGACCCAACTTGTTGGCTGCACGTCTTATGTGCAGAATCCGAAGATTGAAAGGTGTGTAGGGATCGCGGGTCTTCACGCAGCTAGCCTGAGGCGTTGATGGACTCAAATTTTACTTAGTTTCCGCTGTTTTATTTGAGCTAGCTATAAGCTATGCAAGTTGTAATAATTATACCCTGGATTATTCGTGTAATAATGACTTGTGTTTTACATGATATTCATCGACTGTGAAGTGCTAGCTATTGATCCAGGGACTAGCATGTTCAAGGACTTAGGATCTTTAACGATCCGAGGTCGCAACAGTTGGACCCAAATAGAGACATGGACTTAGTCAGCAAGTGAGACTTGCAGTGGCTAATATAGGCCTTTTTAGTGAATGGGCCACAAGTGAGTGGAGCCCACTTTCACTCCCTATATAAGCTGGGGCGCAGGTGCTTAGAGCACAAGGTTAGGTCACTCCATGTGTTGGAAACCCTAGCCCCAGTCTGTCCTGTCGCCGGCGCTCCTCCTCGTACGTGTGGATACCGGTGGAGGTGCTGTACGTTCAGCACTTCGACGATCGTGAAGAAAGAACGGATCGTGGATCGTGGAACCGGAACGGATCACGAGGACTGCACTGCATCAAGCGACGTGCTTCATCAATCCCGCAACTGCGCGTCTAGTGGTAATCCTCATGGCCTTCTACCTGAGCTAGATCTTGGGATCACCGCGTAGGGAAATTTTTTTATTTATCTCTATGTGGCCCAACAGTGGTATCAGAGCGTTAGCTTCTGGTTTTAGGCTCGAGATCGCGCATATGTGATATGCGGTTGGCGTTAGATTGGATCTAATTGCAGTTTTGGTGGTCGATCTATGAGATAGATCGGTTTTGTACAAAGTTGATTGGATCAACTGTACTCGGGGAATGGATGATCTGGTTTCCGTGATCTAACTGCTAAGGTCGTGGAACGACATACCCCTACCGGTCGGTTTCCACCATCGGGGTAGACTGTGATACACGTAAACCCGGATGCAGTGATCGAAGATCAAAGGGTTTGGTCGAATCGAAGTCTGGATCGGATTTGGGTAAAATTGTTTTATCCGATGATGAAATCCATGTTCGGAATGCAGATGAGATCTGCGTTTTTGGAAAAATCGTCGGGCGCTGCCCGCACCCGCGAGGGACCGCCAGCTTCGCCCTGTCATAGTGCCTTAGATGTCGTTGCGAGTTTCACAACGCCGGTAGATATCGCATCTATGCATAACTTGTTTTTGCAGGATGATGGTGTGAATGGTATGGCTTATGTGCATGTGATGTGTGTAATCCATACGTGATCTGCGTATCACAGTTTTTGTCAGCCGGCTGGAGCCTAGGTATTGTCATCTTATTATATAACGGCCTGCGTGTCGGATTCTCTGTGTAATTTGCATTACTAGCTAGTGTAGCTGTTTGGAGAATCTGGATGGCATGCAAGTCGGTGTACAAGTCGGCTACATGGTGTAAGACGGCATGTGACAAGAGTTGACACGAGTCGGATTACAGGCTTTATGGAGATGGAGATCACCATGAAAAGAGCCATACCATTTCACATTATAATTGCTTTATTTTGCGTTATTGTTATGTCTCTGTTTTACCTCTGTTAGATAGTTGGTTGAAAGTAATCCCTCAAAGAAGGTCTAGTCGGTTTCCCCGCCAGTGCTGCACCATCACAAGTCGGACATTTTTGGTAGTGGGCTCATAAAATTGAGGTGCTATCAATTCTTTCCGACTAGGTGGGTTCGACTCGGACTCTTATAGCGGAAGCACTTGGTAATCTAGACAGGTCTATCACAACGGTTGTGGGACTTGGGGAAAAGTCGGATGGGAGCCGGGGCATGTGATGCCACCCATCCAACAGGAGTCGTATGAGATACGATTGACACGGAGTTGTCCACCTAGATCACTTGACGGCTAGTGGTGATGCTAAAGCTCACTAGTCGACTTGGTTATTTAGGGTCCTGAATCACTAAGTAACCATCAGAGGGGTGTTGGTTCTAGTGGGAGCATAAATATTAAAGTGTTTAATATGCTTGCTCTTTATGGATACATGTCTTAAGTGTTTTGCATATTTTCTGTTGTAGATCAATGGCACCTAGTAGTCTTCCTCAGATTTCCGGTTTTGCTTTGAGAACCATCTTAGAGAAAGATAAGCTGAATGGAACTAATTTCACAACTGGTATCGTAATTTGAGAATTGTTCTCAAACAAGAAAAAAGGGATCGTGTCCTAGACAACCCACTTCCAGCTGAGCCGGATGAGAATGCGACTGTCACAGCCACCAATGCCTACCGTCGGATTTGTGATGAATCCACGGAGATTAGCTGTCTTATGCTTGCTCACATGGAACCGGACTTGCAGCAGCAGTTCGAGAATGTTGAGGCCTACGATATGATCGAAAGCCTCAAAAGTATGTTCTAGGCTCAGGCAAAGACTGAGAGGTATCAAGTATATCAGGCTTTGTTGAGCTGCAAGCTTAAGGATGGCGATCCACTGAGTCCGCATGTGATCAAGATGGTTGGTTACGTGTAGTCTCTGGATAGGCTTGGCTACCCCATAAGCGAAGAGTTTGCTATAGACATAATTCTGAACTCTCTTCCTAGTGCGTATGGTCAGTTCATATCGAACTACCACATGCATGGTATGGATAAGAATCTCACCGAATTACATGGGATGCTCAAGCAGGCTGAGGTGGATCTCAAGAAAGGTGTCAGTCAAGTGTTGATGGTACAAAACAAGGCTAAGTTCAAGAAGAGTTCTTGGACTAAGACGAAGAAGGCAAAGTCAGGAGGTAAGGCGGAGGACCTAGTCCAAAGCGCTTCCTCAGGGACTAAGCCATCTCCTGCAGCCGGATCCACTTGCTTCTACTGCAAGTCGGATGGCCATTGGAAGAGGAATTGCAGCAAGTATCTGGCTGATAAAGCTAAGAGCGGAGGTGTGACTTCCGGCTCAGGTACGCTTGTTTTCAATGTTATAGACATTTATCTTGCTGATGCACCTGGTAGTTCTTGTGTATATGATAACAGATCAATCATTCACATCTGCAACTCGTTGCAGGGACTGGTAAGAACTAGGAGTGTGGCAAGAGGCGAGGTTGACATTAGATTCGGAAACAAAGCAAGAGTCGCTACGTTGGAAGTCGGCACAATGCAACTTCATTTACCTTCTAGATTCATAATGGAGCTAAATAATTGTTATTATGTTCCAGTGCTTAGTCGAAACATCATTTCTGCCTCATGTTTGAAGCAAGCATCTCGGAGTTGGAACATTCGCTTTGATGAGGTAGTCAAATCGTTTGGCTTCATCAAGAGTGATCATGATTCTTGTTTACACAAGAAGTTTAGTGGGAGAAAAGTGAACTTTCTAATCTTATATGTGGATGACATATTACTGATTGGAAATGATGTCCAAATGTTGCAAGAGACCAAGGAGTCATTGGAAAAGAGTTTTTCGATGAAAGACTTGGGTGAGGCGACTTACATACTAGGAATCTGGATCTATAGAGATAGATCAAGGCGGCTCATTGGATTGAGTCAGGGTACATATTTGGACAAAGTGTTGAAGAAGTTCAACATGGAATCGTCTAAGAAGGGGTTCTTACCGATGTCCCATGGCGTAAAACTTAGCAAGACTCAGTGTCCTTCAACAACTGATGAGCGAAGTTAGATGAGTGCGATTCTGTATGCTTCTGCAATCGGATCCATCATGTACGCTATGATTTGTACTAGGACGGATGTTTCCTATGCTCTAAGTGTTGTGAGCAGGTACCAGGCTGACCCTAGAGAAATCCACTGGGCAGCGGCTAAAAATATCCTCAAGTACTTGAGAAGGACTAAGGATATGTTCCTGGTTTATGGAGGTGAGGATGAACTCAGTGTAAAAGGTTACACGGATGCGAGTTATCTCACTGACTCGGATGATTCTCGTTCGCAATCCGGATATGTGTTTGTGATAAACGGAGGGGCTGTGAGCTGGAAAAGTTCCAAGCAAGAAACGGTGTCTGCGTCTACGACAGAGGCTGAGTATATTGCTGCCTTAGAGGCGGCAAAAGAAGCCGTTTGGATGAGGAATTTCCTCATGGATCTTGGTGTGGTTCAAGGCTCGTCCAATCCGTTAGACGTGTATTGTGACAACAATGATTCTATTGCACAAGCCAAGGAACCTAGACAACACCAAAAGAACAAACATATACTCATGCGGTACCACCTTATTCGCCAGTTCGTGGATCAAGGTGATATCAAGTTATGCAAGGTACACACGGATGCAAACATTGCGAATCCGTTGACAAAGCCACTTCCACAGCCGAAGCATGAGGCGCACCTGAGAGCAATGGGCGTTAGATGCCTAGACATGTGATGTCGGAAGATTGACTCTTGTGCAAGTGGGAGACTGTTGGGAATATGCCCTAGAGGCAATCATGTATGATGATATTCCTGTGTATTCATAAGGTTATGGTCCATGTATGAACTACTGATATGTATCATCGAATATGTGATTTGATTGTGGAACTACATATTCATGTTGTTCGTACTAATTGTCCTTGGTCATTGAGGTTGTGCCGGACACACAACTTAGACCAATTTGGAAGTCGGCAGATGACTAGGTTCCACTTGTCATGGGCATGGAGATGCTATTCCGACTTACACGGATTCAACTAAAGAGTTTAGCGAGTCGGACTGACCCATATTGAGATGCAACGAACAAGTCGTCATTTGCATGTCTCAATCAATGTAATCCTTAGACCTGAGGTTATTGCACAATCCGAGTTGAGGATCTCTGACTTAGGTTCTGTCAAACGATGTTCTGTCACTGGGCAGTTATAAAGGCGGAGTTCGGGTCGACTAAGAATCAAGCTGCGTGATGTGAATAACCAAGACGGGATTTTTCCCCTCCATTCAGAGAGATATTCTCTGGGCCCTCTCGGAAGATATGATTCGGAAAGCATGGCCATGCGCGTCTTGGATTAAGTGTTAACTGAGGCAACCAACTAAGAGTTAGTCAGATGAATCACTTATCTCGGATCGAGAAAGAGAGTCGGACTATTTAAGGGATGACGATCATTCGCCTATAGTCCGACAAGGTATATCGTGAGGCAAAAGGGACTCAGACGGAAGTCGCATTGGAAGGTATGTCGTCATGACTTATTGCTACTTGGGAGTTGGCACGTTCTGCTATGAGCCGCTACCAACTGATCGATCACGAGTGAGACTCGGAATCGTGCCCGAGTTACCATGAGCCTGTCGGGTCACACACTTAAGAGCGGGAGCAAGTTTGGGTTAGAACCAAAAAGGAAACCCATTTGGGTTGGACCCAAATAGAGACATGGACTTAGTCAGCAAGTGAGACTTGCAGTGGCTAATATAGGCCTTTTTAGTGAATGGGCCACAAGTGAGTGGAATCCACTTTCACTCCCTATATAAGCTGGGGCGTAGGTGCTTAGAGCACAAGGTTAGGTCACTCCATGTGTTGGAAACTGTAGCATCCCATCTTTCTAACATCTGTAATGCTACATGGTCTAATAATAAAATGCTACTTCCTACATATAATTGCTGCATCATAATTATATCATGCTCATGTCATCATGCCACCTTGCATTTGAGCATCATATAAAACCCTTTTCATTTGGTTGTTGTTTCATATGCATTTATCAATTGTAGTTGGTTCTTAATAAATGTATTTGCTTCTTGATGAATTGCTCATGCCCAAGTCGAGTTGGGGGAATCTCTCTTTTAACTCCACCACCTTTCTTGTCACCACCTTATAATTCCACCATCCATAGCATGTGTGGGCTTTTGCATCTTATTTGGTTCTTGTCTAGCTCACACCATTAGGATGGACCTTGTCACATATTTGAATCTTCTATATGGGTTGTTTCGAATGGAGAGCATGACTAAATATAAGTGAGGCCAACTACCTTCTTAGTGGAACCACACACTAATATGGCCTATTTATAATCACTCATGCTTGATTTAGTTCATACCATATGAAGGATCCGACTTGTATAAACCATGCTTGGCCTTTACCCAAGTTTGGGTGCATGCATCAAATATGGTAGACTTTTGAATTATATTTGTTTTTACAAGTACAAGGAGATTCTACTTGATCCTGCATGCTCCATGCAATAGAAACTCTCCACCTTCTTCCTCCCCACGGCAACCTCAGACTCCACCGTGGCCATGCTACCTTGACGGCCACCGTGCTTCGCCGATCGTCGTGGATCACCGGAGCCTAGTCGTCGTGTCCCTGGAGCGTCGCAAGGTGCGGCTGGAGCCTCTCGGTTCATGGAGCAAGGAGGAGGTGGCTTGAACATGTCGCGTTCGTCTTCGCCCTGGCTGTGAGCTGCAGAACACCGTCTCCGTACACCGCCTGCCGGACATCTCGCCTCCAGCATGCTCGGTGAGCTACCAACCTCGCCCCGCTTTTCCTCTGACCTCGCCGTGCTCTGACCTCGCTCTGCCACTCGCCACCACTGACACGCGGGCGCACACCTGCTATCGCTGCATGATCTGTTCCGCTCGTCCTAGTCCACGACTCCGACCACTTCTGGCGAAACCAAGGACACCAACCTGTAGCCCTATCATCTCTCTTTCTAAAGAACCAAACCATGGCATAAATGGAGTTCTACAGCCGTAGGAATCATCCAGCAAAGTTGGGAGAAAATCATCATTAATCTGTTTTTGTCTGTCCGTCAGGCTACGATCGGTTCCTGTACCTCTATTCCCGCCTCTGTATCGGCCACCTCCATCCAGCTCTGGTGCCGCAACGCACACCTCTAGAAAGAGGGTATCTCCCTCTAACCTCCAAGCCCGGCCTTGCTCAAAACGATGTTCTACGTCTCTCGTAATCTCATGTCGAAGATCAGCAAGTCTCGCTGCAAAAACTGACAGAGTTGGACAATCAAACGACACTCTTTTTCTCTACATTCCTCGCAAGCTTCTGACCTCTCCAGTGCATACCTGGCGCCAAACTTTGCGCATACCTGATATGGGGTGGCCCGATCTTCTAAGTAAGCGGATGGCGATGATGATGGTGGATGGTAGATAACTAGTGCGTAGCTATGATCTCTCCCGCTCGATCCCTGATGCCAGTGCAACAGATCTCGAACCTTGTAGGATATTCACAAGAACACACTCTTGCGCACGCAGCCGTGACCACGAACGGTAGTATGCAATCTACTAATTCCCAATGGAACAACAGATCACACTCAATTATAGTTGGTAGATTCGAACACAGGGTAATTCCAGAGATTCTATGAAAGAAACAACTCCAAAATATTTTAACGTGGTATAAAACATAACTAGGGGTCGTCCCAGGGCTTATAAGGGCAGCTGGGGCGGCCAGAAACCGAAACTAAACGCAAACGACTCAAACTGATACAAACCGACTCGGAACAGATTCGGTCGGCGGGCGGACACTCCGGTCGAAATCGGCCGGACAGTCCGGGTGAAGTGTGCCGGACAGTCCGGTCTGGCCGGAAACTTTGAAGTTTCCGGGTGATGTCCGGGTAGTATCCGAGCTGGCAGACAAAATATCCGCGCCAGTTTGCCTCTCGACCAGGCCGGACAATCCGGGTGGATCCGGCCGGACACTCCGGTCGTGGCAGATCTTTTTGCCTCCGTCTTGATGATCTTCTCTTGCGCCTTCCTCCCGCTCCTCCCTCGCGCATCCTTGGGCGATCATCATGTTGGGCTTCTCTTGTAGCCCTTCTCCTCCTCGCGCCATGCTTGTTTCTCCAATGAACCTGATCATACATAAATGCATAGACTTAGGCAGTATAAAGTTCTCATCAATCAATGTACCAGATTCATTTAGGAGTAAATTCACCTGTTGTTCCAGTAGCTTAGCACGAGCTCTTGTAATAGGTCCAATTCTAATCTCATTGGACTGATCCTTTCTTGCAACAGCTGTAGCATCTTCAGTAGTCATTGGGGTAGGTGTAATTGTAGGGATGTCCTCATCAATACCTCTTCTCGGTAGTACCATCTTCACGCAGGAGCAAATCTCGCTCAAAACAAATCACTGAAGCACTCAATATCATCCTCCAAAGTTTTCTCAACTACATGGTCACGGGTCGATGTTACAGTTTCAGAGATAGACGCGCTCCTCTACTGTTCTTCTCTTTCTCGCATCTCACGCCGTCTCTTTCCTCTCTCTGCGCGCAAGCGGCAGCGAGCAGGTCACCATCGCCCCGTTATCCGCATCACCATCTTCCCTTCTTATCCACCCCGAGGCGAGTCCTCGAACCCTAGACCCCTCTTCCCTAGCGCTGCAGCCCCATCTTCGCCTGCCACCTCCCATCACCAAGGCCGTCGCTATGGGCTGGTTCCCACGGCCGTTGTAGTCGCTGCTGGGACGAGCCGAGCGGTGTAGAGGTACCACCGTTCTCGTCCGCTTCTAACCCGTAGCAGGAGGAGGCCGGACCCGCAGGGAGCGTCAACATCGTCTTCCTCCCGACAGTACCTGGAGTCGCAGCCTCCCACACGCCTTCCCAAGGCTACAGCCTTCTCCGACCCTGATTCTCATGAGAATCGGTCGAGGTGATACCCTTCGTCCCTTCTATGTCCTCCCCATATCCCCTCCGGCCCCAATCCGAGCCCGCCTTGATGGATTTCTACGCATACGTGCACCCTCTCGCCATGCCTGAACATTTTCAGTTAAGCAATGCATGTCTCCGTCAGTTTCGTCAATAAGGCACAAAAACCATCCTAGCTCTATTTGATATATCGTGTACCTCCCTTTTCTAATACAAACATGAGTCTAGTTTAGTGGCTGAAGCCCCATGCCTTAAGCCATGTGGTCTAGTTGGTCCTGAGTTCAAATCTCAGCTACGTCTTGCAGTTGCCTCTTTTGGGTTTTCTGAAAATTCGGAGAAACATTGCAGCAGTCCTCTATAGCATTCAGTTTCGTCAGAAACAAACATCCGACATTGTTTTAAAAGAATCTCGTGTCTGTATTCTAGCACCAACTCGGTCCTGGTTTAGTGGCTGGAAGCACCATGCACAAACCCTGTAGTCCTGAGATCAAATCCTGCTGGTGGACAAATTAAATCTCGTTTAAACCCTTTTTTAACTCTGAGATTTTAGTGTGTTCTGAACCTGAAAACTGGTGACACAAATTCAGTTAGAAACCTTTAGCAAGGACATCCATGTACTTGTAAGCATGAATACATCTGCACCCCTGGTCATAAATTCCTTGCTGAAGACCCCTCCCCTATCAAATATTTTATCTCGCAAACTATGCTAACACTAATTCAAAATGTTTTCGGAATGGAAACTTAATGAAATTGTGCAAAAATTTCAGAATATGAACTTGAAACAAAATAAACTGTTTGGTTAATCCTAATTAGTCAAACTATTAAACTTTTTGCTTTTTTGATTAAAAACCGAAATAATTCATAACTTTTACACCAAATTTGACAAATAATATGTCTAAATCGATCAGCGCGACGAGCCCGTTCTATTTATGCATTCCATGTTCCGTTTTGCAGCATGCATCATATCAATATTAAAAATCAGAACTGCTTATGGTAATAAAACTTGACCAAATAATTAATAAAATGAGTTATTATTATCCCCACACCTCACCCTTGCCATGCTACATTATTGCCATGTAAATTGTGCATCATTCATCATGGCATGCTTGTTTGCTTGTCGCATTTTATTCATATGCTGGTGCACTTTATTTATGTTGGCCCTTGTTTGTTTGGTTCTTCTTTCGAATAGATGCCGAGCAGGGGAATTATCAAGAATCCCAGGAGTACTACCCAGATCCATCTCTCGCTTCAACTGAGCTGCCAGGCAAGCACTACCACATGCTTGCATACATATAGTACCTATTGCTTCTATCTTATTCTTGCATCATGGAGTCGGGAGTGCATTAAATTGAATCCCAAGTATTGCATGGCCTTTACTTTTAAACCCCACCGAAGCTTGTTCCTCCATCCTATGAGCCATTACTACAGGAGTTGTTTGAGCCATGCGAGTCGTAGAACAGCATGTGTAGGGTATGTGAGTGTCTGATGGATAACGAGGTACTTAAACAACTTAACCTCAGTAGTAATGGGATAACTAATGAAAGAGGCACCGGTGAGCAATATCTATTATTTGGTTTTTTATGCTCACTTGTGTCCCGTAGGACCCCGAGTACTTGATTCCTGTTCCTTGACTATTCGCACTATCCACATCCGGAGGCCTTATGAACCCCCCTGAGCCAGAGCTTGATTCATTTCTATTCTTGGGGCCACAGAGTAGTTGTTGGAGATATGCCCAAGAGGCAATAATAAAAGTGGTTATTATTATATCTTTGTGTTTATGATGAATGTTTACATCCCATGCTATAATTGTATTATTAGGAAACACTAATACATGTGTGTTTTGTAAACATAAAAGAGTCCCTAGTAAGCCTCTTATTGAACTAGCTTGTTGATTAATTGATGATCATGGTTTCCTGATCATGAACATTGGATGTAATTAATAACAAGGTTATATCATTAGGAGAATGATGTGATGGACACACACCCATAGTAAGCGTAGCATAAGATCAAGTCATTAAGTTCGTATTTCTATAAGCTTTTAAATGCATAGTAACCTAATCCTTCGACCATGAGGTTGTGTTAATCACCATCACTGGATGGGTACTTTGATGACATCAAACACCGCTTCGTAACTGGGTGGTTATAAAGGTGTCATTGGGTATTCTGAAAGTATGTGTTGAAGCGCATGGACCAAGATTGGGATTTGTCCATCCATATGACGGATAGATATGCTCTGGGCCCTCTCGGTGGAATGTCATCTAGTTAGCTTGCAAGCATGTGACTAGGTCACAAGGGATGACATAACATGGAACGAGTAAAGAGTACTTATCAGTAACGAGGTAGAACTAGGTATGGAGATACCGACGATCAAACCTCGGATAAGTATAGTATCGCGAGACAAAGGGAATTGGTTTCATATGTAAATGGTTCTATCGATCACGAAGCCATCGTTGAGTATGTGGGAGCCATTATGGATCTCCAGGTCCCGCTGATGGTTATTGATAGGAGATGTGTCTCTGTCATGTCTACATATTCACGAACCGTAGGGTGACACACTTAAGGTTCGAAGTTGTTTTAAGTAGATATGGAATGTGCGTTGGAGACCGAATGTTGTTCGGAGTCTCGGATTGGATCCGGGACATCACGAGGAGATCCGGAATTGTCCGGAGAATAAGATTCATATATTGGGGATCATTTTCTGAGTTAGGAAATGTTCCGGAGTATTTGTATGAGGATTCTAGAAGGTTTCGGAATGTTCCGGAAGGTTCTGGAAGATTTCTTGGAGTTTGCTTGAAAACCAAGAAAGGATCAAGGAGTCCTTGTGGGGCAAGACAAGGAGTCGTGGGGGAGAAGGACTCCTCCCCCCCTCCCAATCCACCGGCCAAGGGAGAGGGGAGTCCTACAAGGACTCCACCTCCCCATGGCGCCTCCCCCCTTTAAATAGAGGGGTGGGGGCGCCACCCCCTAGCCCTCCTCCACTACTCCAATCCTAGCCGCCTCTCTCCTCCTCCTTTCTTCTGCTCAGGCTTAGGCAAAGCCCTGCAGAATTCTCTACTCCACCACCACCACCACGCCGTCGTGCTGCTGGGATTCCGTGGAGAAGATCTACTACCTCCGCTGCTCGCTGGAACAAAGAGAGGAAGGTCTGCTTCGACTCCGTACGTGTGACCGACTGCGGAAGAGCTGCCGGAACGCGGCGCCGGAAGGATCGTCCACTCGATCTTGAGATCAGCAAGTGATCGACTACATCAACCACGAGATCCAATCTCATAACGCTTTCGGATCTACAAGGGTTAGTACAGATCTATCTCGTTGCACATGTCTAATAGATTAGATCTTGGCTTTTATCTAGATTAGATCTGGGTTTTGTTCGTTCTTGCGGTAGAAATTTTTTTGTTTTCCATGCTACGAACCCATCAGTGGTATCAGAGCCGTGTCTATGCGTAGATCTGTTGCACGAGTAGAACACAATGGTGTTGTGGGCGTTGGTGCTTGTGCCGTTTTTTGCTTTGTGTACTTTGCATCTTGCGGCATGGTGGGATGAAGCGGCTCGGGCTAACCTTACATGTCATCGCACATGAGACTTGCTCCACGCTTGACGTGTAACTTGCTTTGCACAAGTGGCTTTGCGGGTGTCTGTCTCTCCCACCATAGTATAGATCCAATTTACACTTTGCACTTGATAGCACTTGTATCAACGTTGTGGTTCAGTTTCGTAGGTAAGATCCATTCTTGTTCGAAAGCCCCAAACCACGTAAAACATGCAAAGAAAATTAGAGGCGTCTAACTTGTTTTTGCAGGGGTTTTGTGATGTGATATGGCCATCATGTGATTGTGATTATATTTGATGTATGCAATGATCCTTGTTGTAATATAGCAACCGGCAGGAGCCTAATGGTTGTCTTTAATTCTGTTAAGACCTGCGTGTCTATTCATCTTGTAATAGCTTTATTCCAAGTAGTTGTAATAGTTGCTAGTGATGATGGACAACCATGAAGCGGCGCCATTGACCTTGACGCAATGCTGGTGATGATGGAGATCATGTTCGTGCTTTGGAGATGGAGATCAAAGGCGCAAGAAGAAAGGGCCATATCATATCACACTAATTATGAATTGCCTGTGATGTTAATCCTTTATGCATCTTGTATTGCTTAGATCGCGACGGTAGCATTATAAGATGATCCCTCTCACTAAATATCAAGTAATAAAGTGTTCACCCTTAGTTGGCACCGTTGCTAAGACTCGTCGTTTCGAAGCATCTCGTGATGATTAGATGTGATAGATTCTACGTGTGCATACAACGGGTGCAAGCCAGATTTGCACATGCGGAAACTAAGGTTATCTTGACGAGCCTAGCATGTACAGACATGGTCTCGGAACACGGAATACCGAAAGGTAGAGCATGAGTCATATATATGATATGATGAACATGAAGATTGTTCGCCGATGAAACTACATCTTCTCTCGTGAAGATCGGACTTGGTGTAGTGGACTTGGTTCGTGTAATCACTAAGACAATGTGAGGGATGTTGTTTTGAGTGGGAGTTCACCTAGTTAATTTAAGAATTAAATTAGAACTCAATTTATCATAAACTTAGTCTAAACTACTTGCAAATTTGTTGTAGATTATGGCGACCCCCTCCATCAATTTCAATGCGTTCCTAGAGAAAGAAAAGCTTAAGAACAATGGAAGCAATTTCACGGACTGGTTCCGTGGACTGAAGATCGTCCTCAGGGTTGGTCAGTTGACCTATGTGCTGATGGTCAATAAGACCACCAATTTCAAGAGACAGGGCAAGCCTAAGAACAAGGGCAACTTCAAGAAGGACGGCAAGAAAGCTGCTGCACCTGCAAAGAAGCCCAATGCTGGTCCCAAGCCTGAAACTAAGTGCTTCTACTGCAAGGGTGCTGGTCACTGGAAGCGTAACTGCCCCAAGTACCTGGCGGATCTGAAGAATGGCAACATCAAGAAGAAAGGTATATTTGATATATATGTTATTGATGTGTATCTTACTAGTAATCGTAGTAGTGCCTGGGTATTTGATACTGGTTCGGTTGCTCATATTTGTAACTCGAAACAGGAGCTGCGGAATAAACAAAGACTAGCGAGAGACGAGGTGACGATGCGCATTGGAAATGGCTCCAAGGTTGATGTGATCGCCGTCGGCACGCTCCCTCTACATCTACCTTCGGGATTAGTTTTAAAATTTGAATAATTGTTATTTGGTGCCTGCGTTAAGCATGAACATTAGATCTGGATCTTGTTTATTGCGAGACGGTTACTCTTTTAAGTCCGAGAATAAAGGTTGTTCGATTTATATGAGTAATATCTTTTATGGTAATGCACCTGAGATGAATGGTTTATTCTTACTGAATCTTGATAGTAGTGATACACATGTTCACAACATAGAAGCTAAACGAACAAAATTGAATGATAATTCTACATACATGTGGCACTGTCGTCTTGGTCACATTGGAGTGAAGCGTATGAAGAAACCCCATTCTGATGGACTTCTTGAATCACTTGATTTTGAATCACTTGAAAGATGCGAAGCATGTCTAATGGGAAAAGTGACTAAGACTCCATTCTCTGGAATAATGGAGCGAGCTATAGACTTATTGGAAATAATACATACCGATGTGTGCGGTCCAATGAGTGTAGCATCGCGTGGTGGATATCGTTATGTTCTCACTTTCACGGATGACTTAAGTAGATATGGGTATGTCTACTTTATGAAACATAAGTCCGAAACTTTCGAGAAGTTTAAGGAATTTCAAAGTGAAGTGGAAAATCATCGTAACAAGAAGATTAAGTTTCTGCGTTCTGACCGCGGAGGTGAATATCTAAGTTATGAGTTTGGCATGCATTTAAAGAAATGTGGAATACTTTCGCAGTTGACACCGCCGGGAACACCACAGCGTAATGGTGTGTCCGAACGTCGTAATCGAGCTCTCTTAGATATGGTTTGGTCTATGATGTCTCTTACAGATTTACCACTATCGTTTTGGGGCTATGCATTAGAGACAGCCGCATTCACTTTAAATAAGGCACCATCTAAATCCGTTGAAACGACACGTACGAATTGTGGTTTGGCAAGAAACCTAAGTTGTCGTTCCTAAAAGTTTGGGGTTGCGAAGCATATGTAAAGAAGTTACAACCTGATAAGCTTGAACCCAAAGCGGAGAAATGCGTCTTCATAGGATACCCTAAAGAAACAATTGGGTATACCTTCTATCATAGATCCGAAGGCAAAGTTTTCGTTGCTAAGAATGGATCCTTTCTTGAGAAGGAGTTTCTCTCGAAGGAAGTGACTGGAAGGAAAGTAGAACTCGATGAGGTTATTGAACCTTCTCTCGGATTTGAGAGTAGCGCAGCACCGGAAGATGTTTTTGTGCCGCCTGCACCAATTGGAGAGGAAGCTAATGATAATGATCATGAAACTTCAAACGAAGTTGCTGCTGAACCTCGCAGGTCAACGAGGGTTCGTACCACTCCTGATTGGTATGACTCTGCCTTGAACGTCATGTTGGTAGACAACGCTGATGACCCTGCGACGTATGAAGAAGCTATGGTGAGCCCAGATTCCGACAAATGGCTAGAAGCCATGAAATCCGAAATGGGATCCATGTATGAAAACCAAGTATGGACTTTGGTGGACTTACCGGATGGCCGTAAGGCTGTCGAGAACAAATGGATTTTCAAGAGAAAAACAGATGCTGATGGTAATGTTACCGTCTATAAAGCTCGACTTGTTGCGAAAGGGTTCCGACAAATTCAAGGAGTTGACTATGATGAGACATTCTCACCAGTAGCGAAGCTAAAGTCTGTGAGGATTTTGTTAGCAATTGCTGCACATTTCGATTATGAGATTTGGCAGATGGATGTCAAAATGGCATTCCTTAATGGTGACATTGAGGAAGAGTTGTATATGGTACAACCCAAGGGTTTTGTCGATCCTAAAGATGCTGACAAGGTATGCTCTTCAGCGCTCCATTTATGGACTAAAGCAAGCATCCCGGAGTTGGAATCAACGTTTTGATAAAGTAATCAAAAACTTTGGATTTATACAAACTTATGGAGAAGCTTGTATTTACAAGAAAGTGAGTGGGAGCTCTGTAGCATTCCTAGTACTATATGTAGATGACATATTGTTGATTGGGAATGATATAGAACTTCTTAATAGTGTCAAAACCTATTTGAATAATAGTTTTTCAATGAAGGATCTTGGCGAAGCGGCATATATTCTAGTATCAAGATTTATAGAGATAGATCAAGACGCCTAATAGCGCTTTCACAAAGTACATACTTAGACAAAGTTATAAAGAAGTTTAGAATGGAAGAGAGCAAGAAAGGGTTCGTGCCCATGTTGTCAGGTAAGACCTTGAGTAAGACTCAAAGTCCAGCTACGGCAGAAGATAGAGAAAAGATGAATAATATTCCCTATGCCTCGGCCATAGGTTCTATCATGTATGTCATGCTGTGTACAAGACCGGATATAGCACATGCTGTTAGTTTGACTAGCAGATATCAAAGTGATCCTGGAATGGAACACTGGACAGCGGTCAAGAATATCCTGAAGTACCTAAAGAGGACTAAGGATATGGTTCTTTCTTATGGAGGTGATAAACAGCTTGTTGTAAACGGTTACACCGATGCTAGTTGGAACACCGATCCGGATGACTTGAAGTCATAGTCGGGATACGTATTTATTTTGAATGGTGCTGCAGTGAGCTGGAGGAGTGCCAAGCAAAGCATTGTGGCGAAATCTTCAACTGAATCGGAATACATAGCTGCTTCGGAGGCTGCACAAAAAGCCATATGGATGAAGGAATTCATTACTGAACTTGGCGTGGTTCCCAGTGCGTTGGACCCGATGGCCATCTACTGTGACAACACAGGTGCCATAGCTAATGCACAGGAGCCAAGGTCACATAGCAAGCTGAAGCACATCAAGCTACGTTTCCACGCTATTCTCGGGTATGTCCGAGATGGTGACATAAAGATTTGCAAAGTACACACTGATCTGAATGTGGCAGATCCGTTGACTAAACCTCTCCCTAGAGCAAAGCATGACCAGCACCAGAACGCCATGGGTGTTAGGTATATTACCATGTAATCTAGATTATTGACTCTAGTGCAAGTGGGAGACTGTTGGAGATATGCCCAAGAGGCAATAATAAAAGTGGTTATTATTATATCTTTGTGTTTATGATGAATGTTTACATCCCATGCTATAATTGTATTATTAGGAAACACTAATACATGTGTGTTTTGTAAACATAAAAGAGTCCCTAGTAAGCCTCTTGTTGAACTAGCTTGTTGATTAATTGATGATCATGGTTTCCTGATCATGAACATTGGATGTAATTAATAACAAGGTTATATCATTAGGAGAATGATGTGATGGACACACACCCATAGTAAGCGTAGCATAAGATCAAGTCATTAAGTTCGTATTGCTATAAGCTTTTAAATGCATAGTAACCTAATCCTTCGACCATGAGGTTGTGTTAATCACCATCACCGGATGGGTACTTTGATGACATCAAACACCGCTTCGTAACTGGGTGGTTATAAAGGTGTCATTGGGTATTCTGAAAGTATGTGTTGAAGCGCATGGACCAAGATTGGGATTTGTCCATCCATATGACAGATAGATATGCTCTGGGCCCTCTCGGTGGAATGTCATCTAGTTAGCTTACAAGCATGTGACTGGGTCACAAGGGATGACATAACATGGAACGAGTAATGAGTACTTATCAGTAACGAGGTAGAACTAGGTATGGAGATATCGACTATCAAACCTCGGATAAGTATAGTATCGCGAGACAAAGGGAATTGGTTTCGTATGTAAATGGTTCTATCGATCACGAAGTCATCGTTGAGTATGCGGGAGCCATTATGGATCTTCAGGTCCCACTGATGGTTATTGATAGGAGATGTGTCTCTGTCATGTCTACATATTCACGAACCGTAGGGTGACACACTTAAGGTTCGAAGTTGTTTTAAGTAGATATGGAATGTGCGTTGGAGACCGAATGTTGTTCGGAGTCTCGGATTGGATCCAGGACATCACGAGGAGATCCAGAATTGTCCGGAGAATAAGATTCTATATTGGGGATCATTTTTTGAGTTAGGAAATGTTCCGGAGTATTTGTATGAGGATTCTAGAAGGTTTCAGAATGTTCCGGAAGGTTCTGGAAGATTTCTTGGAGTTTGCTTGAAAACCAAGAAAGGATCAAGGAGTCCTTGTGGGGCAAGACAAGGAGTCGTGGGGGAGGAGGACTCCTCCCCCCCTCCCAATCTGCCGGCCAAGGGAGAGAGGAGTCCTACAAGGACTCCACCTCTCCATGGCGCCTCCCCCCTTTAAATAGAGGGGTGGGGGCGCCACCCCCTGGCCCTCCTCCACTACTCCAATCCTAGCCGCCTCTCTCCTCCTCCTTTCTTCTGCTCAGGCTTAGGCGAAGCCCTGCAGAATTATCTACTCCACCACCACCACCACGCCGTCGTGCTGCTGGGATTCCGTGGAGATGATCTACTACCTCCGCTGCTCGCTGGAACGAGGAGAGGAAGGTCTGCTTCGACTCCGTACGTGTGACCGACTGCGGAAGCGCTGCCGGAACGCGGCGCCGGAAGGATCGTCCACTCGATCTTGAGATCGGCAAGTGATCGACTACATCAACCAAGAGATCCAATCTCGTAACGCTTTCGGATCTACAAGGGTTAGTACAGATCTATCTCGTTGCACATGTCTAATAGATTAGATCTTGGCTTTTATGTAGATTAGATCTGGGTTTTGTTCATTCTTGCGGTAGAAATTTTTTGTTTTCCATGCTACGAACCCATCAGTAGTTTGGGGCTTTATTACTATCTTGTACTTATGCCATGCTTTACTATTTATTTAAGATTGTGCATGGAGCACCTGTACTGTTTTGGATGCAGAGTGTTTTCGCGGTATCGACAAGCCCAGTCACATTTTCGGGTTCCCCGTTGTTTACAGCCATTGACGCAAACCTTGGGTCCGTCTCGGAGTCGGCCAACTTCGTTGCGGGTAGCTTAATGGGGTGGCCCCCTGAAATATTTTATGAATCCTGTGATCGCTTTGTCGTGAATGCCTCGTTGGGTTTTGAGTTGGTTTTTCCGAGGTTGATCGAGTGTGTGTTGCTATTTGTGCACCCCTGCAGGGTAAATCTTTCTAAAAGCCGTGTCCGCGGTTATGGACGACTTGGAGCACAGTTTCTCGATCATAGACAAGTATAACTAAAGTACCGTCTTTAATTTGACTAAATAACTGACTAGTAAATAGAGCAACACTCAAGGATTGATTAATAAAACTACCAACGGATGGGTTGTTCGTTCGCTTTCTCGTTGGTAAGCGAGAAGGAGGATGGATCTGTTACTTTACACTGTTATAACTGTTGTTTCTAATTAACGGACATCCGTCTATCATTGGTTAGGCGGATGGTTAGCGAGTATCCATAGGTTTGTTAGTTATTATCTTTTGCTGCAATTGCGTCACCCCAGGTATATGTCCCCTTTAGAGGCATAAAGACTTGCTGAGTATCCCTAGGGTCTCACACGATAAATTGTTTGATTCAGATGAACAGGTGTATTCGCAAGATGGATACTGGGTGGAGGAGACAGATTATGTTGGCAATGATCACTCGGTGTAGAGATTCAGGGGATGGGGATCCGTGAGATCTGTGGGTGGGATGTGCTTAGTTATGTGGCATCTTATGCCGATTTGCTTCTTGTCCGTACTCGGATCTTGTTTCCCGCTTCCGCTTGATACTCTGTTGATTGATGTATGAGGAGCTATCCTACACTATTATCTATATCTCGAATATTTGGATCTTGCCGTATGGCGTTGCAATATTTCTATTTCTTTTAGATGGTATGGCTCTGAGAACTGTTGTAAGGTAGCTTGCATACATGCTCACGTGTGTATGTATTTGATCTCTTCGCCTGTTGCCTACGCCGCTCGCTCTTGTCCCGATGTTCTTGGAAGTGGTTAGGACGGCCGACGGGTCTACACGTGGGTGACCCCTGGGCCCCCGCTGTACTATTTTAACCACTTTTGGTTCATCCAGGCTTGAACTTAGAGTGTAGGGTCCGAGGTTGTTACAATTGGTATCAGAGCCATCCCGCCCTTCAGGGTCTTAGCCAAATGGTCGTTGTCAGTATAGCAAATATTTTGGTAGCTATGTATACTAGGGAAAAACAAAATGCGAGAGTAGGACTGCTTCCATTTTTCTTCTTACCCACCCACCCACCCTTTTCTTGTAAGGAAGTGTAACGTTTTCAATCCTCTTCTAAAAATTCAAACTAGGATTCACGTGTTCTGGGTTCCGTAGTACCATAGGTTGTGTGTGTGTAATTCCTTGTCTATCTGTTGCATCCAACTTGTTGCCGCTATCTGCCTTTTGGTTATCAATTGTTGGTACATGCCATACCGACAGGCTTTTGGTAAACCGACGCGATCTATCTGATACGTTGTAAACTGACGTGATCTGTCTTACTCTTTGTTATCCGACGCTATCTTGTTAGGGGTGTTTGTTTTCCGTAGTTGCTAATCTTAGGTTCATCTTAAGAAGGAAGGGAGTTGGGATAGGTGTTTTACTTATTCACGTGCGGAGTAATGATTTGAGTGCGCGATGGAGTCGCGACCATGCCACTACTTTTATCATTCGCTCTTGTATATTGAATTGGTAGAGTTACTAATCTTGATTCGTTAAGTGATTTTGCGCATATAGTGGTGTTTTAATGCCGAAATTTGCGGAAATTTTTTCTTTGATAGCTTTGTGTACCACACTCCTTGTTCAGTCGTGTGCGATATGCTTAATATCTTCTAGGTGCTTCGAACTTTGTTGATATTTTAATATCATCTAAGCGATTTGTATCCTTTAATCTTGGTTAATTCCATTTTGGTACTATTTTGGATTATTATTATGCTCCATTATGGTACTGACTTGAGTTTTATATCAACCCCAGGATGGCACCACCACTCCGCAATGAGGAGGACATACCACCTGAACTGGGGGCTGCGTTGGCAAGTATTGCTAATGCCTTGGGAGCAATGCAGCAGAACCAGCAACGCTTTGAAGAAAGTGTCAGGAGGAATGAGTTTGTTCCGCTACCTCCACCTCCCAAGCGAGGAGACATCAAGGGCTTTCTAAAGTTTAACCCACGCCACTTTGAGGTGTCTGATCAGCCTCTGGATGCTGATGATTGGCTTCGTGAGATGTCAAGGTTGCTGATGACTTCTGATGTTCTAGAGCAAGAATGGGTAAAATGTGCCACTCACCTTCTGAAGGGAGACGCAGCTCTATGGTCAGAGAATTACCTGAAGGCAAACCACTCTGGTTTTCAGCCTACTTGGGAACAGTTCACTGGGGCTTTCAAAGAGCAATATCTGTCAGAAATTGTCATGGAAAGGATGAAGGAAGTGTTTCTCAACCTCAAGCAGGGCAATGATAATGTCAATACCTATATCAGAAACTTCATTAATCTTTCTCGGTATGGTGGCGATGAGATCTCTGATGACAAGAAGAAGCAAAAGAGGTTCAGGCAAGGGCTCAATGCATCTATCAAATATGCAATCACTCATGCAAGGCCGGGGTCTTTTCTAGAACTCCAACATACAGCTCTATAGGAAGAAGCAAGTAGGCAAGTGTTCGAGGAGTCCAAGAAACACAGTCGTGACGCAGCAAGCTCTTCAGCTATGACAGCTCCTTCTAAGTGCCGTGTGTGGGTTCCTAATACCGCACCGCCGCTCCCGGCTCCACCAAGACCTTCAAGCTACGCGGCAAGGCCACCAAACTCCTTCACCGCTGCTCCTAGGGGCTACAACCACAACTACCCTGGAGCGCCTGGCGGAGTCCCTGGCTACGCTGCTCCACGTCCACCTGGTGCTTGTTACACTTGTGGGAACTCTGGGCATCAACACTGGAGTTGTCCCATGAACAACAAAGCTCTTCCTCCACCACCTCCAAGACCTGCAGCAAGTTCTTCTATGGTTCGTGCACCTCCACCTCGGGCTCTCAACATCAACAACAAGCCTGGGTCCACTGTTGCTCGTGCCAACTGTGTCAACGTCGCTCAAGCTGAACATGCACCTGGAGTTGTGATGGGTACGCTTTCTGTCAACTCAGTTCCTGCACGAGTTTTGTTCGATTCTGGTGCATCGCATTCTTTTGTTTCTCACAAGTTTGCAAATGAGAATGAGTTAACAATGGATGTGCTTCCTAAGCGCTTGATGGTCCTTTCTCCTGGGGCAACAATGGCATCTTCCAAAATCAGCCATGGCAATCAAATTGAGATTGGTGGCTCTTCGTTCCCGGCTTCCTTAATTATTCTGGGCAACTCTGACATCGATGTTATCTTGGGCATGGATTGGTTAACAACAAATGCATATGTGATTGATTGTGCTGAACGCTTGGTTTCTCTGAAAATTCCCGAAGGCCATATAGTCTATTCTCCAAGTCTGACTCCTGCAATTCATCTTTTCTCTTTGGCGGCTCTGAATGATGATGCTATGGATGCTATTCAGAGTGTTCCGGTGGTCCATGAGTTCCCAGATGTTTTTCCTGAAGAGTTGCCAGGTATGCCTCTTGATCGTGAGGTCGAGTTTGTGACTGAGCTTGAATCTGGTACCGCTCCTATCTCCAAGCGGCCTTATAAAATGGGTCATGCTGAATTGGCTGAACTCAAACGTCCGCTTGACGAACAAGAGAAGTTGGGCTTCATTCAGCACAGCACTTCTTCTTGGGGTAGCCCAACCATCTTTGTGAAGAAGCGAGACCGGGCTGATAGACTTTGTGTTGACTATCAGGCTCTCAATGCTAAAACCATCAAGAATAAATATCCCCTTCCGCGGATTAATGATCTCTTCGATCAGCTAGCTGGAGCTGTGGTATTCTCTAAGCTTGACTTGAGAAGTGGATATCATCAAATCAAGATTCACAAGGAAGATGTTCCCAAAACAGCTTTCACCACCCGCTATGGCCTGTATGAGTACACGGTCATGTCTTTCGGTCTCACCAACGCACCTGCCACCTTCTCGAGGCTTATGAACTCGGTTTTCATGGAGTATCTTGATAAGTTCGTCGTGGTCTATCAAGATGACATTCTAGTCTATTCTAAGTCAAAGGAAGAACATGAAGAACACCTTCGGTGTGTCCTAAACAAGCTTCGTGAGAACCACGTGTATGCAAAGTTCTCCAAGTGTGAATTTTGGCTTCCCGAAGTCACCTATCTTGGTCACGTCATCTCTGCTAAGGGCATTGCCGTCAACCCAGAAACTGTTCGGACAATTGTTGAGTGGCTTCCACCCAAAAATGACAAGAAGTCCGAAGTTTCCTTGGTTTGGCTAGTTACTGCCTTCGCTTCGTCCAGAACTTCTCGAAGATTGCGAAGCCTCTTACCGATCTCCTCAAGACAGGCAAGAAATACCTTTGGTCTCCTGCATGTCAAGCAAGCTTTGAAACACTCAAAGAGAAGCTCACTTCCAATCCAGTCTTGATTCCTCCAGATACATCAAAGCCTTTCCAGATATTCCGTGACGCCTCCTTGCAAGGATTGGGTGCGGTCCTTATGCAAGAAAAGCAAGTCGTTGCTTATGCTTCTCGTCAGTTGAAAACTCATGAGCTCAATTATCCAACACATGACCTCGAACTCGCAGCAGTTGTCTTTGCTTTGAAAGTATGGAGGCACTACTTGCTTGGCAACCGTTGTGAGATCTTTTCTGATCACGAGTCTGAAGTATATCTTCACACAACCTGATCTCAACCTTCGTCAGAGGAGGTGGATTAAAGCAATTAATGATTTCGATCTGACAATCAACTACACTCCTGGTAAAGCTAATGTCATGGCCGATGCTCTCAGCCGAAAAGCTTATGTCAACAACCTCATGGTGGAAGAACAACAGCCTCTCTTGTGCGAGGAATTCCGCCAGCTCAACCTTGAAATTGTGGATCAAGGGTATCTTCTGAATCTTCTGGCAACCCCTCTCTTGGAAGAAAAAGTTCGCTCCATTCAGCTTGGTGATCCTTACACCAAAAAGATCATCTCCAACATTCAGCTGCCGAAGTATGAGTCCTTCCACGTCGATGACCAAGGCACGCTATTCTTTGAGCACCGGATGTTCGTTCCGAAGTATCCGGGGTTGAGAGAGCAAGTTCTTAAAGAAGCTCATGATTCTGTTCTTTCTATCCACCCTGGCAGCACTAAGATGTACATGGATCTAAAAACACAATATTGGTGGCCTGGTTTGAATCGATATTGTGCCAAGTATGTCTCGGAGTGTGATGTCTGCCGCAGAGTTAAAGTTGTCCATCAGAAACCTTCCGGTCTTCTACAGCCATTGAAGCCTCCAGAATGGAAATGGGAGAAAGTAGAGATGGACTTCATAACTGGTTTTCCAAGGTCGCAGAAGGGCAACAATGCAATCTTTGTTGTCATCGACAGGCTTTCTAAAGTGGCTCACTTCTTTCCCGTCAAGGAAACAATTTCTGCAATTCAGTTGGCGGAGCTCTATATCAACATAATTGTCTCTCTGTATGGGGTTCCTCTTGAGATCAGCTCAGACCGTGGAAGCATCTTCACTTCCAAGTTCTGGGGAAGTTTCCAAAATGCTTTGGGAACAAAGTTGAACTTCAGCACTGCTTATCACCCTCAGTCGCAAGGACAAGTTGAAAGGATCAATCAGATTCTGGAAGATATGCTCCGTGCTTGCGTCATCTCTTTCGGCATGAAGTGGGAAGAATGTCTTCCTTATGCTGAATTCTCTTACAACAATAGCTTCCAGAAGAGTCTAAAGATGGCACCATTTGAGGTTCTCTATGGACGCAAATGCAGAACTCCGATTGGTTGGTCGGGCGCCGGTGAAAGAACATTGTTTGGCCCCGACATTGTAACTCAAGCGGAGGAGAAGGTTCACATCATTCTTGAAAACCTGAAGGTTGCTCAAAGTCGCCAGAAGAGCAACTACGACAGAAAGCACACGGACATGGAGTATGTCCCTGGTGATCTCGTTTACCTTCGTGTCACTCCCATGAGAGGCACGCACCGGTTTGGTATCAAAGGAAAGCTGGCTCCTAGATACATCGGCCGTTTCAAAGTTCGTGGAAGAAAAGGAGAAGTTGCTTATGCTCTTGAGCTCCCTGAAAAACTCAAGGTCCATGATGTTTTCCATATCTCTCAACTCAAGAAGTGCTTCAAGGATCCCGGCAGGACCGTGGACCATGAGCTCATCAATCTCCAAGAAGACATGTCTTATCAAGAACACCCCACAAAAATCCTAGAAGTCGCAGAAAGAAAGACTCGCAGCAAGTCTATCAAGTTCTGTAAGGTGCAGTGGTCGCACCATTCCGTTGATGAAGCCACTTGGGAACGCGAGGATGAGCTCCGTGCCAAGTATCCTACCCTCTTCGTGTATTCTTCTTCTTCTTCATAGAATCTCGGGGCGAGATTCCTGTTTAGTGGGGGAGAGTTGTAGCATCCCATCTGTCTAACATCTGTAATGCTACATGGTCTAATAATAAAATGCTACTTCCTACATATAATTGCTGCATCATAATTATATCATGCTCATGTCATCATGCCATCTTGCATTTGAGCATCATATAAAACCCTTTTCATTTGGTTGTTTTTTCATATGCATTTATCAATTGTAGTTGGTTCTTAATAAAATGTATTTGCTTCTTGATGAATTTCTCATGCCCAAGTCGAGTTGGGGGCATCTCTCTTTTAACTCCACCACCTTTCTTGTCACCACCTTATAATTCCACCATCCATAGCATGTGTGGGCTTTTGCATCTTATTTGGTTCTTGTCTAGCTCACACCATTAGGATGGACCTTGTCACATATTTGATCTTCTATATGGGTTGTTTCGAATGGAGAGCATGACTAAATATAAGTGAGGCCAACAACCTTCTTAGTGGAACCACACACTAATATTGTCTATTTATAATCACTCATGCTTGATTTAGTTCATACCATATGAAGGATCCGACTTGTATAAACCATGCTTGGCCTTTACCCAATGGGTGCATGCATCAAATATGGTAGACTTTTGAATTATATTTGTTTTTACAAGTACAAGGAGATTCTACTTGATCATGCATGCTCCATGCAATAGAAACTCTCCACCTTCCTCCCCACGGCAACCTCAAACTCCACCGTGGCCATGCTACCTTGACGGCCACCGTGCTTCGCCGATCGTCGTGGATCACCGGAGCCTAGTCGCCGTGTCCCTGGAGCGTCGCAAGGTGTGGCTGGAGCCTCTCGATTCATGGAGCAAGGAGGAGGTGGCTTGAACACGTCGCGTTCGTCTTCGCCCTGGCTGTGAGCCGCAGAACACCGTCTCCGTACACTGCCTCGCTCGCCGGACATCTCGCCTCCAGCATGCTCGGTGAGCTACCAACCTCGCCCCGCTTTTCCTCCGACCTCACCGTGCTCTGACCTCGCTCTGCCACTCGCCACCACTGACACGCAGGCGCACACCTGTTGTCGCTGCATGATCTGTTCCGCTCGTCCTAGTCCACAACTCCGACCACTTCTGGCGAAACCAAGGACACCAACCTGTAGCCCTATCATCTCTCTTTCTAAAGAACCAAACCATGCCATAAACGGAGTTCTACAGCCGTAGGAATCATCCAGCAAAGTCGGGAGAAAATCATCATTAATCTGTTTTTGTCTGTCCGTCAGACTACGATCGGTTCCTGTACCTCTGTTCCCGCCTCTGTGTCGGCCACCTCCGTCCAGCTCTGGTGCCGCTACGCACACCTCTAGAAAGAGGGTATCTCCCTCTAACCTCCAAGCTCGGCCTTGCTGAAAACGATGTTCTACATCCCTCGTAATCTCATGTCGAAGATCAGCAAGTCTCGCTGCAAAAACTAACAGAGTTGGACAATCAAACGACACTCTTTTTCTCTATGTTCCTCGCAAGCTTCTGACCTCTCTAGTGCATACCCGGTGCCAAACTTTGCGCATACCTCTTCTCGGTAGTACCATCTTCACGCAGAAGCAAATCTCGCTCAAAACGAATCACTGAAGCACTCAATATCATCCTCCAAAGTTTGCTCAACTACATGGTCACGGGTCGATGTTACAGTTTCAGAGATAGACGCGCTCCTCCACTGTTCTTCTCTTTCTCGCATCTCACGTCGTCTCTTTCCTCTCTCTGCGCGCAAACGGCAGCGAGCAGGCCACCATCGCCCCGTTATCCGCATCATCATCTCCGTTCTTATCCACCCCGAGGCGAGTCCTCGAACCCTAGACCCCTCTTACCTAGCGCCGCAGCCCCATCTTCGCCTGCCACATCACATCACCAAGGCCGTCGCTATGGGCTGGTTCCCACGGCCGCTGTAGTCGCTGTCGGGACGAGCCGAGCAGTGGAGAGGTACCACCGTTCTCGTTCGCTTCTAACCCGTAGCAGGAGGAGGCCGGAGCCGCAGGGAGCGTCAACATCGTCTTCCTCCCGACAGTACCTGGAGTCGTAGCCTCCCACACGCCTTCCTAAGGCTGCAGTCTTCTCCGACCCTAATTCTCACGAGAATCGGTCGAGGTAAGACCCCCCGTCCCTTCTATGTCCTCCCCATATCCCCTCCGGCCCAATCTGAGCCCGCCTTGATGGATTTCTACGCATACGTGCACCCTCTCGCCATGCCTGAACAAAAACCATCCTAGCTCTATTTGATATATCGTGTACCTCCCTTTTCCAATACAAACATGAGGCTAGTTTAGTGGCTGAAGCCCCATGCCTTAAGCCATGTGGTCTAGTTGGTCCTGAGTTCAAATCTCAGCTACGTCTTGCAGTTGCCTCTTTTGGGTTTTCTGAAAATTCGGAGAAACATTGCAGCAGTCCTCTATAGCCTTTAGTTTCGTCAGAAACAAACATCCGACAATGTTTTAAAAGAATCTCGTGTCTGTATTCTATCACCAACTCGATCCTGGTTTAGTGGCTGGAAGCACCATGCACAAACCCTGTAGTCCTGAGATCAAATCCTGCTGGTGGACTAATTAAATCTCGTTTAAACCCTTTTTTTTACTCTGAGTTTTTAGTGTGTTCTGAACCTGAAAACTGGTGACACAAATTCAGTTAGAAACTTTTAGCAAGGACATCCATGTACTTGTAAGCATGAATACATCTGCACCCCTGGTCATAAATTCCTTGCTGAAGACCCCTCCCCTATCAAATATTTTATCTCGCAAACTATGCTAGCACTAATTCAAAATGTTTTCGGAATGGAAACTTAATGATATTGTGCAAAAATTTCGGAATATGAACTTGAAACAAATTAACTGTTTGGTTAATCCTAATTAGTCAAACTATTAAACTTTTTGCTTTTTCGATTAAAAACCGAAATAATTCATAACTTTTACACTGTATTCCCGAATTTGACAAATAATATGTCTAAATCGATCAGCGCGACGAGCCCATTCTATTTATGCATTCCATGTTCTGTTTTGCGGCATGCATCATATAAATATTAAAAATCAGAACTGTTTATGGTAATAAAACTTGACCAAATAATTAATAAAATGAGTTATTCTTGTCCCCACACCTCACCCTTGCCATGCTACATTATTGCCATGTAAATTGTGCATCATTCATCATGGCATGCTTGTTTGCTTATCGCATTTTATTCATATGCTGGTGCACTTTATTTATGTTGGCCCTTGTTTGTTTGGTTCTTCTTTCGAATAGATGCCGAGCAAGGGAATTATCAAGAATCCTAGGAGTACTATCCAGATCCATCTCTCGCTTCAACTGAGTTGCCAGGCAAGCACTACCACATGCTTGCATACATATAGTACCTATTGCTTCTATCTTATTCTTGCATCATGGAGTCGCGAGTGCATTAAATTGAATCCCAAGTATTGCATGGCCTTTACTTTTAAACCCCACCGAAGCTTGTTCCTCCATCCTATGAGCCATTACTACAGGAGTTGTTTGAGCCATGCGAGTCGTAGAACAGCATGTGTAGGGTATGTGAGTGTCTGATGGATAATGAGGTACTTAAACAACTTAACCTAAGTAGTAATGGGATAACTAATGAAAGAGGCA
This sequence comes from Avena eriantha, assembly GCA_910589775.1. Classification (NCBI taxonomy): domain Eukaryota; kingdom Viridiplantae; phylum Streptophyta; class Magnoliopsida; order Poales; family Poaceae; genus Avena; species Avena eriantha. The sequence goes on along the minus strand of OU342743.1, from coordinate 392,188,471 downwards.
CCGGTGAGCAATATCTGTTATTTGGTTTTTCATGCTCACTTGTGTCCCGTAGGACCCCGAGTACTTGATTCCTGTTCCTTGACTATTCGCACTATCCACATCCGGAGGCCTTATGACCCCCCTGAGCTAGAGCTTGATTCATTTTTATTTCTTGGGGCCATAGAGTAGTTTGGGGCTTTATTACTATCATGTACTTATGCCATGCTTTACTGTTTTATTTAAGATTGTGCGTGGAGCACCTGTACTGTTTTGGATGCGGAGTGTTTTCGTGGTATCGACAAGCCCAGTCACATTTTCGGGTTCCCCGTCGTTTACAGCCATTGATGCAAACCTTGGGTCCGTCTCGGAGTCGGCCAACTTCGTTGCGGGTAGCTTAATGGGGTGGCCCCCTGAAATATTTTATGAATCTTATGATCGCTTTGTCGTGAATGCCTCGTTGGGTTTTGAGTTGGTTTTTCCGAGGTTGATCGAGTGTGTGTTGCTATTTGTGCACCCCTGCAGGGTAAATCTTTCTGAAAGCCGTGTCCGCGGTTATCGACGACTTGGAGCACAGTTTCTCGATCATAGACAAGTATAACTAAAGTACCGTCTTTAATTTGACTAAATAACTGACTAGTAAATAGAGCAACACTCAAGGATTGATTAATAAAACTGCCAACGGATGGGTTGTTCGTTCGCTTTCTCGTTGGTAAGCGAGAAGGAGGATGGATCTGTTACTTTACACTGTTATAACTGTTGTTTCTAATTAACGGACATCCGTCTATCATTGGTTAGGCGGATGGTTAGCGAGTATCCATAGGTTTGTTAGTTATTATCTTTTGTTGCAATTGCGTCACCCCAGGTATATGTCCCCTTTAGAGGCATAAAGACTTGCTGAGTACCCCTAGGGTCTCACACGATAAATTGTTTGATTCAAATGAACAGGTGTATTCGCAAGATGGATACTGGGTGGAGGAGACGGATTATGTTGGCAACGATCACTCGGTGTAGAGATTCCGGGGATGGGGATCCATGAGATCTGTGGGCGGGATGTGCTTAGTTATGTGGTATCTTATGCCGATTTGCTTCTTGTCCGTACTCGGATCTTGTTTCCCACTTCCGCTTGATACTCTGTTGATTGATGTATGAGGAGCTATCCTACACTATTATCTATATCTAGAATATTTGGATCTTGCCGTATGGCGTTGCAATATTTCTATTTCTTTTAGATGGTATGGCTCTGAGAACTGTTGTAAGGTAGCTTGCATACATGCTCACTTGTGTATGTATTTGATCTCTTCGCCTGTTGCCTACGCCGCTCGCTCTTGTCCCGATGTTCTTGGAAGTGGTTAGAACGGCCGACGGGTCTACACGTGGGTGACCCCTAGGCCCCCGATGTACTATTTTAACCACTTTTGGTTCATCCAGGCTTGAACTTAGAGCGTAGGGTCCGAGGTTGTTACAGAAACCCTAGCCCCAGTCCGTCCTGTTGCCGCCGTACCGGACCTAGCAGTCCATCGCCGGCGCTCTCCTCGTACGTATGGATACTGACGGAGGTGTTGTACGTTCAGCACTTCCACGATCGTGAAGAAAGAACGGATCGTGGATCGTGGAACCGGAACGGATCGCGAGGACTGCACTGCATCAAGCGACGTGCTTCATCAATTCCGCAACTGCGCGGCTAGTGGTAATCCTCGTGGCCTTCTACCTGGATCTTGGGATCACCGCGTACGGAAAAAGTTTTGTTTATCTCTACGTGGCCCAACAGGTGGTACATAAGGAGAAGGTGCATAAGGCTATGCCAAAAGCTGGGCTAGCTAAGGTGCAGGATGGAGAGCATTATTCACAGCGCGACAATGTTGATATTGCTTCAGCTATGCGTGTAGATGACAAGCCATTGGAACTTGTTAGTGACAAGCTAGTTGAAGTGCATCCTCTTATTGCTGAGAGGAAGGATGTTGCAACATGTGTTTAGAAGGTTGTTTGTGTTGACACATGTGTTCAGACGGATGATAGTTGTGCTCCTGATGTTCCAGTGCATGTGGTGCAGCGGGGTATCAAGAGCAGTTTTCTTAGCACACCTGTGAGGCGTTTTGTTGGGACAGTTGTGCGGATGCATAGAGGCAAGGATGGACATGTTAGTCAGTTGTGTGGTCTAGGAATTACTCATCTCATGCAAGGTCATGCAAAGAAGGTCCATGTTCAGCAACCACGGGTTCCAACAAGAGTTGAGAAGAAGAAGAAAAATGGAGACGCAAGGAGGTGCAGGCGCCAAGGGATGTTTCAAGTCAAGTAAGCCGAGAGGGAGGTTGCGGAGTGGAAGGCAAGCAAGACTTGAAGATGGCGAAGACGCGTGAAGCTATTATTCATATCACGCCACCTTTCCGATCCAACCCGCATGCGTTGGGGACAACACTTCTTGAAGGGGGATGATGATATGGGCACGAAGGAGGAGGTGAAGCCTAATTTCAGGACTCCACCAAGCTAGGTGATGCGGGCATCCCACTGATGATTGGCACGCCAGGATAACCTACGGTATGTAATGATAAGTCTAAGGTTGTGTCAAATATTGTTGCTATGTTATTGAATCCAAGTCCAGGTTAGGTTCGAGTCCGTTTGTGTGTTCGGTTTGGGTCTATCCAACCGACTAGTTGTAGGCCTCCTATATAAAGGAGCCAGCCGCCTAGGCTTTAGGGGAGTTCAATTGTTTAGTCTAAAAACTATATTGTGATCCATCGTGTATCATCCCTCTAGGGACGGTGATACCATTATCTATTATATCGAGTGATTTTCTGCGAAGGTTCTTGTGTGCCTCAAGGATTATCGAGTTGTGGTTTGAGGCATGTTGTTTATCAATACATTGCTTGCTGGATTGATTCCTCTTCTTCAGGTGACGTTCATCGGCATTATTGGAAGGATTACCATCCGGGTTGACTCGTTGTGAAAGATCGGGACAAAACTCTAGGATCATCGGCTTGATCCATATCAATAAGTCTTGGTAGAAGTAAAAAAGACATCACTGTTTCTTCTAACATCTTCAGGCATATGGAGTTTGACCGTCTAATGGTTACTCCTAAAGCTTCGACAATTTATTACACCACATATTCAGATGATGAGGATGTGATTGCCACATCAGATGGTTAACTTCTCTCTCATTTGTTGGTGTGGTGTAGGATATTGGTTTATATAAGTTTAGTCTTAGTTCATTATATGAACTCAAAGCATCGGGCTAGAAATTTGGATCTTTATCCAATAAAATTAACAATGCGCGTCAAAAATGGGTTGATATTACACAATTTCCAATAGTTTACCGATGAATGGCATGTGTTCTAATAGCACAGGTCTTCGTGACTTGGTAAACATTTATACATTTCTGATTGTACTAGAGATCATAATTTGGATTTTGTGGACATTTCAGAAATGGGTAGACGAGATTTTACACAATGTCTTCTTAACCGCCTTTCAAGTGGCGTTGACTTTATGTGGTATTCCCGTCCACCTCATGGACAGTCTAGGGGAATCCTTTTGGGTGTGAGAACTAGCACTATGGAGGTGTTGGATTGTTCGGATGGTGAGTACCATGTTAAACTCCATATCCGTAACAAATATGATAACTTCACATAGAGCCTAGTAGCCGTTTATGGGGTGGCCTAGGATGAATTTAAGGTTGACTTTCTTCGTGAACTGGTTAATCTACCAACATATAACCCATACCCCATTTTAATTAGGGGACTTCAACTTGCTAAGATTTCCATTCAAGAAGTTCAAAGGCTGGTTTAACAAACTTTGGCCTTTCTTATTCAACATGGTCATTGACTACTTGGATTTAAGAGATGTTTCGATGGTTGGAAGACAATTTACCTGGGCAAACACTCTCCCTGAACCCACAATACGAAAAGCTAGATCGTGTAATAATGGACTCTGATTGAGAAGAGAAATTCCCTATGGTCTTAGTATGTGATCTAGCCTATTGAGGCTTTGTCTGACCATGCTCCCATAATGTGACCGCTAGCACCCCTAGACCACAGTGTTCTCGCCGATTCAAGTTTGAACTTGGATAGCTCCACCAGGAAGAGTTATATGACATGGTCAAAAGTGTATGCGAGAGACTCGCAGTTGGCCGTACCCCGATACAAAGGTGGAACAATAAAATACGTGCACTACGCAAACACCTTGGTGGGTGAGCTCGACATATAGTAGGTATTCTTAAAAAGGAAAACTTAGACTATCAACCTTTATTGACGACCTCGAAGCATTGGTCAATGTTTGTATACTATCTACATATGAGATTGAGCTAAAGAGCCAATCTAATGCATAAATAGCAAAACTTCTACATGAATAGGAAGTCAAATAGTATCAATGTTCCAAAAGTCAATTCATACTGGAAGGATATGCGAATACAAGATTCTTCCATAGTGTCGCTAGTGGCAGACACATGAAGAAACTTATTCACTCTCTAATACAGGATGAGGGTACGATTGAGGGACACAAGCACATAAAATCTTATATTACTAATTATTACAAATATTTATTCGGATCCATTGAAGAAGGTACCTTCTCCATGGATGAGTCCGGAATAGATGATATACCTCAAGTTACCATGGAGGAAAAAAACCTAATAACTGCTCCCTATTCAGAGGAGAGAGTGAAGAAGGTTGTTTTTCGATTGGAATACAACAAAACTCCTGGCCCTGATGGCTTCCCGGCAGAGTTCTTCCAAAACTTCTAGAGGTTATTAAGGCTGATCTGCTACAATTGTTCAGCTTTCTCTACTTTAGACATAGTTGTTTCACCGAATTTTGGTGAGATTATTTTATTACCAATGATTAATGAGGCATAAAAAGATACAACAATGCATGACTATTTGTCTCCTTAAATTAGTTTTAAAATATTTACCAAAGTAGGGACAATTGAGCTCAACTCTATGGCTGATCATGTGATTCGTCCGTCTCAAACTGCTGCCATGCAAGGTCGCAACATCCTGGATGGGGTTGTTATTCTTCATGAAATAGTGCACGAATGACATAAGAAAAGCTGAATAGGGTTATTTGAAAATTTGACTTTGAGAAGGCATATGATAAATTCAAATGGTCTTTTCTCCAACAAACTCTTAGAATGAAAGAATTCCCTGATGAGTGACATGATCTCATACATAGCTTTGTGTCTGAAGGTAGTGTGGCCATTAAAGACAATGATGATGTTGGAAACTTGTTCTAGATAAAAAAGGCTACAACAAGGCGACCAATTATCACCAATGCTATTTAATATAATGGTTAAAATATAATGATTGAGCATGTAAAGTCTGATGGTCTAATTGAAGGAGTGATTCCACATCTTATTGATGGTGGTCTTTCTATTCTTCAATATGCCAACGATGCAATTTTATTTATGGAATATGATATAAAAAAGGCGAGAAATCTCAAGCTGATCCTTTCAGCTTTCGAACAACTTTTGGGTCTAAAAGTTAACTTCCATAAAAGTGAATTGTTTTGTTTTGGTGAGGCCAATATGAGGCCCATTTGTATGTTGATTTATTTGGCTACAGACAAGGCTAGTTTCCATTAGGTATTTAGGTATTCCGATTCATTATCGTAAAATTACGGATGCTGAATGGAAGCTTGTTGAGGAGAGACTACAATTACGTTTAAGTAGTTGGAAGGGTAAACTATTTTCTTTAGGAGGAAGATTGGTTCTTATCAATTCAGTCCCGAGTAACATGGTACTTTATATGATATCCTTCTTTCCACTTCCCAAAGGAATCTTAAAAAGATTGGATAATTTTTTATCGAGATTCTTTTGGCTGGCAAGGCGACAGTGAAAAGAGAAAATATAGACTGGCTAAGCAGAGTGTCCTCTATCGCCCTAGAGATTAGGGAGGGCTTACTGAGGATCTTTAAGTTACTTACTAAGGATGGGGTATGGCAGACTCTCCTTCAACGAAAATATGTGGGATCGAAAGCTTTATCCCAGGTTCAATGGAAACCAGGGGATTCACATTTCTAGGTTGGTATGATGGCCACAAAGAAACATTTCTTTTACTTTGGATATTTATTGATTAAGGATAGATCTAAGATTCGGTTCTAGGAGGATAAGTGGCTTGGAATCGCTACTCTCCATGAATAGTATCCTGCTTTGTACGGCATTGTACGTCATAAGGGTGATACTACATAGTGTTGGGGTCCTTCCCACAAAATGTGAGGTTCAGGAGAGATTTATTGGGTCCTAGACTAGTTTCTTGGTAGGCCTTGCTTCGGCACTTGGCTTCTGTCCAACTGACAACTGGACATGATGAATTTCGATGGAACCTTTTTGGGAATGGAAGATTCTCGGTGACTTCTATAGACATTGCTCTAATCTAGACCGACTTACCAGTGGAAATTATAAAAAAATCTGGAAGATAAAGATACCTGTAAAGAATAAAATATTTACTTGGTATCTTCGTCGAGGGATTATACTTATTAAAGATAACTTTGCGCGGCAAAATTGGCATGGAAGTAAAACATGTGTTTTCTTTCATCACGATGAGACAATAAAATATATGTTTTTTCTAATGCAATTTTGCTTGTTCTATATGGTAAGTCATCCAAACAGCTTCAAGCTTGTATTCTCCGAATAGTGTTACCAATATATTTGGAAATTGGCTACATCGTTGATCATTAGTACATAATTTTTCTTAGAGTGGGAGCGATTTCCTAATTTAATCGCTATGCCATGTAGAAATGATGAAGTCTTTAATGATAAAAAAATCTCTTTTGCAGGCTATCTATCGGTGTAGAGGTACACTCCGCATTTGGTCCTCGCTATATCGTGCGGAGTTTCAATATCTATTTACGGAGGTATGTACACGACTGAAAGATATGACAAGAGACTTTTTTACTCATCATGGATGGCAGCATAATCTGCGGATAGGGCATCCACCATCTTTGGCATCCACCATCTTTAGACGTTTTAGAAGTTCTTTAGGGGTTTTAGAAGTTCTCATATATATGTAATTCGCCTATGTTTTTAATTTCTTTCCCTTTTGGATTCTAGACTTGGTTGACTGTGTCATCCTACCCTATACAGAGACCAGGAGAATGCTTAAAACTCTTTTATGTCGGAGAAGATAATATCTGTACAATAGGGCAATGTATTATTCTTCTACACCAAAAACTGATGAAACTCCGACCCAGCCGGTCACAATCAACCAATGCCTAGTTTGATCTAGCCCCCCTACTATCTTCATATGTATAGAACTTGATATGTACTAAATTAACACGGGTTTCCACAAAAAGAGAAACTTCTTGTGGCTGGATTGGCTGCAAAAATTAGAAATTCTCCTTGTGGAACTCGAATTTTGTACTCGTCTTTCTGGAGAAATCCTGCGCAAGCTCACGTAGCTCCTTCGTCAGCACCGGAGCACCACAGTAGAACACTCCTGTGATATCCAAGAATCATAGAGTTAGTGTCAATCCAAAAGAAAAAAAGTTGTTCTTATCCCAACTGTGTGCACAAAATATGATACTGACAGATTGATCCTGTTGTTCTTATCCCTTAAAAAAAAAAGAGTTGTCTTATCCCTGAGTGGTAAAGATTGAGGCGATGCCTTGCTTGATATGACTCAGTTTCAGGTAAGGGAGAATATTTTAAGAATCTTATGTGTAATAACTTAGCCCAATTAATTTATGGCAAAGAATCTGATATACCTCTTGCACATGCTAAGAAAATTCTCTCTAGACTTGATTCTACTCAAAATGTCTTGAGTGGTTGTGACCATCAGCACGAAACAACGATCGGTTGGTACCTAAACTATGGCATACTTATCCCTGCATACCTAAGCTATGGTGCCCAAATCTATGGTACTACAAATGGAATAGTTTAGTTAGTGTTGGTGGTAGCGATGAACAAGCAACAGTGATTTGTTGGTCCTAATCTAGCAGCATCCCGTTCAACCTTGGCTACTTCTACCAATCTATGCGCAGTTCAAGTTGAACACATAACTGATCCTGACAAGCTAGGATCATGCATGTCCTTTTCAACTAGGGTTCTCCAAAGAAAGTTTGGCCATCCCCATTACACTTGGAACTCAGTCTAGCATCAGGTTTGGTAGGAGGCGCCTCTCACAGCGATCCGCGGGAGAAGTCGTAGAAGCGTGAACCAAACCGCTATCGACATTTCACGGTCGCAACTTAGACCATGTCATATACTACCGACAAAGCATGAAACTTTTTACTACTCCTACTAGCATGTTAGCCTGTTAGGTATGTTACCGACAAAATTAAGCGTACCCGCGGTACCAGTAGAGTGTATATATGGTATACAGTATCGTGAAAGAGAAGAGTTGTGGTACTGACCGACGCGCTGTTCGCGGTGGTTGAGGGCGATACGCTTGTAGACGTTGCGCCAGTTTGGTCTGGCGAAATGTGTCTTGACCCGTGTGCCGGAGACAACGTCGACGCCGTGCTTGGCGTGGTTGAGGGACTGGAGCATAGCGATGAGCGCGGACCGGGCGTCGCCTTCCTCGTAGACGCTGGTGCAGTAGTTGTGCAGCTCGATGACGCCCTTCTTGTCCGTTTCTGCCACCTCGTCCATGACGCCACGGAACCACTCGAAGGAGCCTTGCTCACGGGTGACCCAGTAGAAGTAGGCGCGCCGGGTCCGGAACGACGCCGAGGCGCTCGCGTCGCCGGGGTTGCCGGACTCGACGTCGCCGTCGAGACGCTTCATGTTGTTGATGATGTCCTTGAGGATGGAGATCATGGGCGTGGCGCCGATGCCGAGCCCCACCAGTAGCACGATGTCGTACTGCTTGTAGTCCTGCGCCGGCGCGCCGTACGGCCCGTCGATCAGCACCCTCGGGAAGCTGCAGCACAATAATAACATTTTTAAGTCAGGTTTTTTACTTCATTCAATCCAGTGACAGATTCGCATCACCAAGACACCAAATTACATGGGGAAAACATAGATACTCCCTCCGTCCCAAAATATGTGACCAGAATTTGTCTATATTTAGATACATCTAAACACATTTTAGTACTCCTAGGTACATGCGAACAGGGACGGATCCAGGAATTTAACTTTGGGTATTCAAACTCGAACCAACAAAAAACATAGAAGAGAAAAAAAATGAAAATAGTCCATTACTTCACGCCAATAAAAATACAAATTAGCCATTATAGCAATTTGCAACAGTGTCTTAAATGACTACGAAACATGCAAAATAATAAAGAAAATTACAATACGATCATACGGTCGATCATAGCATGGAAGCGATATATGACGGCATCATCTTTCACCTATAAGAACTCCCGCTCAATAAATATAACCAAATAGTTATTCATGAGGGGCCACGCCGCGCCGGGCGGATCCCACCCCTCCCCGGCCTCGTCCTCCCTCCCGCGATCTCCCCGCCCGCCGCGGCCCGGATCATCGCCGAGCAAAGACCTAGTGGTGTGGCGGTGACGGTGACGGCGGTGACCCTAGCTGCGATCCGGCGGGGAAAGGTGGCGGTGCCCGCACCTGGCTGGTTCGACGGCGGTGTCGTGGCTGGCGGCGGCCGGAGGTCCTTGGCTCAGATGGTAGCAAGCGGTGCCGGGGATTCGGGCCTAGACGGGCCGCGATCTACGCCGTTCATCGCCCTCGACGCCGGCGCCCAGGTTCCCTGGGCCATGTTCGCGACGCTAGGGCGCTTGGGGCATCTGTCCCAACATGGTGGTGGTGATCTCCTTCTCCGTCAGAGTGGTCGGCCAGGTGGTCTTGTCGTCAAGCGTCGGATCCTGCTAGTTTCCGGCGGGTGGCGTGGGAGCTACTGGTTCGGTTTCAATAAAGGAGACGGTCCTAGATCCCTCTCAAGCCTCCAGGTCTAATATCTTTACATATGCCCGCCTCTTTTTTTTCCATCAAACAAGTGTCGGCCAGGAGTCGCGGTAGACAGTGGATCATTGGTGCTTTGCTAATTGCTATTGGTTCAGTTGGGCCGCACGGACGTAGACACCGGCCCCAATACTAATTTGAGGTTTGAGTTTTTTTCATAGATGAAATCTAGACTAGAAAACCTTCATACATGTGCCAACTGAGATATGTATTTACTATAGATTATATATATGATTTTTTTCTAGAAAAATTTGGGTGTTCAGCTGAACACTCATGACCATGCTGGATCCGTCCATGCATACGAATCTAGACAAACTCAAGTCACTTCTTTTGGGACTCTGCTTTCTGGTCCACGGAATTATTCTTATTCTACTCCATCTATCTATATGCTCTCCTTAATAACTATGACCGCGCGACCCTTTACAGGATACACATGGCAAACAACATCAGGTGTCAAGTAGGATCCCAACTACATTCCACTTTTTTTCATTCAGAATTTTGTAGTGAATCAAAATTTTACGCTAGAAATGTTAAAATAAAATAGAGGTGAAATTTAAGTGAGATCCCACTTGACACCAACAACATCCATGTTCCACCACCAGCCATGCACCCGCACAAGACCACCCATCCCGTAATAACTACTACCTCCGTTATAAAATGTAAAACTTTTTAAATAGCTAAATTAGCTTTCTAAAAAAAATTATATTTCGAAACGAAGGTAGTAGTAGGACCGAGTACTGTACTGTATGATCAATCGAGCAGCCATCGTAATGCGCTGACCGGCTTCTGGATGACAAAGATCCTGCAGATTGCACACGTCAACTCTAACCGAGAATCTTTGCCATGTGGAACAACCGAGTCATGTGGTAAAAATTCTTTTATCATGCTTTAGTTAGGCATAAAAAGTTCGCCCTCTGTTCTTCAGTCGTACAATATCGGGAGCAAGAGGTCAGAAGAGGCGGCTATCAACTCTTACCGTATACTACTTCGGTTTTAAGGAATAAAGCGCGCACGTTTCAAAGTAAAATTTAATCGAATACATAGAAAAACTAATATTTGAACTATTAGGCCTTTTATAATAGGTGTCTCTTGACTTGATATCCTAGGTAGTGGTGTATCTTAAGAAACAACTAGTATAATGGTTTATATCTTAAGATATGTATCTATATTTAACGACTTTAGGTACATGCATGCATGTGATTCGTCTAACAATGTTTTTGCCTATGATTTTGTGCAAGAGGTGTTTCTTAGGCTAGTCCTAGTGGGAGTATCATGAGGAGTATCATGCATGCCACCTGACAAAAATCTGATATGACACCACAATTAATAAAGAGAGAGGTGTTAGTAGTATCATAATATGATACTATCATAGCACGTGAAACTAGATAATTTAATGACCAATACATCTCATACACACAATTGCATTGAGATTGTACAAAAAATTAAATACAATGATACTATGATACTATTAGATGATACTAACCACTAGAGAGGTAGTATCATACACTAGTATCATATGCATGATTCTAGTAATATGATACTTCCACTATGACCAGACTTAGCTAAGATATAACATCAATATCTTTTCTCATTAACTATAGTGTCACATAAGCAAAGTGCCCTAGTGAGAGTATCATAGCTAGTATCATGCATGCCATGTTTCCAATTTTTTTTAATGTGGCACACCAATTAATGAAGAAAGAGATGGTCTATCATAGGTAGATGCCATATCATAGCACGTAAAACTAAAAATCCTCGTGCAAATAAATCTTGGCATAACAATTTTATAAATCATTAAATATAGTATTAGTATAATCCTATTATATCTATTATATGACAGTATCATGCACTATAGAGATCGTATCATATGCAGTATCATATGCATGATACTACCATTATGACCAGCCTAAGAAACTCCCCGTTGTGAAGGCTTAGGTACTCTGTAGTGCTTAGACTCATGTGTGAATGTGGTCGTAGTAATTAAATTAGTACAGCACCGGTGGGTATGATTAGAGCATCCCACCTGCGCCCCGAACCCGGCCCCATGAGTTGGTGGGTGGAGGTTAAAAAAGGGCTCACATAGGCGGCTTCCAACCGGTGCCGCAGTTTAGGCCACCAGCTAAACTATCTGATACCCCTAGCCGCTGGCAATCAGGGGCCAGGTTGAGGTTGCCCGTGACGCAAGCCATGTTAGACCTTGGAAGCCACGGGTGGTCAAAGTTATTAATGACATTGCAGTTTTACTATACCCGTTCGCGTGGTTCTTCGCCGGTTTCAGACGCCATCGCCTGCTGTGAGACATGTCATCTCCTGAGGAGCCGTAGTAAATGGTGCGGTGGCTGTTCGGCCTACCAACTCACCGATGCACACCCACCCATTACTTCATCGCCCTCTCCTCCTTATCCAGTCTCCTCTGACGATGAACTATGTCGCGCAACAACCACAAGGCCGACGACGGCAGGAGCGACGATGTGAGATCGCATAACCTGACCCTCGACGAGGCAAACCTCCTCGTGCTGCCGGACTGGCGGCTGCCCGGTGGGTGAAACATCGCCCACGACAGCAACGCCATCCTACCCCTCCCTACTGACGGCCTGCTAGAGGTCATCACCCATCGTCATTCCCTGTTGTACGCGATCAACCAACAGAACCTCAGCTGGCTGGACGAGGGCTACTGGGACAGCCTCCTGCAACAGGAGCTCGAGGACGCCATGCACTGCTAGGCCATGCCCTACGACGGCCCTTTCAATAGGGACGACCACCACGCCTACAGGAACGGCCTCGCCTACAGGAACGGCCTCGATGTCGACGACGTCTTCACCTGGCGTGGCCTCCGTCCTGGCCGTGGCTGCCCAAACTGCCACAGCTTCTTCGGCGGGCTAGAAGTGACAGGGCCAATGCCATCTTCCCTCGGCGCCGTGGTGCGACACGGACATAGCCACACGACGAGCTCACGCCATCTCCTTCTATCCCATGGCACCACCGTTGTCGCCGTCGCGCATCAACGAGCACATTTACCAAGAGGGTGTTTGATCGTTTTCGTTCCAATCTAAATCTTGTATGTTGTAGTGATAGTACAGATTGAGGGAGTGTGTTGAAAACGGATATATATATACATGAGATATGTGGAGGCTTTGGCCAACGCAACCCTAAATCAAACTTGGCGTAGCCTCAACCGCCCGTCCAGCACCACCACCAGTGGGGGGCTTTCCCTCGAGCAGGCGCCGGACTAGGTCAACCTCGCGATGACGAGCGCCGCCACGAGTAGGAGTACTTTTATGTTGTTAGTTTGTATTTAGGTTTATTTCCGCCCAAATTTCTTCAATCCTGTAAAATTTCCTAAAATTAAATGAAATTTGTTTAATAGTGATAGTTAGGATACGTCGGTGTGGGAGGATGTCCCAGATTACCCGCAGTTTGGAAACGAAGTGCCGGCACGCCACATGGAGATGCTCTTTAATGGCACGGGCACGGCCGCCACCTGCGCTGAGCCCCAACCCTGGGCAGAGAGGCAGAGGCCTGTCCGGTCTTCCGACCAGACCTAACCGAGCTCAACAGTGCCGCACGTCCCAATCTATCCACACATACTAAGCCGCATGCCAGGCTGGCCGCGACTGGATCACGCGAGGAGATTTTTTGCGTAGGAAAACAGATACTAGCTACTACCTCTGTTTCACAATATAAGTTTTTTCAATAAGTTAAAACAGCTTATTAAAAAGGCTCACATTATGAAACGGAGGGAGTACTATTTGACGTGTTGGCCACGGGCAATTTTTTTCGAGAGCGCGCTATCATACTAGCACTTACATACCTCAGGTTGGACATGGCGCCGCCGTCGCGGTCGTACTCTGCCCGGAGCAGCCCGCTCTTCCCCTCCGTCGGCGGCCGGCAAACCTGTGATTCGTACAGACACACAAAGTGAATCAATTAATCGTTGATTAGGCGTTGTTTTGGAGCTTTAGGGATTGATGGTGAGGCCGATGTGATGAATCGTAGGAGTAGGCACCTTGGAGAAGACGTTCTTGAGCTCCCGGGTCCAGTCGCCCAGCGTCCTGATGTGGACGCTGACATAGTCGTCCTTTGGCGCCGACGTGATGGAGAACGGGTGCCTGCACGTTTTTCATTCATCCCATTGAATTCATCAGAACAATTAAGCAGCAAATAAAGCACCTCTTCCTTTTTTGCTTTTAGTTAAGTGTACTACTCCTACTGTACTACTAGTACTTATAAAATGTGCCTCAACCAGAATGCCGAGTACTCTATGTCTAGTGGCTTACCACTGGAATGGCGAGACGGCTGCGCAGTTGACGAAGATGTACTGTCCGCTCTTGTACCTGAACCCCTGCGGCTTGGAGAAGTGCAGCGACAGCACGTTACCGGGGTACACGGCCACCTTGAGTATCTTCACCGGACGAACGCTCGACCGCAGCGCCCGTGTCAGCCGCTCGCACGCGTACAACACCATCGGCACCGCCAGGTACATCCACGTCTGCACAAACAAACGGTCAGTCAGCCGCCACGTACTTCATCCAAAGAAAAGGATAACATGCAAATAAATATCGATCGCTAGCTACTACATACCGACTTCTTTTGCCACTCCTTGGTGAGGTAGAGGAAGTGTCCGTGGACGATGAGCAGAGCGTACACGATGACGAAGAAGTGGTGCGAGTACCAGAAGGCGTTGAACCCGGTAAGCCGGTTGAGCGGCTTGGGGAGGCGCAGCCTGCCACGGCGGAACCACGGCGTGGCGAGCGTGAAGGCGATGGCCATGAGCACCAGCATCACCAGCCCCGTCCACCCCTCCGTGCCATACACGAACCACCAGTAGTTGGGCGGCCTCTTGTCGCCGAAGAATGGCTTCATGGGAACGTACTCCGCGTCGGTCGCGTGCAGCAGCCGCGGGAAGTCGCACGTCAAATGGGAGATGATGTGCAGCCCGGCGCCGACTGTAATCCCGGCGGCGACCACCTTGTGGAAGTTGATGTTGTCGTCGAACGGCACGAACCGTCCCGCCGCGGTGCGGTTGCGGAGCCACGTGATGGTGTTCCGGCACACGGGTAGAAGGATCAGCGCCATGTTGAACTTGAGCATCTCTGCGCCGCCCTTGGCGACGCACACGCAGTAGCCCATCACCTCGAACACGGCCCGCCGCCGGTATTGCACAAACTTCCACGCGAAGAGACCCGCGCACATGGAGAACCACATGAGCAGCACCCAGCAGCGGCGCCAGTTGTCCTCTAAAAAGTAGCTGGTGCGACGGTACCACCGCCGGAGAGGGTTCGGCTCCAGCGTCGGCCGGAGGTGCTGGCTCAGCATCTGGCTCAGGTTACGGCTGTTGGTTGTGCCGATCCGCATCGACTGGCTCGGTGCCTGCAGCAGCAGCATCTCCAGGTTGTACAGCTGCAGATTATTAAGTGACACCATTATGAGTTTCATGCATCGCCATCACCAACACTAGAACAGTTGATCAATCTTGGGATCCAAATCGTGCAAAATTGTTCAGCCGACAGATACTCTATGTATGTATTTTTCATTAAACAAGAGAACTGCGCCACTGAGGCTGCATCAAGATTAATCACCTCGATGTAACCGAGGTTGTTGGGATCGAGCTCCTCCATGATGAGTCGGGCGTACTCCTCAGACTGCTCCGTGACCTTTGTCAGGTTGTTCGCCGACGCGCTGAGTGTAATGATCTGCAGACCAGAATGCACAAAAAAGGTCAATTATTTTCATAATTTCAGGTGATAAAAATTAGGCTATCACTGTTTATTTTCTTGGCGGTACAAAACGATCACTCGGTTGGTTGGTTAGTGGGAGCTTGCGGGAGAAGGACACGTCGAAGTCAGCAGAACATGCGGTGCTAGTGGACGACACCGATGTTCAATGGCAATCAGGTAGAGTTCAATGCCAATCAGGCAGAGTACAAAGTACTCGCTCCGTCTATCAAGATAGATATCGCAGGTTTGGTAAAATTTTGTATAGATCTACATAATAAATAGTGTTTAGATTTACGGTTTTGCTAATTCTCAGTCGACTTAGATATTTCTTAAGTCTCAGTCACCTAAGAAAAGTGCAACCGTCTGTTAAAAAAAAGTGCAGCTGAAACCCAGTCGCATTTTTCTGACAGAAAAATGCAATTGCACTTTTCTGCTAGAAAAGTGCAACTGGCACGAGTTGCACATTTCTTTTAACTACAGTTGCAACTACAGTTGCATTTTTCTTAAATGATTGAGACTTAAGAAAATCTCAGTCGATTGAGACATAGACAAACCCTTAGATTTATCTAAAATTTACCAGATCTGCAAAAATCTCTTTGGAGACACCGTGAGTATTATCCATGGTCGAAATATCAGACAACACCGGCCATTGCTGTTTATACAGAGACGCATGAACGAACCAGTGAAAGAGTAGCGGGAATTTACCTCTTTGACCTCTTCCTCGGTGATCCTCCCGTCAGCGTCCTTGTCCACCCTGTTGGTTAAAGGCGTTATTCGTAGGACCAAAGAGCAAGTTTAATAAGTTTTAGTCAGCTAGCTATAAGATTTAAACTAGTACGTGAAAAAAAAGAGGTGAACTCTTATGTAATAGCAGCTCTTCCACCTAATAAGAGTAGGTCATTGACATAGTATAATGTACTCCCTCCGTCGATATAAATTTATTTAGATTCGTATGTATCTAACATGTTTTAGTATATATATACATTCAAATCTATACAAACCCAAGTCACTTATATTGGACCGACCAAGTCACTTATTTTGAAAGTTATACTAGACTATAAGTTGACTATAAATAACCTTACTAACAGCAAGCCGACCTGTATTATTGGAATTGCTCTAGCTTGCGAGTAGTAGCTCATTAAGTTGTTTTTGTTAATTAATGCAACTTATTGAACGGGTTCAGTAAGTATAGAACTTACATGTCGAAGAAAGTCTGCAGGCGGCTGTCAAAGCTGTTGTCGGAAATCTGGTCCCAGAACTCGAGCAGCTCCGCCTTGCTGATGCTGTCGCCGGAGATGTTCCGCCGCCTCGCGAGCGCGTCGAACAGCTCGCCGGCGAACGCGAGCTCCTTCATCCCTGCAAAATTGTTAAAAATTAATAAATACTGGGACGAGTCTAGTGGAAGCGCGGCAAGGGTGTTTACTTACCGATGCACTTCCCGAACTTGGAGCGGTTGAGGAGGCCGTTCTCGGCGAGGTCGTCGAAGCGCTTCTCGACGGCGGTCCATCCGGCGGAGCCGTCGGTCTTGCTGATGAACTTCAGCCCCTTGAGCGCGTGCGCGGCGGCAGACTTGGACTTGTCGATGCGGCTGGGCCCGGCTCCCCTTCGGTTGACGGACGCGAGCCGCCGGAGCTCCTGCGACACCTGCTTGATCCGCGTGGAGGCATTTCGGAGCACGCCGTGGCCGTAGGAGGATGATCGTTTCTCGAGCGTCCGCGCCAGCAGCGTGACGTCGGAGTCCTCGCCGCCTCCCGCCGGCTTGACGCTGTGCACCGCCACGGAGTCGTCCCGCACGTCGAGGGTGATCTCCACGTAGTCGTTGTCGTCGTCGTCGTCGCTCCTGCCCCCGCGCGACGCCGGCACCCCGTGCGGCGCGGCGAGCGGCGCGGAGATGGACTCCGCGAAACGTGCGCTCTTCCGCATCGCGGAACGCTTGCCCAGCGGCCCGCTGTGCGGCACGACCCTCTCGTGCGGGCCGCCGCCGGCCTCCACGATGTCCCCCACTCCGCCGCCGCCCCCGGTGCTATGCATGGCCGGCCGCCAAGAAATCGGACAGCCTCCAAGAAACGCAGGTAACGGCAAGGAAGAACTTGACGCACGCGCGCGCGCCGGAGGTTTCGTCTTAGAACTAAAGTCGTAGTAGGAAATGGTCGTCGATAGAAGAGGGGTTGAACGCGTCTTTTTTTTGAACGCGTCTTGTGATGAGAGCAGAAGGGACGGGTGGGGATGGACAATTTATACAACATGGCGCGGCGAGGTGGGGAGTTTTACTAGTCGTCGCGCTCGCGCCCCGGCGGGTCTTCCCTTCTCTTCTCTTCTTTCGTCAGACTTTAGTGCTGTCAGGTGGGGTTGGTGCGTGTAGGACTAGACTAGATCGAGAACAGAGGTGCGGTGCGGAGGTGCGGGGCTGATGCCGAAAATAAATTCAGCGGTCAAGAGGCGGCTGCGCGGATTCGTTTCCGATATTCCTGTGCGAATTTGGGCGCCCTTTTTCTCCGCCTTTCCTCCCTCTTTCCGGTGCTTCCTTTCCGTTCTTCCTAATGTTACGTCCACTCCGCGAGTGCGACACAGCTAGCTATCATCTCTAGCAGGCCGACCTGTTCAACCATTCGCATGTCTGAATCTGTTCACGCGGACATCCGGACAAGCAAAACTCGTTTCAACGGTCTGACCCAAACGACCATGTTTGTTCGGACCAATTCATTCTTTGCTCATAAATACGTTGAGAAGACGGGTCGCGGACATCGCGTGTGTCCTTCCTCATCTTCACGTGTCCTCGAGAAGCCCGCCTTGGCAACGACCAAACGGTCACTGGTCTCCAACCCAAAAGCTATCAATGGAGTAGGCTGACTCGTAGGCTGGCCCATCGAGAGTAACGATCAGTCGAAGAACACCATGCATTGATGGGTGTTGAGGGGCGCGTTCCGAGGTGTGAAGTAGGAGAGAGGGGATGTGATGATTGAGGTTTTGAATAAGACGACCTTTGCATTTTAGATTTGGATCTTTTTCGTATTTTAAAATAGTGAAAAAGTCAAATAAGAGGTGTTAAGCTTTTTATCACGACCATACTTGTTCAACTTATCTCTTTCAACTTGGATACCATGAGGCGGACCTTGGAAAGTTTTTGTATAAGCAGGGGGAATTCGTTGCGGATTTCGCAACTGCACCAAGGAATAATAAAAAAGCACACAAAGTAGTAAGTAAAGAATTAATTCCATTATTAGGAATCCAGTTATTAGCTATTTTGAACAAATCCCTAAACTTGCGCCGCCTAACACATGCGCATCATGCACAGCCCAATGCCTGGGCTGGTCGCTCGACATTAATGTCAGCGTATCGATCTCCGAGTCGGCATTCAATGCCCTCGCCATTTTAAAAACAGCCCCACGATGAGTTTCTCTACGCAGCACCACTTTCCATTACCCACCTTAGAGGCAACACGACAGGTGAGAGCGGATGTAATAATATCGAAGGAGAAACAACTAGACAAGCAAAAGTCCAAGAAGAAGAAAAGGACGAAAGATCCTAAGCCGACGCCAAAGGTAAAATAAAATATAATGGTAAAGAAAGTTCCTTATCCTAATCGAAGCCATCATGAGTCTACTAAGAACATATATAATTCTTTTGCAGAAGCTCTTGGTAAACCACGTCTACAACTTCCTCTAACTGATGCCATTCAAGTACCAACTTATACAAAGTTCATGCGAGACATTCTCAATAGGAAGAAAAAAGTAACTAAGACCGTTGCGGTAATGACTAGCTATGGTGATAAACTTCCCGCTAAGCTTGATGATCCCGGTATACCAACTATCACTTGTGCAATAGGAAAAACTAGCATATACAATGCTTTATGTGATTTAGGTGCAAGTGTTAGTGTCATTGTTGAGGGCTAACCTCGTGGGTGGCCCAATCTTTAACGAATCCCTTGAAATCGAGGCGGAGTGAGTGAGGGATGAGGGAGAGGATGAAATCCGCGTACTCACGCATGAAGAACACGATGAACACACGCACACATGAAGACACGATACACACCTATAGCTCACACATGCGGCTACCGGTCTGGCGCAATCCCTAGGATCAATGTCGCGCGAAGATCTCTCTCTTGAACCGACATGGCGAGTGGGGAATCTTGGTGAGATCTTAATGTCTTGGCAAGGGGTTCCGATGGCAAGGCCTTTTACAACAGGTGTAGGGTTCCGTAGCAGAAAAAATTCTAACTATACGAACACTAAAACCAGGATCTATAATATGTAGGCATAAGTAACGGAAAAGGAAGACGGTATTCATACCCTTGAAGACCGAGGAACACCTTACGTAGGAAGGCGTATGTTAATGAAGACGAGCAGCTCCAAGCACCCCAAGTGTGGTGCCTTCGAAGTACTACACACGTCCGGTGTAGGTGGCGTCTCCCGGGCTCCGATCCAGCCGAGCAGCGGAAGAGGAAGATGGCGGACCGAAGATCACACGACGGTGGTGTGAAAGTGGAGAGCTTAAAACCCTCGAAGTCCTCTCGAATATTGCAGAGAAATCCTCAAAGAAATGAGAGAGAGAGAAGAGAGAATGGGATGATTCCAAGGGGAGGGGTGACCCCCTATATAGTGGGAGGGGAAGGGCACCACCCAAGGGGCAGGCGGTGTGTGACTAAACCCCAGAGCCGTCGGCCACTAAGGGGGAGCCGCCGGCCCTAGGTGGGCCCCACTTGGGCAGCCCACCAAGCCTTGGTCGGTTGGCCCTCCTCCCTAGGCGCCTTGCCCCTTTTGGCCTCCCCTCCGGGTGATGCCCATTAGCAATGGGCTACCAATAAAATAAAAAATATATATTTTTTAATATTAATTCAACCAATATAAAATACATATATTATTATATTCCTTCACTCCGGAACTCCTTTCGGACCCCCCCGATAAACATCAGGTGTTACCAGAACTATACCCGTTCTCTCTCTCTATTTCTCCTACGGTACCACATCTATCCCTAAGCATCTCTACCCTTAAGCGTGCCATCCTTTGGTTCGGAAACACTCTGGACATGATTGAGACCTCTCTCATATCAATGATCATCAGAGGGACCTAGATGCCCATGTGACCCCCGTGCATTTCACGAATCTTATCGCTTGAACCGTTAATGTCATTTCCCATTCCTTTTGCCACTTGACCCCTAGTTCACCCAAGACTTGATGCACGATATCTCCATACCTTTGTTTGGTCTCGTTATAGGTAAACCTGTTTACTTGTTCCCATGTCGTTGCATTCTGTGACCAAGTCACATGCTTGCAAGCTTTGTTAATGCAACGTCACCGAGATGGCCACATGTATCTATCTGTTACATGGATTGTCAAATCCTGATCTTAATATGTACTCCTCTACATGCCCCTTTGGGAAACCTGAGTAGCATCTTTTTGATCACCCTATCACGAGATGATACTTGATACCATCTAAGCTCCCTCCAGAATGGTGATTTGCATTATCTCACAGTCTAAGGATCAGGTTGCGAGGTTTCCTTTATTTATCATCAATGGTGAACTTTGTAACTAAATCTCGCTATGATATAACTGTCGGATGTTTGTCTATCACATCATTCAACCAATGATATGACCTCATTGTCAATTGGCATAAATTCCCATGATCTTGAAACCCTAGATCATCCTCATGACCAATGAGCTAGTTCGCTAGAGGTAACTAGAGACACGGTTTGTTTACATACCACACATGTATTAACGTTTCTTATTAACACAATTATAGCACAGTATGAAACGTATTATGAACATATAAGAGATATATCAAACAATATACTATTATTTGCCTCTAGGGCATATCTATAAGAGATATATCAAACAATACATTTTATTATTTGCCTCTAGGGCATATCTCCTTCAGTTCCCACTTGTACTAGAGTACAAATTAATCGAGTTTATAATAGGCAGAAACCTAACACTGATGGCATCTCGGTGTTGTTCATGTTTAGCTTGTAGGAGAGCTTCAGTCAGAGGATCTACAACATTCAGATCCGTGTGCACTTTGCAAATCTTGATTTCACCTTCGTCAACGTTCTGTTGGATGACGTGAAACTGTAGCTTGATGTGTTTGGCCGTGGAATGAGTTCTTGGTTCCTTTGAGTTTGCAATAGCATCCGTGTTATCACAACAGATTGTTACGGGGTCTTGCTGATGCAGCCCGTCCTACGGACACTCCTACATCTACACCACCAAGTCCCCCAAGTGGACCCATGACTCGTGCTCGAGCCAAGCTTCTCCAAGCTAAGGTGAATTCACTCTTGTACTCATGTGACTTTGATACACCCCTGGATGGCTTGCTACTTCATGCCCCGACACTATGCATCATCAGGTACGAAGACACGAGCCAAAGGAGTGACACGGCAACCAACAACTGCCAGGAGACCGCGGTACTACCGGCTCCTGGAAGCGGTACTACCGCTCATGGACAGCGGTACTACCGCACCGGGCAGAGAGATGGACCCGAAGCCCCAGATCCCACCGGTACTACCGCACTCAGCAAGCGGTACTACCGCGCGCACCTGAAGACTCACGCCAAAGCATCTGCCCGCTCCGGTACTACCGCACCCTTCCAGTGGTACTACCGCATCGGACCGGTACTACTGCTCAACCGGCCGGTACTACAGGACACCCCAGGGCCTGCGCGCTCCAGCTCGGCCCTTTGGCCTTATAACACCCCCTTTTGATACTTTAGTTGCCTAAACTACCCTTGAACTTGTGGCTGGCCTATATATAGCCCCCCACCTCTATTGTAAACCCTAGGCATGATATTGGAATTAGTGGAAACCCCTTGTGGATCTATCTAATTCTTGCCTCATGCTCCTTGACCAAGGAGCACCAATATCACAAACCTCGTTGGAGTTTGCATCGTGCCTCCGCGTTGTACAAGGCCTAGGCATCGGAGTCCCTTTGCCTAGACGTCAAGATCTCACCGAGTCTCCCATCTCGCCGTGCCGGTTCGAGAGAGATTCCTCCGCCCGACGCCGATCCTAGGGATTGCGCCGGACCGGTCACCGGCGGCGTGAGTTATTGGTGTGTATCGTGGTTTTGTGTGTGTGTGTGTGTGTGTGTGTGTGTTCATCGCGTTCTGCGTGCGTGCGCTCTTCGTGTTCATCCTCCCCTCCTCTTCCCGACACTCCATCCTCGATTTGTAAGGGAATCGTGAAAGATCGGGCCACCCTAGAGGTTTGCCCTCAACATATTAGTATCAAGAGCTTCGTTGCTCATGAATTCCCCCACAAAATTTTCTTCTATCCACCAAAAATTTCGACAGTCCCCAAAAAAGAGCCCAAATTTGCCTTCGGATCGATCTCTCGATTTGGTGTGTTTTTCGTGGTTTTGGTCCATAGATCTGTTGCTTGGGGTATCGATCTACCTTTCTTTGTGTGTCCTTAACCCTAATGTTTTTCAGTTTTCTGCCAATTTGAGGATTTTTGGGCCGATTGTGCGTTCAAGTTCGAGATCCACGCGCCCAGGAATCCGCAAAGCGGTACTACCGCCAAAACCAGCGGTACTACCGGCGAGCGGTACTACCGGCTGATCACAGTGGTACTACCGGTCACCGGTACTACCGAACATTTTGAGCGGTACTACCGCCCCTGTCTGACAAGAAATTTTTCAACCCCATTTCTGTTCGCTAATTTTGGTATTGGCTTGTTCGTGTTTCGTGTGCGTGTCGCGCAACTAACTTCAAGCTTCCGCAACAATTTTCACATCCCGCGCTCATCGACACCGCGACACCGAGCGACATCCCCCTACACCGGTAGCAAGTCACCAATACCGAAGGTATAACTTGCTCCACCTTGTTAACCCTTCTTCCTTGTGTGTATCTATCCTATGAGAGCAACTCATTTTGTGTTTGCCTAAGCATTGTGCACTTGTCCTTGGAAAGTGAGAGTGTGAGAGCAAATACAAGAGTTAACATAGTAGTATAGAAAGGGAGAAAAAGAATTAAAAAAAGAGAGAGAAAAAGAAAAAGCAAAAGAAAAATAGAAAGATACATAGTCTCCCAATACAAAGAGAGTCTCAAGCTTGTAAGCAAAGAGAGAAAAAGAGCGTGACCGAGGCAAGTGCACAAATCCGTTGCTTATTTATCTTTTGGCGAACGAGTTGTGGTCTCTCCTTGCGTTGGCATGACACCGAGCGTAGTCTTCGTTAGGACCTTTTGTGCTCTTTTTCATAGTCGTGCTAACGACATCAGTCTCCACGTGTGTGTATCCTAGTGTTTTGTAGATCGCCTCCTATTTTCTTTTGATCTTTTAGTTCTCTACCACGTTTGACAATAACCTTTTCTTTGGATCGTTTCGTTTGGTTTTCCACAATCCTAACCTTCCACCCACAGCTTTTGAGAGTTAGTTCTTTCTTTAGTGTGAGTTTTCTTTGTGATTCCACTTTGCACGCTTATAGCTCTTACTTGTGGTTTCTAGTTTTGTGCAATCCCCATGGTGAGGAACAAGGCTCACCACCATATACCACTTCCATATACAATACTTGTGTGTTTTGCATGATGGATAGGCACGGTGAGTCGAGCCAACCACCTCCCCATGAAGAAGATCAAGGACCGTACATGACGCGGGCTAGTCACTTCATCGTTCGACAAGAGTTCCGTGAACGTTGCCAAGCCCTTGAGACGTGACAAGATGAACAATTTGGCGAGACGCAAGCCGAGTTCAAGAACATTGACAACCGCTTCGACGGCCTAGAACGACAAATGCACGCAATGCATCACAACTTTGGCCATCAAAATGAAGCACTTCAACACTCTGTCGCCAAAACAAATGACAATCTTTGACGCCTCATCGATGGAATGGCAAGACCACGTTCACGCGCATCAAGCTCTTCAAGTTCTTCGCGTCGTCATGCACCTCTTCAACAAGATCTTCATGCAAGTGTTCCAAGACGCAATGATGCCCCCGTGGTTGAAGATGGAAGTTCTTCGAACTATGTACCTTCCCCACGGCATGCCGCAACGTCAAGCTATGATGGTGATTTCTCTTCAAGGCCACGAGCAAGGCAAGAAGCACACCGTCATCATGCAAGGGCACTATTAATCCAACATGAGCAACCACAAGAAGAACCGCAAGTGCAACCGCAAGTATACCACCATCGACCATGACACATACTTGACACAATAAATGATGACTCCAATTTGGAGAATCAAGCTCGTCATCGACGTGAAGCTCTCCAATATCTCCCACCTCGTCATCATCATCATGAACGTCAAGACAACGACACCATGGTCATCACAAGGCGTCTCCTCCACCACACCAAAATGTGGAGCGTCAAGTGGTACAAGTTGAGCGACGCCCACCACGTCAAGAGGCTCACGACCATGATCTTCGCCGTGAGGCCCATGTGCCTAATCGCCATCATCAACCGAGGAACGAGCCTCCTCTTTGTCATCAACCGCGTCATGAGGCTCCACATCCTTAACACCCTCATGAGGCCCAAGCGCCTCAACATTGCCAACAACCGCGCCAAGAGCAAGAGCAAGCTCCACAACAACAAGCACAAGAGCAAGCTCCACAACAACAATATCAAGAGCAAGCTCCTCAACAAGGTCGCGAGAACCAAGTTCCACCGCATCAACCACACGATCATCAACAAGGTCAACAAGCTCGTCACAATGACCGCAACGATGAAGAAACTTTTGGCAAGCTCAAGTTCACTATGCCCAAGTTTACCGGATCCAATGACCCCGAAGAATACCTCTCATGGGTACTCAAAGTCGACAAGATCTCCCGCATGCACAATTATAGCAACGAGAATATGGTCGCCATGGCTTCGCTTGAGTTTGATGATTACGCCAACCTTTGGTGGGAACAAGTTCAAGTTGCTCGTGATGCAAGACAAGAGCCGCTAATCACAACTTGGCATGACATGAAGGCTCACATGAGATCCCGGTTCGTCCCCGCGCACTACACGCGTGACCTCTTCAACAACCTCCAATCGCTTTGTCAAGGGACAAAGACCGTGGAAGAGTACTTCAAGGAAATGGAACTCAACTTGATTCGCGCAAACATTGACGAGCGCACGGAGCAAACTATGACACGCTTCCTTATTGGGTTGAACCACCCAATCAAGCGCATCGTCGAGTTCCAAACATACAACGACATGGTTGAGCTTGTGCACATCGCAACAAAGGCTGAACGTCAAGTGCAAGAGGACATCAAGTACAATAAGCCCAAGACGTATTTCACCTACAAGCAAGCTTCAACCGCTACACCAACAACCCTCAATGGAAGTTTCTCAAGTACCACCAAGCCTTCCTTCAAGCCCACACTTCCCCAAGGAAAACTACTCCCAAGTGGCAAACAAGCAAAGAGTGATACACCTTTCAACGGTGAATGCTACAAGTGTGGAGGGAAAGGACACAAGTCGGCCGAATGTGGTAACAAGAAAGTATTGTTCATCCACGACAATGGCGACGAAGAGTACTTGAGTGAAGATGACTTTGATGCCCGTGTCAAGGAAGCAATGGCAAGGCAACGAGTGGAAGATGATCAAGAACTCCTCATGTGTGAACATGACGCAAGTCCATCGCTTGTCGTCACAAGGATCTTGACCACTCAAGCACAAGAACATGAAGACCAACGCTCCAATATCTTCCAAACACGAGCCGGCATCAATGGCAAATCTATCAAGGTGATCGTTGACGGAGGGAGTTGCCACAACCTTGCTAGCACCGAGTTGTGTGAGAAGCTCAACCTCACCCTCCATCCGCACAAGCACCCCTACCACGTGCAATGGCTAAGTGACCAAGGGTCCATGAAGATCAAGCATACCGTATCGGTCTCCTTCGCCATTGGTCCTTACAAAGACACGGTGGAGTGCGATGTGGTTCCTATGATAGTTTGCCACATGCTTCTTGGCTGACCATGGCAATTTGACAAGGCTGCTCTACATGATGGTCACACCAATGTATACACATTCAAATGGCTCAACAAAACATGTGTTTTGCAACCAATGACTCCTAGCCAAATAATTGCGGACAGTGCAAAGGCTTTAGCGAGGGCGCAAAGCACAACACCTACTTGTGAGAAGAGCAGTGAGACAGAGAACCACCTCATAGTGGGTGAGAGCCACAAGCCAAACTCGAGTGGAAAAACTAAGAGTGTTCTCCTTGCCACCAAAAGTGAGATGAGAGAAGTGCGGAAGAACCCATCCATCTTGCACTACGTCCTCATTTGCAAGGGCCTAGCGCAAGGAACTAATGAATTAACAAATGTTCGTCCATCTTTGATGATTGTCTTGCAGGAATTCAAGGATGTGTTTCCCGAAGAGCTCCCACATGGACTACCCCCTCTTCGTGGCATCGAACATCGCATTGACCTCATCCCCGTCGCACCACTTCCCAACCGTGTCGCTTACCGCACGAACCCGGAGTAGACAAAGGAGATTGAACGTCAAATCAACCAACTCGTCTCTAAAGGTTTGATCCAAGTTACCACTAGTCCAAGTGTCGTACCCATGATTCTTGTGCCAAAGACGGATGATACGTTACGGTTATGCATGGACTGTCGTCCAATTAATGATATCACCGTGCGTTATCGACATCCCATACCGCATCTCGATGACATGCTTGATGAGTTGTGTGGAGCCACTATTTTTTCGAAAATTGATCTTCGTAGTGGTTACCATCAAATCCGCATGGCGGAAGGTGATGAGTGGAAAACCTCCTTCAAGACCAAACTTGGTCTCTATGAATGGTTGGTTATGCCCTTTGGTTTATCTAATGCCCCATCCACCTTCATGCGACTTCTGAATCATATCTTGCGTTCTCTCATTGGAAAAAGTGTTGTTGTCTATTTCGATGATATACTTGTTTATAGCAAATCACTTGAGGACCATATAACACATGTCAAGGAAGTTTTGTAAATCCTTCGACATGAAAAGCTTTATGCTAATCTTCCCAAGTGCACTTTTGCTAAAGACAAGTTAATTTTTCTTGGATTTGTCGTTTCTTCGAAGGGAATTGAAGTTGATGTTTCCAAGGTTAAGGACATATGAGATTGGCCCATCCCAACAAATGTGAGTGAACTTCGAAGTTTTCATGGGTTGGCCAGTTTCTATCGTCGCTTTGTGAAAGAATTTTCGACCATTGCTTGTCCACTCAATGAATTGACCAAAAAGAATGTCACCTTCGTGTGGGGCAAGGCACAACAACAAGCTTTTGATGAACTTAAAAAGAGGCTCACCGAAGCACCTCTTCTTGCTTTACTCGATTTCACAAAAACTTTTGAGAAAGAGTGTGATGCTAGTGGTATTGGCATTGGAGGAGTCCTTATGCAAAACAGATGTCCTATAGCCTACCATAGTGAGAAACTTGATGGTGCTCGCCTTAACTATCCAATTTATGACAAAGAGCTTTTTGCCTTAGCTCGTGTCCTTCAAGTTTGGCAACACTACCTATGGCCCAAAGAATTTATCATACATTCCGACCATGAGTCGTTGAAATACCTCAAAGGGCAAGCCAACTTGAGTAAGAGACACGCTAAGTGGGTTGAGTTCATGGAGTCTTTTCTGTACATTGTCAAGTATAAGAAGGGCAAAGATAATGTAGTTACAGACGCTTTGTCTCGCAAACACACAAGCCTCCTTACGAGACTTGAAATCAACGTGTTGGGTCTTGAGGAAATAAAATCTTTGTATGCTTCCGACCCATTCTTTGAAGCAATTTTCGCAAAGTGTTCCATTGACAAAGGAGTTAATGATTTCTATTTGCATAAGGGCTTTCTATTTAAGCAAAACAAGCTTTGCATTCCGAAGTCCTCGCTCCAACTTTTGCTCCTCCAAGAATCTCATGGTGGAGGCCTCATGGGTCACTTTGGCCGTGACAAGACATTGGACATGCTCTCCACTCACTACTTTTGGCCCAAGATGAAGCACGACGTGGAGTGCTACGTTCAACGATGCACGACATGTGTTCAGGCTAAGTCGTAAGCTAACCGCTATGGTCTTTATATGCCATTGCCTATTCCTCATACACCTTGGTCCGACATTAGCATGGATTTTGTGTTAGGATTGCCTCGATCTAAGCATAGTCATGACTCTATATTTGTTGTCGTGGATCGCTTTTCCATAATGGCACACTTCATTCCGTGCCATAAGGCCGACGATGCTTCACATGTTGCAAATCTGTTTTTCAGGGAATTTGTCCGTCTTCACGGTGTGCCACGAACAATCGTCTCCGACCGCGATGTCAAATTCATGAGCTACTTATGGAAGACCCTCATGGCCAAGCTCGGCGTCAAGCTAATCTTTTAATCCGCGTTGCATCCTCAAACCAATGGCCAAACTGAAGTTGTCAACCGAAGCCTCGAGATTCTCCTTCGTGTGTTGATCAAGAAAAACCTCAAGGATTGGGAGGGATGCATTCCACACGCCGAGTTCGCCTACAACCGTGCTAAGCACTCAAAAACCAAGATGAGTCCATTCATGATCATCTATGGGTTCGAGCCACTCACTGCACTCGACATGCTACCACTACCTCTCCACGAGCGCACCAACATGGACGTCAAGAAGCACGCACAAGCTATGAAGACGCTTCATGAAGAAACAAGAGCTACTATCGAGCAACAAGTACTTCGCCATGCTTCAAGGTTAAACAAGGACAAGAAGGAAAGGATATTTGAAGAAGGTGACCTTGTGTGGATACACCTAAGCAAAGACCGCTTCCCCAAGGAACGCGACTCCAAGCTCAAGCCACGAGGAGATGGCCCCTTCAAGGTCCTCAAGAGAATCAACAACAACGCCTACATCATTGACATACCGACCTCCAAGTACCTTGCAAGAAATACATTCAATGTCAAGGACCTTTCACCCTACCATGGAGATGCTCAATATGATAACCATGAAGAGTCGAGGACGACTCTTTCCCAAGGGGGGAGCTAATGCAGCCCGTCCTACGGACGCTCCTACATCTACACCACCAAGTCCCCCAAGTGGACCCATGGCTCGTGCTCGAGCCAAGCTTCTCCAAGCTAAGGTGAATTCGCTCTTGTACTCATGTGACTTTGATACACCACTGAATGGCTTGCTACTTCATGCCCCGACACTATGCATCATCAGGTACGAAGACACGAGCCAGAGAGGCGACATGGCAGCCAACAGCTGCCAGGAGACCTCGGTACTACCGGCTCCTGGAAGCGGTACTACCGCACCAGCGGTACTACCGCTCATGGACGGCGGTACTACCGCACCGGGCAGAGAGATGGACCCGAAGCCCCAGATATCACCGGTACTACCGCACTCAGCAAGCGGTACTACCACGCACACCTGAAGACTCACGCCAAAGCTTTTGCCCGCTCTGGTACTACTGCACCCTTCCAGCAGTACTACCGCATCGGGCCGGTACTACCGCTCAACCGGCCGGTACTACCAGAGACCCCAGGGCCTGCGCGCTCGAGCTCGGCCGTTTGGCCTTGTAACGCCCCCTTTTGATACTTTAGTTTCCTAAACTACCCCTGAACTTGTGGCTGGCCTATATATAGCCCCCCACCTCTATTGTAAACCCTAGGCATGATATTGGAATTAGTGGAAACCCCTTGTGGATCTATCTAATTCTTGCCTCATGCTCCTTGACCAAGGAGCACCAATATCAGAAACCTCATTGGAGTTTGCATCGTGCCTCCGCGTTGTACAAGGCCTAGGCATCAGAGTCCCTTTGCCTAGACGTCAAGATCTCACCGAGTCTCCCATCTCGCCATGCCGGTTCGAGAGAGAGTCCTTCGCCTGACGCCGACCCTAGGGATTGTGCCGGACCGGTCACCGCCGGCGTGAGCTATTGGTGTGTATCGTGGTTTTGTGTGTGTTTGTTCATCGCGTTCTGCGTGCGTGCGTTCGTCGTGTTCATCCTCCCCTCCTCTCCCCGCACTCCATCCTCGATTTGTAAGGGAATCGTGAAAGATCGGGCCACCCTAGAGGTTTGCCCTCAACACTTGCGCACTTGGAACAAGTCCTAGTTCGATGATGAAATTCCTTAGCCAAACAACTTCATTCGCCGCATTAGCAGCAACGATGTATTCCGACTCCATTGTAGACTGCGCTACTACTGACTGCTTCTTACTCTTCTAGCTAACCGCCCCACCATTCACCAGAAACACAAATCATGTCTGAGACTTCGAGTCATGAGGATCTGAGTTCCATCTCGCATCCACGTAACCAATTACCTATAGAGCTTCATCACTCCCTCCATTGACTAGGAACATATCATTTGTTCTCTTGAGATAGTTCAGGATATTTTTCACAGCTATCTAGTGATCTGATCCTGGATTACTTTGGTATTGGCTCGTCAAACTAAGAGTTAATTCCACATCAGGTCGAGTACTTAACATTGCATACATGCTAGATCCTATGGCTGAAGCATAGGGGATGTAAGACATCCTTTTTCTATCAGCATCCGTTGTCAGACATTGAGTCAAACTTAGTGTGTTATTTCTTGTCATAGGAACCAAACCCTTTTTGGCATCTTCCATTTTGAAGCTCTTCAAAATCATTTCAAGGTAAGTACTTTGACTTAATGTAATCAGGCGTCTCGATCTATCTCTATAGATCTTGATGCCTAATATGTATGCAACTTCACTTAGGTCCTCCGTGGAAAATTGGCTACTCAAATATGCTTTCACGCTTTCCGTGAGTTCCACATTATTTCCCATAAGTAATATGTCGTCCACATATACCACTAGGAAAACCACTGAGCTCTCACTGGCTTTCTTATAAATACAGAACTCTTGTTGATTTTGGACAAATCCAAAACTCTTGATCACTTGATCAAACTGTTGGTTCCAAGTCCGAGATGCTTGCTTCAGTCCATAAATGGATCGTTGAAGCGCTCACCTTCCCAGCATCCTTAAGATGAGCAAAACCTTCTGGTTGCATCATATGCAACTCTTCATCAATATGTCCATTGAGGAACGCGGTTTTGACATCCATCAGCCATATTTCATAGTCGAAATGAGCAGCAATTGCTAGTAGAATCCGGACAGCTTTAAGCGTCACTATGGGAGAGTAAGTCTCATCGTAGTCAACTCCTTGAATTTGTCAAAACCCCTTTGCGACAAGTCGAGCTTTGTGAATGGTCACATTACTATTCACATCTGTTTTTTCTTAAAGATCCAATTATTTTCTATGGCCTTCCGAAAGATCTACCAAGGTCCAAACTTGGTTTTCATACATGGATCATTTTCAGATTTCATGGCTTCTAGCCATTTCTCAGAATCAGCACTTTCCATAACTTCTTCGTAGTTTGCAGGTTCTTCTTGTTCATCCAGAATGACAGTGATCATAAGACTACTATACCAATCTAGAGTGGTACGAATTCTTGTAGACTTGCAAACCATAGGAGTTTCGATGTGGTTATCTTGATCATTATCACTTGATTCTTATTCCATGTTGGAGGGCGATTTCGGAATAGCTTCTGTTGCGCTACTCAGAATCTGGAGAGAAGGATCAACAATCTCATCTAGCTGAATTTTCCTTCCACTAACTTGATGCAGCCCGTCCTACGGATGCTACTACATCTACAACGCCAAGTCCAAGCTCGTCCCCAAGTCACCTAAGAAGACAGACACGAGCAGTACTACCGCTCCCCAACAGCGGTACTACCGCGCCACGGTACTACCGCTCAGCCTCAGCGGTACTACCGCGCCACGGTACTACCGCTCAGCCTCAGCGGTACTACCGGCCATAACTGAGGCCCGCGTCATCGCCTCTGGAGGCCCCGGTACTAGCTTGTGGTACTACCGGCCCCAAGCGGTACCATCGGGCCATACCACCAGTACTACCGGACCTGGAGACCACCTGCCACTTGAGCCAGAGCTACCGCCCTGCCTAAAGCTACTACCGCTCCCATCCGGTACTACCGGACCCGAGGACCGGTACTACCGGTCACCACAGTGCCTGCGCGCACTAGATTTGGGCCACAACCCATGTACCCCCTTTATTATGTTGCAACCCTAGAGTTATTCCCCAAACAACCCCTATGTAAGTGGCTGGCCTATATATAGTGCCCCCACCCCCTCATGTATCCCTTAGGCATAGATGATAGACTAAAGAAAACCCCCTTTGTGGAATCTCTAGTTTTGCCTCATCCCCTTCTACCAAAGGGGATCGACTATCGTCACCACCTCGTTGGAGTTTGCATCGCGCCTCCCTCGTTGTACAAGGCCTTGGCATCGGTGTCCCTTTGCCAAGACGTCAAGACCCTCTCCAAGGTGTTCTTCCCTCTCTGCGTGGGATCGAGGGAGCATGTTGACCGATCTTTCCTTGCGAGGATTCTATCGGACCGGTGGCCACCGGTGAGAGCAATCGACCTTGTATCGTGTGTGTTTTGCGTGTGTTCATCGTGTTCTTCACGAGGTGTGTGTCCGCTTCCGCTACCTTCTCCCTTTGCCCTCGCTTTCCCATCGATTTGACCACGAGATCCGTGAAGATCGGGCCACCCATGGGGTTACCCCATAACATCTGGTATCAGAGCCCAA
Source organism: Avena eriantha (assembly GCA_910589775.1). Taxonomy (NCBI): domain Eukaryota; kingdom Viridiplantae; phylum Streptophyta; class Magnoliopsida; order Poales; family Poaceae; genus Avena; species Avena eriantha. The sequence goes on along the minus strand of OU342743.1, from coordinate 392,155,433 downwards.
GTTGCCACGGATTTCACCCTCGTTCTTCCCCACCAATTTTTTTCTTGAAAAAACACAAAAATAGTGACAAATTCGAGTGTATCTTGTGTTAATCCCATAACATCTGGTATCAGCAGCTTTTGGTTGCCACAGATTGCTCATCGATTTGGTCTTTTCCCCATAAATTCGAAAATTCCACCAAAAATAGCCCCAATTCGTGTTTTGGACCGATCTGTGATTTGAGTGTGTTTTGGTAGGTTTTGATCCGTGAATTACTTGCTAAACTTGTTGATCTACCTTCCCCTGCGTTTCCATGGCCTAATTCCATCATTTACCCCTCCGATTTGGTGTTTTTCTTGAAGATTTTCCGCCCAAATCGCCCCAAAATCGTGAAAACGCGTCAAAACTGGGTGTTTCTACGACATCCGGTACTACCGGGGTCAAAACCCGGTACTAACGCACATCCCCGGTACCTAAACGGTACTACCGGGCCTCCGGAAGACCGGTACTACCGCTCAGAAACCCGGTACTACTGCCCGGTACAGAGGAAAAACAGCAGAATTCCCAGATTTCAGCCTCTCGCCGTTTTGAGCATAACTTTTGCATACGAACTCGGATTTTGGTGTTCTCTAGCTCGTTTCGAATAGGAGAAGGAGCTCTACGTCATCATATAAGTGGTTAATGCTATCTACTCCATCCAAATTCCGTGAGTAAGGCGGAATCCAACAATAAAGGGTGAAGATCGGTGACGAAAGGTATAAACATTCCGCCACTTCTCCCCACTTGCATTCCTTTGTGAGCTACACTATCTTTGCGTTTAACAAACACCTATTGAGACTAGTTCCTCCTATGATTGCTTGGGCTATGCACATTTGATACTTGTAGAATTCCAAGCAAAAGTTGTGAGTGCTATCTCATATAGTTATCTTGTATAGTTGTTGGCACAAGGAAGAGGCAAGTGAAATAGAAAAAAAAGAAAAAGAGAAAAAAATAGAAAAATAGAAAGAAGAAAAAGAGAAAGAAAGAAACAAGTGCCTCATAGAATAGGAAGTGCAAGCTCGATGAACATCATATAGGTGGTACTTATTGTGCACATCTTGTAGCCCACCAATTTATTGCAATCGAACTAGCGTCTCTCCTTGTACTTGTGCGACACGAGCTTATAGTCTTCTCTAGGTAATCATTTGGTTCTTAGCTCACTTTCTCCGTCGCAGAAGTCCCATTTATCCCACCGTGTGTGTTTCCTTGTATATATTCCTATCTTGTGGATTGACTTGTTTTGCTATGTGATCATCGTGGTTCTTTACTTCCCATTACAACATCTTGAGTTCAGATTGTTCTTGGACACGCCACCTTCCATACTCATCCACCATAAGCTTTGTGTGTGTGTTTTTTAGTGGTTAGTTGGTTTTGGTGTTCCGCGTGAACTTCACTTTGCTTGGTTTTGATTGCTCTCAAGTGTTGCCACTTGCACGGTACTATCTTCCAAGGTAAAGAAAGGTTTGGCGTTGCATCCCTAACCCCCTACCACTTCCATATACACCACTTGGTCTTGTGAATCATGTCTAGGGATTCCGGAACTGAGGATGATATCTATGAAGAATCCATGATGAGCCACCACGACTATGACTCCACAAGTATATAGGACATGATGGAGCACTACACCGACAACGGCTCCGCATGCTTTGGGGACCCGGAGCATTGCACCTATGACGGCTCCACATGCATAGAAGACATGGAGCACGTCATCAACTATGGCTCCTCAAGCATGGAGGAATTGGAGCTCTACATCAACAATGGCTCCTCATGCTTGGAGCACTACACCGACAATGGCTCCACATGCTTGGGTGATATGGAGTTCTACAACAACAATAACTCCCCAAGCATGGAAGACTTTAAGAACGACAACGACAAGCTCCTCAAGTCGCATCGACCAAGACGGAACCTCCACCTCGAGAGCACCAAGGTCCCCCATCCAATGGACAACTTCAAGCGCGCCATGGACAACAAGTTCGCCAAAACCATGAGCATGATGGCCAAGACTATGCTTTGCGCTCATTACAATGCCTCACCAAGAAGAGTGCTAAGGACAAGGAGCATCGTCACGAGCGTTATGTGGATGAACAAGTGCGCCATCTACATCAACCTTTGGCAAGGCACGCCAATGACCTCCGTCGACACCATCACCTTCAACTACTCGTGCCACCACCAAAATGGCACCAAGAGCAAGCTCTCCTCCACGCCATCAAGCTTCAACGCCAAGACTTGACGTCCTAGATGACGCATGCAAGCTCATGGATGAGGAGGACGAAGACCTCTACTTCGCCAAGTTGGACGAGTACGTCAAGAGGACTACACAAGCCAAGGTGCCAGACGCCGATGACAAGGTCTAGAATGGTGAGCATGGGATTTTCCCTTCACCAAAGGAGGCGCATGGAGTTGAGAAAACCGAGCCTACCCCTACATGCTTGAGTGATGATGTGGTACCAATCCCATGTGAGTATGAGAGCCACTTAGCCCACTTGAGTGAAAACAAGAGTGAGATGAGTGACTCCACCATATGTGAGATTGGGTTCTTCCACTTGGAGGGCATGAGTGATACACCTAGTGAGTTGAGAGTGGTAGTTGATAGGTCATGTGAGACCACTTTGATTTCTAACAACTTACCCTCTACCTCTAGTGTGTTATCCCATGATGTGCTAGGTTCCATGGATCAAGAAGCGCCAAGCTTGGAGATGATGACTGCGATCGAGAAGATGAACATGGTGGATGAAGCTAAGGCCATCCACATACACGATGAAGAAGTCTCCCACATGGAGGCCAACCCTACCACAACACCCACTTCATATGAGAGGTATGAACAAGGTAAGAATACGGGTGTTGATGATGCCATGCTCCCACTAGTGGACATGATGAATTGTGATGATTGGCATGCTATGGATGATGTTTGTGATATCACGTATGACTCATTGGTATTTCCATGTGATACTTTGCCTTTGCATGATGTTGAGCATGTGAAATCATTTGATTGTGATGATGTTGCCATAGACATGCCATGCTCTAAACATTTCGTTGATGATATCATTGCTTGCACTTTGTTGACCAATTTTTCTTTCCAATGTTTTGCTTGCAATGATGTTATCAATGGTACCCCTCGAACCATGCTTTGTCATGAGTGTTTCACAATTTCTCTCGTTGCTTACAATAAGTTGAATAATTGCTCTTTCAATTGTTTTGCTTGCAACAATAATTCTCATATGGTTTATATTGAGATGGCCCCCATAGCTTTCTCAAATGTTGGAGATTTTGATGATTGCCATGATGATCATGTTCCCCACTTGCATACTCACCATGCATATTTTTCATACTTGATTGACATTAATGGTGATGTGCACAAGAAGAGATACGTCATGATGGATGACGTGTTTCTCTACCATGCACACACGTTCTTCCTTTTGTGTTTGATGTGTGTAGGTACCCGCACAAGAATGTCAACCTCGGTTGAGCACGAGTTGACAAAAAGAGCTCTAGAGAGCATCCCCCAAGTGAGTTCAAGATCGAACCCAGCTCTGGTACCTTTTGCATGCTTTGCATCTTTCATGTTGATAAATTGCTCTTTCCTATGGTTAGCTTGCAAGCATGTTAATGGTATTCTTTCACCTTGTGACAATCATGTTTCGTTGCCATTGAATATTGTGCTTTCTGTGTTGCAACAAAAATATTGAACAATTCTCTTTCCGATGTTTTGTGTGCAACCATATTTCCATTATGAACATGTATTGCCACGAGAGCTTCCAAGTCTCGCGTATTGTTGTTGCAACAAACATAAGTACCACTTGCTCTTTCATATGGTTTGTTTGCAAACATGTTATTTTTGCTTCCACTTGCGATACTCATACCCCCATGATATTGGCTTTTGATGATTGTGTATGGCATCCAACATATTGAACAATTGTTCTTTCCAATGGTTGGTTTGCACACATAATGATGTTGCTTTGGATATTCTTCCTCATGTGTTTTTGCCGAATTCTCCTAGCTTTGCATCAAAGATGTTGATCAATTTTAGTCAATTTCTTTGAGTGTCACACTAAGATGTTTTATGGAGTTTTTGAGTTCCCACATTTGGATAATGTTCATACAATTTCCATGCACTTTGACCTTGCATACACATTTTGTTTGCGATACTTGAGTTGTGCTAATAGTGTTGTGAACAAGAATGGACATGCCACACATATCATGCTCCTCTATCACACACAAACATATTCTGCTTGGTCTTTGTTGTGTGAAGGTACAATTGCTTATGCGTCAACCTCTATGGACCATAAGTTGACAAGACAAATCGTAGAGAGTTATCTATGGATGCCCTTCATCGAGCTACCCCTACACCATAAGGTGACTTCCTTCTACTTGAGGACTCGTGCTATAATCTTCATGAATTGGCTACTCTTTGAGTGTTGCTTCGCTTTTGTTGTGAGCTTTGCAGGCTACATGGAAAGTGAAGGAACATTGAAGAGCTGCCACATCAAGCTTCTCGAGGACAACTACATGGTGAACCCTAGGATCAAGAATGTCTCTCGACCACCTCTACATGACGAGCGTATAGAGTCGAGGACGACTCTTTTCGAAGGGGGGGGAGCTGATGCAACCCATCCTACGGATGCTACTACATCTACAACGCCAAGTCCAAGCTCGTCCCCAAGTCACCCAAGAAGACAGACGCGAGCGGTACTACCGCTCCCCAATAGCGGTACTACCGCGCCCCGGTACTACCGCTAAGCCTCAGCGGTACTACCGGCCATAACTGAGGCCCGCGCCATCGCCTTTGGAGGCCCCGGTACTAGCTTGCGGTACTACCGGCCCCAACCGGTACCACTGGGCCATACCACCGGTACTACCGGACCCGGAGACCACCTGCCACTGGAGACAGAGCTACCGCCCCGCCTGAAGTTGCTACCGCTCCCATCCGGTACTACCGGACCCGAGGACCGGTACTACCGATCACCACGGTGCCTGCGCGCACTAGATCTGGGCCACAACCCATGTACCCCCTTTATTATGTTGCAACCCTAGAGTTATTCCCCAAACTACCCCTATGTAAGTGGCTGGCCTATATATAGTGCCCCCACCCCCTCATGTATCCCTTAGGCATAGATGATAGGCTAAAGAAAAACCCCTTTGTGGAATCTCTAGTTTTGCCTCATCCCCTTCTACCAAAGGGGATCAACTATCGTCACCACCTTGTTGGAGTTTGCATCGCGCCTCCCTCGTTGTACAAGGCCTTGGCATCGGTGTCCATTTGCCAAGACGTCAAGACCCTCTCCAAGGTGTTCTTCCCTCTCCGCGTGGGATTGAGGGAGCATGTTGACCGATATTTCCTTGCGAGGATTCTATCGGACCGGTGGCCACCGGTGAGAGCAATCGGCCTTGTATCGTGTGTGTTTTGCGTGTGTTCATCGTGTTTTTCACGAGGTGTGCATCCGCTTCCGCTAGCTTCTCCCTTTCCCCTCGCTTTCCCATCGATTTGACCACGAGATCCGTGAAGGTCGGGCCACCCATGGGGTTACCCCATAACATAACTCCTTTAGAGAGAAACTCTCTCAAGAAAGGTGTCATTCTTCGCAACAAACGTTTTGCCTTCGGCCTGGTTTTAGAAGGTGTACCCAACAGTTTCCCTTGGGTATCCTACAAAGATACACTTTTCCACTTTGGGTTCGAGTTTGTCAGGCTGTAGTTTCTTAACGTAAGCCTCACATCCCCAAACTTTCAGAAATGACAACATTGGCTTCTTGCCTTTCCATATCTCATATGAAGTTGTCTCCATGGATTTGGACGGTGCTCAGTTTAAAATAAAAGCAGCGGTTTCTAACGCATATCCCCAAAACAACACGGACAAATCAGTCAAAGTCATCATGGACCGCACACTATCCAATAGAGTACGGTTACGCCGTTCCGACACACCATTACGATGTGGTGTTCCAACTAGCGTAAGCTGTGGCATGATCCCACAATTCTTCAAGTGCATGTCAAACTCATAACTCAAATACTCGCCTCCCCATTCTGATCGAAGATGCTTGATTTTCTTGTTAAGTTGATTTTGTACTTCCTTCTGAAATTCTTTGAACTTTTCAAAGGTTTCATATTTGTGCTTCATTAAATAGATATATCCATATCTACTCAAGTCGTTAGTAAAGGTAACAAAATAACGATAACCATTGTGTGTTGTGAGACTCACTATTCTGCATACATCCGTATGTATGATCCCTAGTAGGTCTGCAGCCCTCTCCATTGTGCCGGAGAAAGGTGTCCTAGTCATCTTGCCCATGAGGCAAGGCTCACATGTATCAAGACATTCAAAATCCAATGATCCAAGAAGTCTATCTGAATGAAGCTTCTTCATGCACTTTACGCCAATGTGACCAAGACGGCAATGCCACATAAACATGGAATTATCATCATTATGCTTACAACGTTTAGCATCAATATTATGGATGTGAGTATCGCAATCAAGATCTAGTAAGAATAAACCATTACACACAGATGCACGACCATAGAAAACATCATTCATATAAATAGAACAACCATTTGTTCTAGATTTAAATGAATAATGATCTTGCAACAAGCAAGATTGACTCACAATATTCATACTTAATGCGGGTACATAGTAGCATTTATTCAAAACCAAAATCAATCCTGATGGCAGACATAGAGGTAAGGTGCCGATGGCCACCACATCGACCTTCGTGCTGTTGCCGACACGCATCGTCCCCTCGTCCTTCCCCAGGTGCCTCTTACTCTGCAGCTCCTGCTCAGAGTTACAAATGTGAGCAACAAAACCGGTATCAAATACCCAGGCGTTACTCCTTGCGCTAGTAAGGAACACATCTATAACATGTATATCACATATACCTTTGTCTTTGGCGGCTATCTTGCCGGCTTTCTTGTCTTCAAGGTACTTGGGGCAGTTGCGCTTCCAGTGCCCATCCGCTTTGTAGTAGTAGCACGTGGTGCCGGGCCTAGTAGCCTTAGAGGTGTTGACAACTAGTTTGCCATCCTTCGTAGGATCCTTGGCCTTGCCCCGGTTTCTTAAAATTGGTGGTCTTATTGACCATCAACACCGTGTGCTCCTTGATCTCTACCTCAGCAGCTTCGAGCATGGTGAACACCTCAGCAAGGGTCTTAGTCATCCCTTGCATATTGCAGTTCATCACAAAGCTCTTGTAGCTAGGGGCAGCGAGTGCAACACCTTATCAATCACGAGCTCCTCCAGGATTTTGCAATCCAGGGCATTAAAGCTCTTAATGTAGCTAGACATTTTGAATACGTGCTCACTAATAATGTTGTGCTCTTCCATCTTGGCAGAGAATAAGAGCTCGGAAGCATCATACCTCTCCGCCTAAGCCCGTGGAGCAAAGACAGCTTTGAGATCTTCAATGATCTCAAAAGCATTCATCCTCTCAAAGCGCTTTTGAAGCTCCGGCTCCATGGCATAGAGCATTCCTCTTTGGATGAGGGAGAAATCATTCGCCTTGGACTGCTAGACATTCTTTTCGTCCCGGGAGGCAGAATCTACAGGCTTAGTTGGAAGCTCAGCCTAGATGACATAATTCAACTTGTAGGGACAAGGAGGATCCTCAGATTGCGGAACCACGCGGTGAAGTTGGTTCCATCAGTTTTCAGCTTGTCCTTCTCTAGGAACGTCTAAGGTTGAAGGTGGGTGGGCGAGACATCTACAATGGATTTGCAAAGTGTTTAGACCATGTTCATAATAATGAGTTCAAGTTTTAATTTTATGCTACTAAACTAAACAAAATGAACTCCCACTCAAACAAACATCCCTCTATTGATTTAGTGATCACATGACCCCAATCCGCTACTCCACCCCCGATCGTCACGGCCGGCAAAGCAGTTTCAAAGGTAGACATTCTCAATGTCAATCACACCCATGTGATTCATGCTCGACCTTTCGGTCTCTTGTATTCCGAGGCCATGTCTACAGATGCTAGGCTCGCCAATTCTAACTTGTGTGTATATGTAGTGCAACATGGCTTACACCCACCATATGTGAATGCAGATATGTCTGACACCCGATCGTCACGGCCTGCCTCATAACGGAGAACTTTCTTTACGGTGCACACACAAGGGGAATACTATAACTGGAATTCTGTGAGGGATCATCTTATTACACTACCATTGTATATTCTAATCATACTAGCATAATAAGGTGCAAATGGAAACTTGAAAAGTATAGTGCCATGACGTGGTTTCAGCATCTTGATCGCCATCGAGATCTGATGAGGCTATAGACAGGAATTATGATGATTCTGACTGCTTGAACATGAAGGAAATATTGAGTCAAATCAATAATGACTATCAAGTGAATTCATTCCTAGTTGACCATGATGCTTTCATTTATAAGAACTTTATACTGCCTAAGTCTTTGTGCTATTGTATGATCAGGTACATGGAAGAAGAAGGCATAGCATGGAGCGAGGAGTTGAAGCCTATGGAGCATGGCGTGTTGATCAATGAGAATGCGCGAGGGAGGAGACGGAGGAAGCGCAAGGAGATACCAATAAGAAGATAAACACCTAGCAGGATCTCTGCCGCGGTAGAGAAACAACGCGTTTTCCTACCACGACACAGAAACAGAGTCCTTTTCTGCCACGGCAGGCTGTCGCGGCAGAGAAACAGTCCCAAACTCTGCCACGGCAGAACCCTGAGCCAAACCCAATTTTGGGTCGGTTTGTACCCTAGTTGGGTGGGACCAACTCGGTCACCCCCTTAGCTGCCGTACCCCCAGACTCATGAATAGATGGGGCGCACTAGTTTTAGGGTTTAGACCACGTTAAAATATTTTGGAGATGTTTCTTTCATAGAACCTCTGGAATTACCCTGTGATCGATTTTACCAACTATAATTGAGTGTGATCTGTTGTTCCACTGGGAGTAGATTGCAAACTACCATTCATGGTCGACGGCTACGTGCGCAAGAGCGTAGTGTTGTGAATATCCTACAAGGTTCAAGAGCTGTTCCATTGGCATCAGGGTTCGAGCAGGAGAGCTCATAGCTACAGGCCTCATGACTCGTGCCCGAGCCAAACTCCTACAAGCTAAGGTGAACTCGCTCCTCTCCTCGTGCCAATTTATACCTCCTTGGATGGTGTGCTACTTCATGCAACAACCCTATGCATCATCAGATACGAAGCTCAAACACATCACCAAGCACCCTAGGATGGAGAACAAGGAGCAGATCGTGAAGCAGAAGACGCTGGAGCTGCTCAGACCGGAGTCTCCGGTTTGTGCACACCGGAGTCTCTGGTCCACCAAAGTCTCCATCCTGAAGACACCGGAGTCTCCGGCCCCACCTCTGGTCTGCCCCCAAATCGAGCTCGAGGACAATCTGACTGCCCCTCCGGAGGCTGGTCCGGAGACCGACCGGAATCTCCGGTCCAGACCGGAGTCTCCGGTCCACCACACCGGAGTCTCCAGACCGACCATCGCCAGGCATATAAAAGGCCTTTGGGCCTTCGGCCCATGTACCCTTTAGTCCGCCCAGAACTTGTCTTTTATTTCTGAAGTACCCCTGACTGTGTGGCTGGCCTATATATAGCCCCCCACCTCTATTGTAAACCCTAGGCATGATATTGGAATTAGTGGAAACCCCTTGTGGATCTATCTAATTCTTGCCTCATGCTCCTTGACCAAGGAGCACCAATATCACAAAACCTCGTTGGAGTTTGCATCGTGCCTCCGCGTTGTACAAGGCCTAGGCATCGGAGTCCCTTTGCCCAGACGTCAAGACCTCACCGAGTCTCCCATCTCGCCGTGCCAGTTTGAGAGAGAGTCCTCCGCCCGACGCCGATCCTAGGGATTGCGCCGGACCGGTCACCGCCGGTGTGAGCTATTGGTGTGTATCGTGGTTTTGTGTGTGTGTGTGTTCATCGCATTCTTCGTGTGTGTGTTCGTCGTGTTCATTCTTCCCTCCTCTCCCTGCACTCCATCCTCGATTTGAAAGGGAATCGTGAAAGATCGGGCCACCCTAGAGGTTTGTCGTCAACAGTTATTATTGATTTGACTCAATATTTCCTTCCAGTTCAAGCACTCGAAATCATCATGATCCATGATTGTATCCTCATCACTACTTTAATGCCTGAATTACCCCTAAACTTGTGGTTGGCCTATATATAGTCCCCATCCCCCACCTCCATTGTAAACCCTAGGCATGATATTTGGAATTAGTGGAAACCCCTTGTGGATCTATCTAGTTCTTGCCTCATGCTCCTTTGACAAAGGAGCACCAAATATACCAAACCTCGTTGGATTTTGCATCGTGCCTCCGCGTTGTACAAGGCCTTGGCATCGGTGTTCCTTTGCCAAGACGTTAAGATCTCACCGAGTCTGCCATCTCGCCGTGCCGGTTCGAGAGAGAGTCTTCCGCCCAACACCGATCCTAGGGATTGCGCCGGACCGAGCACCGCCGGCGTGTGCTATTGGTGTGTATCGTGGTTTTGCGTGTGTGTGTTTATCGCGTTCTTCGTGCGTGAGTTCGTCATGCTCATCCTCCCCTCCTTCGCCCGCACTCCATCCTCGATTTGAGTGGGATTCGTGAAAGATCGGGCCACCCTAGAGGTTTGCCCTCAACACAATCTGATGCACTTCATATAAACAAGTACCAGTACATCACAGTTCGTTCTACAAAATATTGTACTAATAATAACGACAGAGCATTTGAAAGATTCAGTAGCATTTGAAAGATCCAGCAGTACATAATAAAACCATGAAAATATCAGACAGATTCCCGGTTGATATTCAGCAGCACTTGACAGAGTTAGCACAACATTCAAAGTGACCGGTTGGTAGTACACAAATAGTGACCAAAAGAATTGATAGATTTGGCAATGTGGACATTGAAATTCAATAGATGTAGCAAGGTCTAATTCAAAAGGAAAGCGAGACCGTATTTTGCACTCGGCCGATCGATCTGAACAAGTACCGAACACAACTTTTGACAGGTTCAGTAGCATTTGAAAGATTTAGCAGTACATAATAAGAAATAAAAATATCGATAGATTCCTAGTTCACATTCAGCGGCACTTGGACATATTCGGTAGCATTTCAAAGTGATAGATTCAGTTTGACCTTTTCTCTGAACACTCGTCATTGGAAGAAACAAAAATGACGATCAAGTCTGCTTTTGTGTGCATGCCTCCTTCTCACAGCAGTGCCCGTGTCTGGCCTCCATAGGCAACTCAAGAAAAGCAAGACCATCTACTGCACTTGATCTAAACTAAGCTATCCTATTACATAGTATTATGATTACTTATGCTAGTTTGGTTCCAATCGCGGGCATTGGCGAAGATCGGGATGAACCATAATGGAGTCTTCGGAGATTTCCATGCAATGTTGGTTGAGAAACCAACAACCGCTTCTTCGGTATTTAGACTGAAGCAGCATATTTTAGGAAACGACATATATCCAAGTCCTATTGCATGGTGGGAGGTGTAGACACAGTTGCTTCTCGTCAGATATCCTGGGGCAACATTTGCACTGCCTACCACAATATTAATCAGATAGTTTAGTCCAAGGAAAAAGGGAATATGCTCCCAGGTCAGCAATCTCTATCCATGGCTTAGGTGGATACTAGTAAGCAGTGTCCTTTGAGTACACCTTGCAGCCAAACCCAGTAGCAATGGTGCCACAAGTGCGACTGCAGCGATCAACACTATGATCAGCAACATGATTGCCATGACCATAATAAGTATCGCCATACAACTCCTCATCAGTAATGCCCATGGTATCGATAAGAAGAAGGTGAGATTCATCTGCAGATACTGCTAAGAACCATAAACCAGGTTCATGCTGGCATCAAGGTTGCCCTCCTCGAGATGCACGACATGTGGTGACGGGACCAGAATAGGACCTTCAAAGAGAAATGATGGCCAAATCAGCCAACACTAGTTTACATCCATTAAAACTGAAGCTAGTGTTTAGAACAGGAATGGATCAAACTTACCAAAATACAGATGATTCTAGACATAAACACTCCCACTCTCAGTGGCTGCAAACACTAAACCCTTGTGGATAAGTGCATCGTTGTATCTGAAATAGCACTAGAACTGGTTCTCAAGAACTGTCCATGCATACTGATGCAGCCTGTCCTACGGACACTCCTACATCTACAACACCGAATCCCCCAAGTGGACCGATGACCCGTGCCCGACCCAAGCTCCTTCAAGCTAAGGTGAATTCGCTCCTCTCATCATGTGACTTTGACATACACTTGGATGGCTTGCTACTTCATACCACTACTCTGTGCATCATCAGGTACAAACCCCCGCCACGTCGACCCACGAGCCCTGAAGCTGCACCTGTCCTAAAGCTGCCTGAGCCGGAGTGTCCGCCCGAATCCAGCCGTACTGTCTGGCGCAACTAGAGTGTCCGGCCTACCCCAGCCCCGTCCGGGCTCGGACATTCTGTATGCCAGTTCGGACACTACCCGGAGTGTCCGGCCACCCCGGACTGTCCGGTCAACTCGACCCGGACTGTCCGGCCTAAAGATGGGCCTGTGAGCCTTAGCTGGGCCCTGTGGCCCATGTACCCCTCTACTTCGCCTAGAACTCTACTTTAATGCTTGAATTACCCCTGAACTTGTGGTTGGCCTATATATAGTCCCCCACCTCCATTGTAAACCATAGGCATGATATTTGGAATTAGTGGAAACCCTTTGTGGATCTATCTAGTTCTTGCCTCATGCTCCTTTGACAAAGGAGCACCAAATATCCCAAACCTAGTTGGAGTTTCCATCGTGCCTTCGTGTTGTACAAGACCTAGGCATCGGAGTCCCTTTGCCTAGACGTCAAGATCTCACCAAGTCTCCCATCTCGCCGTGCTGGTTCGAGAGAGAGTCCTCCGTCCATCGCCGATCCTAGGGATTGTGCCGGACCGGTCACCGCCGGCATGAGCTATTGGTGTGTATCGTGGTTTTGCGTGTGTGTTCATCGTGTTCTTCATGCGTGAGTTCATCGTGTTCATCCTTCCCTCCTTCCCCCGCACTCCATCGTTGATTTGAGTGGGATTCGGGAAAGATCAGGCCACCCTAGAGGTTTGCCCTCAACATATTGGTATCAAGAGCTTCGTTGCTCACGAATTCCCCCACAAAATTTTCTTATATCCACCAAAAAATTGATAATCCGCAAAAAAGAGCCCTATATTTGCCATTGGATCGATCTCTTGATTTGGAGTGTTATTGTGGTTTTGATCCGACCAAACCTTGTCTTAGGAGTTGTTTATCCTGCGTTTTCCCAGCCCGATTTGGCTAGTTTTTCGCGGATTTGAGGCCTTAAGGCGAGGATTCCCGCTCAAGAACACGAGCAGGAAACCCGCGCCAGAGTGTCCGGACCGTTCCGACCAGAGTGTCTGGCCCGACCGGAGTGTCAGGCCGAACCAGACCGGAGTGTCCGGCCTGACCGGAGTGTCCGGCTACAACCCAGTTTTGACAGTTTTGCCTCATTTTTCGCATTGGCTAATTTCCTCTGTTTGCTCATGTCCCGTGTGCGTGTCAGCAACTAACAGCAAGCTTCCGCATGAACAATCCCAACGCTTATTTACACCATGGCCCATGAACATCATTCCGCAACACTGACGGCAAGTTCATCATCACCAATGAAGGTATAACATGCGTCACCTTGTTAACCCCTATCTTCCTTTGTGTGTACCTATCCCATGAGAGTGGCTCATCTTGTGTTTGCTTGAGCATTGTGCATTTGTCCTCGGATAGTGAGAGTGCAAGAGCAATATCAAGTGTGACTAGGTAGCATCAAGGGAGAGCAGAAATAAAAGATACAAAATAAAAGAAAAATAGTCTCCCCTTGAAAAAGAGAGTCTCAAAGCTTGTAAGCAAGAGAGAAAGAAGAGCGCCCAAGGCAAGTGCACAAATCCGTAGCTCATTTTTTCCTCTTTACAAACGAGCCAGGGTCTCTCCTTGTATTGGCACGACACCGAGCGTAGTTTTGTTAGGACATTTTGTTTGCTCATTTTCATAGTTGTGTCAATCACTTTGAGTTGTTGACCTTCGCATTTGACTTGAGTTTAGTTGGATTTTACCCACTTTTGACTATCCCTTTTCTTTTGGTTGGTTCTTTGGCATTCCACAATCCTAACCTACCACCAACAAGCTTTTGAGAGTTAGTTCTTTCTTTAGTGTGAGTTTTCTTTGCAATTCCACTTTGCACGCTTATAGCTCTCACTTGTGGTTTCTAGTTTGGTGCAATCCCCAAGGTGAGGTACAAGGCTAACACCACGATATTCCACTTCCATATACAATACTTGTGATATGGGGTGGCCCGATCTTCTCAGTAAGCGGATGGTGGTGATGATGGTGGATGATAGATAACTAGCCTGTAGCTATGAACTCTCCCGCTCGATCCCTGATGCCAATGCAACAGCTCTCGAACCTTGTAGGATATTCACAACACCACGCTCTTGCGCATGCAGCCGTGACCATGAACGGTAGTATGCAATCTACTAATTCCCAATGGAACAACAGATCACACTCAATTATAGTTGGTAGATTCGAACATAGGGTAATTCCAGAGGTTCTATGAAAGATATTTTAACGTGGTCTAAACCCTAACTAGAGGTCGTCCCAGGGCTTATAAGGGTGGCTGGGGCGGCCAGAAACCGAAACTAAACGCAAACGACTGAAACTGATACAAACCGACTCGGACCAGATTCGATCGGCGGGCGGACACTCCGGTTGAAATCGGCCGGACAGTCCGGTCAGGCCGGACACTCCGGGTGAAGTGTGTCGGACAGTCCGGTCTGGCCGGAAACTTTGAAGTTTCCGGGTGGTGTCCGGGTAGTATCCGAACTGGCAGACAGAATGTCCATGCCAGTTTGCCTCTCGACCAGGCCGGACAGTCCAGGTGGATCTGGTCGGATAGTCCGGGTGGATCTGGCCGGACACTCCGGTCGTGGCAGATCTTTTTGCCTCCGTCTTGATGATCTTCTCTTGCGCCTTCCTCCCGCTCCTCCCTCGCGCATCCTTGGGCGATCATCATGTTGGGCTTCTCTTGTAGCCCTTCTCCTCCTCGCGCCATGCTTGTTTCTCCAACGAACCTGATCATACATAAATGCATAGACTTAGGCAGTATAAAGTTCTCATCAATCAAAGTACCAGATTCGTTTAGGAGTAAATTCACCTGTTGTTCCAGTAGCTTAGCACGAGCTCTTGTAATAGGTCCAATTCTAATCTCATTGGACTGATCCTTTCTTGCAACAGTTGTAGCATCTTCAGTAGTCATTGGGGTAGGTGTAATTGTAGGGATGTCCTCATCATCTCCCCCCCTTCAAAAGGCGTCGACCTCGACGCTCCAAGGTCTTCTCCAGCATATGGTGACAAATCAGCAACGTTGAAGCTGTTGCTAACTCCACCAAACTCCTCAATAGGTATATCAACCGAGTAGGCGTTATCATTAATCTTTGCTAACACCTTGTAAGGACCAGCACCACGTGGCTTCAATTTTGACTTTCCAAGTAGTGGAAACCTATCCTTGCGTAGATGCACCCAAACCGTATCTCTAGGCTCGAACAACACTTCTTTCCTTGCTTGATTCCTTGCAGCAGCAATGTTCTTGCCTTTCTTCTCAATAGCCTCTCGAGTCTTCTCATGTATTTTCTTCACATAATCAGCACGTTTTGATGCCTCCATATCAACTCTCTCATGTAATGGTAGAGGCAACATATCAAGTGGCGTCAATGGTTTGAAACCATACACTAGCTCAAAAGGACAAAGCTGAGTAGTTGAATGGACAGCCCAGTTGTAAGAAAAGCCAACATGTGGCAAACACTCTTCCCACTCCCGCAGATTCACCACCTCCGTTTGACCATCTGTTTGGGGATGACATGTAGTACTGAACAGGAGCTTCGTTCCTAGCTTTCCCCATAAGGTCTTCCAAAAGTAGCTCATGAACTTCACATCACGGTCAGAAACAATCGTCTTTGGTACTCCATGTAATCTCACGATGTCCCTGAAAAACAGGTTAGCAACATGCGACGCATCGTCACTTTTGTGGCAAGCAATAAAATGAGCTGATATGGGGTGGCCCGATCTTCTCAGTAAGCGGATGGCGATGATGATGGTGGATGATAGATAACTAGTGCGTAGCTATGATCTCTCCCGCTTGATCCCAGATGCCAGCGCAACAGATCTCGAACCTTGTAGGATATTCACAACACCACACTCTTGCGCACGCAGCCGTGACCACGAACGGTAGTATGCAATCTACTAATTCCCAATGGAACAACAGATCACACTCAATTATAGTTGGTAGATTCGAACACATGGTAATTCCAGAGGTTCTATGAAAGAAACAACTCCAAAATATTTTAACGTGGTCTAAACCCTAACTTGTGACGGCTACGAAGGTTTATATGAGGGCTGGGGCGTCCTCCGCTCTAAACGGGCCTCAAAACAGCCATAACTTGGCCCAAATTGACTCGGTTCGACTCAAACTGATACATACCGACCCATATATCGGTTCGGCCTTATTGGCACGCAGTCCAAACGTCGTAGAACACCTCAAACATGTAATTCTTGGTGCGCCATCTCTCTCTTGCTCATACGTGATTTCCTCATTGCCTCCTAGTGCGCATGCCTCCCGCTCCTCCCTCCCGCACTTGTTGATATTGGAACTCAGTGCTTGTCCTTCTTGCTGCAACTCTCCTCCTCCTCCTCCTCGTGCAACGCTTGTGTTATCAATAAACCTAATCGTACAAAGATGCATAGACTTAGGTAGTATAAAGTTCTCATCAAGTAAAACATCAGGTTCAATTAGGAATGAATTCACCTGATAGTCATTATTGATTTGACTCAATATTTCCTTCCAGTTCAGGCAGTCAGAATCATCATAATCCCTTTATATATCCTCATCATCCTCCCTTTCTTCATGAAAAGCTGTCCTCGGCTTTAGGTAAGCTGAAAGTGGGAGAAATAAAAAGAACAACGTGTACGCAAAGTATATGTATATATAACATGTTGTATTATTGTGTTTCATAGGAAAAGTATATCCAGTATACATCAAGCAACTTAAATTGCAGGTATAAGTGAAGTACAAAGAATCATGATCATGGTGAAAAACAACTAAATAGATAGTCATGTTCTTCAATATTAAATTCAGTTTTCTCAGAGAAGATCTATGATCAAATTTGTGAACAAGATCAAACCAATTCAATATGTCTGAAAACCAAATTGAATCATGCCATGCTTCAACTACGCTACTCTGATTATTATGAACATGATCATGTTGTCCAGTATGTAAAATGAAACTCAATTTGCAAATATAAATGAAGTATAAAGAATTAGCACAACTAGGCAATGAATTTCGGGACAAACACAACGAATATGAAAACTTGGGTTCTATTCTAGCAAGATTACAACGATCCAACATAGGTAAAATAACCTGTGTTGGCTGCATTATATCAACTTGATCTGACTTTAGTTTCATATTATCACAAATTTTAGCATATATCCCACAACACAAAGTCGTCGACACACAACATGTATGGCTGAAAACAGCATGTTTCAGTTCAGCGATTCGATCACAAGTAATGCATATGTGATCCACAAGAAAAATTTCATGCATGCTATATTCACCAATCAGATTGAAAGTGAAACAAGGAGAATATGTGCTAGAATTCAGAAATGAAATTTCAGAAATCATATCCATAGCACAACTCATACTCATAGGTTCATTTAGCATGATGGAATACACAATATCAGCAGGTGGTATTCGAGCAAGTATTTCCTTATGTGTTATCAGTACCACATGATCAAAATTTGAAATTGGTAAACTATCACATGGTGCTAAAACAGTAGTGCAAGGCAAATCACAAGGAGGCTTAAGTAAAGGAATAGACTCACAATATGTCGCACATGTTGGCTAAAGCTCCAAATCAGTACCAATGTCATTAACAATCTTCTCAGCTATAGTAGGTAGTACGACATCCTCCTCATGTAACAATACCAGATCGTGTGATGCAGGTTGTAAAATAGGCGGCTCCCTTTCTTCAAAAGCAACCTGCACATCACAAGATACAACACTAGGAGTAGACATGATTACGTTAGTAGACAACTCACATTTCTCATTAGTGTCCACTCTCAAAATTTCTGGAAGAGGCCATTTGCAGTTGTTCAAAAACATAGAACGTAGAAATTGCTTGAAATCTTCCCAAAGGATTTTTTTACCCATGACACCATACACAATCCTTGCATCCTTCCACCAACGAGCTACCTCTTCATCCACATGTCGGTGAGCAAGAATGTATTCTATATGGCCATTAAACTTGCGATTGAAAGTACGACATCTCACAAAACCAAATCCCATATCAATTTCCCAAATCTGATATTCTGCGGGTGTGGCGGAACTTTCTAATCGCCACTTGATTGTAGTTGGATCATATGCCATGCCAACCACAATAGCTAAATAGTCATGGTAAACATCATCTGATTTCAGCATCACATCAACACTAGTAGAAGTCATGATTAGTACATTAGTGCAAAAACACAAAATTGTTTTGGTGGCACACTCACAACTCACTCAAAAATTGACAAGAAAGCAGATCTTACCGTTCCAAAGTGAATAGTGATGCTGACCAATTCGAAATCAAAGACTGATGCACTGATGTGATGAAGTGAATACCAAAGGTATAGAGAACGATCGCAGGGCACATAGGTTATTTATGGTGGAGCTGTAGGTATGGTATCCTAACTACACCGCAAACGAGTCCTAGTGCTGATCGTATGACAAAGACCCGCGGAAACACACACGGTGGAGATAAATGGGGCAATGGCAACTATGAAAATGAGCTCAATAAAGTGAGGTATGTCAGAGGAATGCTCGTGTTGCAATGCACAAGGAGAGACGCTAGCAATGTCTCAACGAAACGGGCACAAGATTGCTAAACTGAGCAGCCCGCAGAGCACTAAGCACGCTAGTCTCGTAGGATAGTTTTAGACAAAAAGAAAGGTTTACTAAGGCTCACAAGGATAGGTACGCTATGTGGACTCAGTAAAATAAATAAACAAAAAAAGAAAAAAAATTAACCTAAGAATTTGTCTCTGCCACGGCAGAAAAACGGCCTAAAATCCTGCCGCGGCAGGATGGCGGCAGAATTTTTTTTCTCGTACTAGCACAGACTGGTCTGTGTTAAGGCGACGGTCCGATTTTTTTTCCGTATTTTGTTTTTCGGTTTTTTTTTGCTTCAAGCTGGAGCACGGACCTGTCTGCGGTCAGGCGTGAGGCAGCGAGCCGATTTTTTTTATTTTTTTTACTTCAACGTGAAGCAAACTCAGTACAAGTCTAGATCCGATCGGTTTGTTTTTTTCTCCTTCTTTCAAACGGATGTACAACCTGAGACTAAAAGAAAACAGATCTACTAGATCTAAGACTCAAGAACACGACGAACAGTCTAGAAATAGTCTAGGGACTCCGACAACAGATCAAAAACAGACGAAAACTAGACAAAAACTACGACTCGGATTTAGAAGAAAGGCTACACAAAAGGATTACGATCAGCAACTAGAACTCATAAACAGTGTTATCTAGGCTATGGCAATAAACTATGAACCCTAATATTTTTGTGTGGCTTTTTCTGTATAGGACAAAAACATCTAATCTATGGATGGATTTGTGGATGCTTACCGAGGCAACACTAGAAATCTGATACCAAGATGATATTGCTCACCGAGTAAACCCAGCGCTCTGATACCAAGATAATATGGGGTGGCCCAATCTTCTCAGTAAGCGGATGGTGATGATGATGGTGGATGATAGATAACTAGTGCGTAGCTATGATCTCCCCCGCTCGATCCCTGATGCCAGCGCAACAGATCTCGAACCTTGTAGGATATTTACAACACCACACTCTTGCTCACGCAGCCGTGACCATGAACGGTAGTATGCAATCTACTAATTCCCAATGGAACAACAGATCACACTCAATTATAGTTGGTAGATTTGAACACAGGGTAATTCCAGAGGTTCTATGAAAGAAACAAGTCCAAAATATTTTAACATGGTCTAAACCCTAACTTGTGACGGCTACGAAGGTTTATATGAGGGCTGGGGCGTCCTCCCCTCTAAACGGGCCTAAAAACAGCCATAACTTGGCCCAAACTGACTCGGTTCGACTCAAACTGATACATACTGACCCATATATGGGTGCGGCCTTATTGGCACGCAGTCCAAACGTCGTGGAACACCTCAAACATGTAATCTTGGTGCGCCATCTCTCTCTCTTGCTCATACGTGATTTCCTCATTGCCTTCTAGTGCGCATGCCTCCCGCTCCTCCCTCGCGCACTTGTTGATATTGGAAATCAGCGCTTGTCCTTCTTGCTTCAACTCTCCTCCTCCTCGCGCAACGCTTGTCTTATCAATAAACCTGATCATACAAATATGCATAGACTTAGGTAGTATAAAGTTCTCATTAAGTAAAACATCATGTTCAATTAGGAATGAATTCACCTGATAGTCATTATTGATTTGACTCAATATTTCCTTCCAGTTCAGGCAGTCAGAATCATCATAATCCCTGTATATATCCTCATCATGAGCCATCTTAGAGAACCTATCCACTACCACAAATATAGAATCATGACCTCTCTGAGTTTTAGGTAGACCTAGCACGAAATCCATACTAATGTATTCCCATGGAGTAGTAGGTGCAGAGAGAGGTGTATACAAACCGTGAGGCTTCAGCTTAGATTTCGACTTGTGGCATGTAATACATCGGTTCATAAATCTGTACACATCACGCCTCATCTTGGGCCAATAAAAGTGATCAGTAAGCATGAACAACGTCTTCTCACGCCCAAAGTGACCCATCAAACCACCATCATGTGACTCCTGCACTAAGAACAAACGCAACGACGATTCTGGAATACATAGTTTGTTAGCTCGAAACAAATATCCATCATGTATATGATACTTATCCCATGCGTTTCCAAGAGCACACAAACGATATGGTTCAACAAAATCATGGTCAGTTGCATAAAGTGCACAAATAGCTTCTAATCCAGGAATTGTAACATCAAGATTAGTTAATAACATGTTCTTCCTAGATAGAGCATCAGCAACAACGTTCTCTTTTCCCTTCTTATAGTTAATGATGTAAAGAAAAGACTCAATGAACTTAACCCATTTAGCTAATCTTCTATGCAAGTTTGACTGAGCTTTCAAGTATTTCAATGCTTCATGATGAGAATGTATGATGAATTCCTTTGGCCACAAATAATGTTGCCAAACCTCAAGTACTCTAACAAGTGCATACAATTCTTTATCATAAATAGAATAATTCAAACGAGCACCAGTCAATTTCTCAGAAAAATAAGCTATAGGCCGACCCTCTTGCATCAAAACGCCACCTATGCCTATACCACTAGCATCACATTCAACTTCAAATTGCTTCAAAAAATCAGGTAATGCAAGTAATGGTGCAGAAGTAAGCAAATGTTTTAATGTATCAAATGCAATGTCTTGGGACACGCCACATACAAAAGGAACACCTTTCTTTGTCAAATCATTTGATGGTGCAGCAATGATGCTAATATCTTTCACAAAGCGCCTATAGAAACCAGCGAGACCGTGGAAACTACGCACTTGACTAACATTCATTGGAGTAGGCCAATTCTGAATTGATTCAATTTTAGATTGATCTACCTCTACTCCATGCTTAGAAACAACAAATCCTAGGAATATGACCTTATCATTTGCTAATGTACACTTCACAAGATTAGCATAGAGTTTATTATCACGTAACACTTGCAAAACTTGTCGAATATGAGTGCAATGTTCAGATTCGGTGTGGCCATATATAAGTATATCATCAAAGTAAACAACCACGAAACGACCAATAAATTCTCTCAAAACATGATTCATCAAATGCATGAAAGTACTAGGTGCATTAGTAAGACCAAACGGCATAACTAACCACTCATACAAACCAAATTTAGTTTTGAAAGTAGTTTTCCATTCATCCCCTTCTTTCATCCTAATTAGATGATAACCACTACGCAAGTCAATTTTAGAGAAAACAACAGCACCACTCAATTCATCTAGCATATCCTCTAAGCGTGGAATAGGATGACGATATCGAATAGTGATGTTATTAATCGCTCGACAATCAACACACATGCGCCATGTACCATCTTTCTTAGGAACTAAAATAACAGGAACAACACAAGGGCTAAGAGAGACACGAATGTACCCTTTATCCAGCAACGCTTGTACTTGCTTCTGAATTTCCTTAGTTTCTTCGGGATTAGTCCTGTAAGGTGCACGGTTGGGAAGTGTGGCGCCAGGAATCTGGTCCACTTGATGTTCTGTACTACGCAATGGAGGCAAACCTGCAGGTACGTCTTCTAGTAACACATCCCCAAAGTCCTGCAAAATAGAAGAGATACCAAGAGAAATAGGGGTCATGTCGTTAGAAACCAACACCTCGCCCTTATACATGAGCACAAGTGGCATGGCTGTAGGATCCTCACGAAACTCTCTCATATCCTCCTTGGTGGCTAGGATCAATAACCCAGGCACTCTCTCACTTTTCGTTATATCACTCAATTTAGGCTCAATTACATCAGGAACAGCTGTTACACAGTCTCGCCGAGTGGTAGTATCTTCCTTCAAGTTCACCTCTATCTTCTAGCGAGAATCATTCTCAATTTCTTGTGGTGTGATTGGCTGCATAGTAATCTTCTTTCCTTTGAATTCTAAGTGATATGTATTGGCTCGGCCATTGTGTTGCACATGGCGATCATAGAGCCAAGGCCGACCCAATAGTAGGTGACAAACAGTCATAGGAACCACATCAAAATCAATAGAATCTTTGTATGGCCCTATTTGAAAATTCACACGTACCATATGATTTACCTTCATCTCACCATTGTTGCTCAACCACTGTATGTATTATGACTTGGGATGAGGTAAGTATGTCAAATTCAGTTTGGCACATAGTTCCTTACTTGCAAGATTTCTGCAGCTACCTCCATCAATAATTACCTTGCAAGCTTTGTTTGGTCCAACTAGAGCTTTTGTTTGGAACAAGTTGCAACGCTTGGATTCCTCAACCGGTTGCACACTAAGTACACATGAAGATACGACAATAGTGGGTGCACGCTCAGCATATGCACCAACCTCGCCGTCATCAATATCATCTTCAGAAGCTTCATCTCCACTTTCTACTTCACCTTGTTCATTAACAAACATAACCTTGCTGTTTGGACAATCTTTCTTGTAGTGACCTCTACCTCCACAAGTATGGCACACCACATCACGAGTACGTGCCGTAGACATATTGGAACCCGAGCTAGCAGCAGGAGCAGCGGGTTTCCAAACATTAGAACCAAACGAAGGTGTACTTGCTGGCTTGGCCGATGGTGTAAAGGGAGCAACAGCTGGTGACGTGACTGTAGGAGGTGTAGACCTGGCCGAAAATCTGCTGGAGGACGGAAAACGAGCACGTGACTTCACCTCTTCTGCCAACTGGGATTCGGCCTCTCTAGCATCATGCAACAACTCATTCATGGTCTCATACTTGTGATGATGAACAATGCTCTTGATCAGTAACTTCAAATTGTTTAGGAATCGCTGCATGGTCATCTCAATGGACTCACGAATTCTAGCACGCTGCATAAGCATCTCCATCTCCAAATAGTACTCATCAACTGTCATAGTGCCTTGCTTCAGTTGCGTCAATTTATCAAAAACTGATCGCAAGTAGTTGGTTAGTACGAAACAAGCTTTCATGATTAGCTTCATCTCGCGCCAATCCCTCACAGGAAGCTCATTGTCCTCCCTCCTATGTTGCACCAGAGCATCCCACCAACATAAAGCATAACCATCAAATTCAGATGCTACAAACTTGACCTTCTTATCTTCTGGATAGTCAAATAAGCGCAAGAGTTTCTCAATCTTCAACTCCCATGTGAGGTAGTCTTCAGGATCAATGGAACCATCAAACTTAGGAATTGAGAATTTTGGCTTGCCCAAACCATCATCAGCAGCTTGGTTGGGTACACGTGGACCACGCCCAAGATGGGCAAACCCACGACCCTGAGCAGGTGCATGGACAGGGGGAATAGCACGTCCCCTGCCAACATGTGGAACAACATCAACAACGCTACCCTCATCGAAATCATCAAAGGCATCATCATGTTGAGGATCTTCCCTTCTATGTAAGGCGGCTGTCAAACCCTCAATGGACTGCTGCAAAGTGGTGACGTTGACATTGAGCGTAGCCACTAGCGTCTGTATAGTATCAACCGTCCCAACATGCTGATCCAATCTCATATTCATATCTTGGAGATTCTTGTCAATGTCATCTGTTGTGTTAGTAAACACACGTGTCAAGTGGGATTTCAAAGCCTCGTATTCACGCCAATTGACGAGCTCCTCATCCTTCTTTTTCTGCAACACAACATCATCATCACTAGTAGACATGATTAGTAGGTTAGTGCAAAAATCAGAATCTGTATGGTGGAAACTCTCACAACTCACTCACAACTAATAAGAAAGGAGATCTTACCGTTCCAAAGTGAATAGAGATGCTCTACCAAATGAAATCAAAGACTGATGCACTTGATGTGATGAAGTGAATATCAAAGGTATAGAGAACGATCGTAGGGCACACAAGTTATGTAAGGTGGAGCTATAGGTATGGTACCCAATCTACACCGCAAACAAGTCCTAGTGCTGATCGTACAAATACCCAAGAAACACACAGTGGAGATAAACGTTGCATAGCAACTTATAAAAAGGAATATTGCAATGCACAAGAGGGACACTAGTAATAGCTCAAATAGAACAGGCACAAGATTGCTCAATCTACTAGTGCTATACACAACAAGGCCTCCAATATTGCACACTTCTATATCTCTTTTTTTATACTGATTCTCTTTTCTTTTTTCTTTCTTTTTTTGATTTTTCAACTATATTACTCAATGCAAACGAGTACAGCAACATATAACAGAACTGGCCGGATAGTCCAGTTGATATGCGTCGGAGATCTGGTCGGGCCGGATAGTCTGGTGTGATTCGGCCGGATAGTCCGATTTTGCTTGTCGAAAATTTCTGCACTTCAAAAACCTAATGAGCAGCCTGTCGGAGCAAAGCAACTAGTCTCGTGGGTACGTTCCTAGGCACAGATGCTGTAGATAGGCTGTGTCTATGGTATGCAAACAAAAGTACGCTATGTGGACTCAGAAAAACGATAAAGACTTGCAGAAACGGTAACGGTGGGAACAGCGGAAAACAAGATCAAACCCTAGACCTAGCCACAAACGGAAACTAGACTCCTATGAGGAAAACCTGTAGAACGGATCTACGAGAAGATACAATCAGCAACTAAAACTCGAAAACGATGCAATCTAGTCTATGGCAAATCTTTTTGTAAGGCTTTTTCTGTATAGGACGAAAAACACTCTCTAATCTATGGATGGATTTGTCGATACTTACCGAGGCAACACTGGAAATCTGATACCAAGATGATATGGGGTGGCCCGATCTTCTCAGTAAGCGGATGGCGGTGATGATGGTGGATGATAGATAACTAGCCTGTAGCTATGAACTCTCCCGCTCGATCCCTGATGCCAATGCAACAGCTCTCGAACCTTGTAGGATATTCAGAACACCACGCTCTTGCGCACGCAGCCATGACCACGAACGGTGGCATGCAATCTACTAATTCCCAATGGAACAACAGATCACACTCAATTATAGTTGGTAGATTCGAACACAGGGTAATTCCAGAGGTTCTATGAAAGAAACAACTCCAAAATATTTTAACGTGGTCTAAACCCTAACTAGAGGTCGTCCCAGGGCTTATAAGGGCGGCTGCGGCGGCCAGAAACCGAAACTAAATGCAAACGACTCAAACTGATACAAACCGACTCGGACCAGATTCACTGATACAAACTGATACAAACTGATGCAAATGACTCAAACTGATACAAACCGAAACTAAATGCAAACGACTCAAACTGATACACTCCGGTCGAAATCGGCCGAACAGTCCGGTCGGCCGGACACTCCGGGTGAAGTGTGCCGGACAGTCCGGTCTGGCCGGAAACTTTGAAGTTTCTGGGTGGTGTCCGGGTAGTATCCGAACTGGCAGACAGAATGTCCACGCCAGTTTGCCTCTCGACCAGGCCGGACAGTCCGGGTGGATCTGGCCGGACACTCCGGTCGTGGCAAATCTTTTTGCCTCCGTCTTGATGATGTTCTCTTGCGCCTTCCTCCCGCTCCTCCCTTGCGCATCCTTGGGCGATCATCATGTTGGGCTTCTCTTGTAGCCCTTCTCCTCCTTGCGCCATGCTTGTTTCTCCAACGAACCTGATCATACATAAATGCATAGACTTAGGCAGTATAAAGTTCTCATCAATCAAAGTACCAGATTCATTTAGGAGTAAATTCACCCGTTGTTCCAGTAGCTTAGCACGAGATCTTGTAATAGGTCCAATTCGAATCTCATTGGACTGATCTTTTCTTGCAACAGTTGTAGCATCTTCAGTAGTCATTGGGGTAGGTGTAATTATAGGGATATCCTCATCAACTTGTGTGTTTTGCATGATGGATAGGCACGGTGAGTCGAGCCAACCACCTCCCCAAGAAGAAGATCAAGGACCGTACATGACGCGTGCAAGTCACTTCATCGTTCGACAAGAGTTCCGTGAACGTTGCCAAGCCCTTGAGACGCGACAAGATGAAAAATTTGGCGAGACACAAGCCGAGTTCAAGAACATCGACAACCGCTTCGATGGCCTCGAACGACAAATGCATGCAATGCATCACAACTGCGGCCACTAAAATGAAGTGCTTCAATGCTCCGTCGCCGAAACAAATGACAATCTTCGACGCCTCATCGATGGAATGGCAAGATCACGTTCACGCACATCAAGTTCTTCAAGTTCTTCACGTCGTCATGCACCTCTTCAACAAGATCTACATCCAAGTGCTCCAAGACGCAATGATGCCCCCGTGGTTGAAGATGGAAGTTCTTCGTACTATGTACCTTCCCCACAGCACGCCGCAACGTCAAGCTATGATGGTGATTTATCTTCAAGGCCACGAGCAAGGCAAGAAGCACACCGTCATCACGGAAGGGCATTAGTGATCCAACAAGAGCAACCACAAGAAGAACCGCAAGTGCAACCACAAGTCTACCACCATCGACCGCGACACATACTTAACACAACAAGTGATGACTCCAATTTGGAGAATCAAGCTCGTCATTGACATGAAGCTCTCCAAGATCCTCCTCCTCGTCATCAACGGTATGAACGTCCGCACCGACACCATGGTCATCACGATGCGCCTCCTCCACCACACCAAAACATGGAGCGTCAAGTGGTACAAGTTGAGCGAATCCCACCACGTCAAGATGCTCAAGACCATGATCTTCGCCGTGAGGCCCATGTGCCTAATCTACATCACCAACCGAGGAACGAGCCTCCTCTTTGTCATCACCACGTCATGAGGCTCCACATCCTCAACACCCCCTTGAGGCCCAAGTGCCCCAACATTGTCAACAACCGTGCCAAGAGCAAGAGCAAGCTCCTCAACAATAATATTAAGAGCAAGCTCCGCAACAAGGTCGCAAGAACCAAGTTCCACCGCATCAACCACAAGATCATCAACAAGGTCACCAAGCTCATCGCAATGACCGCAATGATGAAGAAACTTTCGGCAAGCTCAAGTTCACAATGCCCAAGTTCACAGGATCCAATGACCCCGAAGAATACTCTCGTGGGCACTCAAAGTCGACAAGATCTTCCGCATGCACAACTATAGCAACGAGAAGATTGTCGCCATGGCTTCGCTTGAGTTCGATGATTACGCCAATCTTTGGTGGGAACAAGTTCAAGTTGCTCGTGATGCAAGACAAGAGCTGCCAATCACAACTTGGCATGACATGAAGGCTCACATGAGATCCCGGTTCGTCCCCACGCGCTACACGCGTGACCTCTTCAACAACCTTCAATCGCTTCGTCAAGGGACAAAGACCGTGGAAGAGTACTTCAAGGTTGGAACTCAACTTGATTCGCTCCAACATTGATGAGCGCATGGAGCAAACAATGACACATTTCCTTATTGGCTTGAATCACCCAATCAAGCGCATCGTTGACTTCCAAACATACAACACCATGGTTGAGCTTGTGCACATCACAACAAAGGCTCAACGTCAAGTGCAAGCGGACATCAAGTATAACAAGCCCAAGACGTATTTCACCTACAAGCAAGCTTCAACCGCTACGCCAACAACTTTCAATGGAAGCTCCTCAAGTACCTCTAAGCCTTCCTTCAAGCCCACACTTCCTCAAGGAAAACTGCCCCAAGTGGCAAATAAGCAAAGAGTGATACACCTTTCAATGGTGAATGCTACAAGTGTGGAGGTAAAGGACACAAGTTGGCCAAATGTGGAAACAAGAAGGTATTGTTCATCCATGACAATAGCGACAAAGAGTACTTGAGTGAAGATGAATTTGATACCCGAGTCAAGGAAGCAATGGCAAGACAACGAGTGGAAGAAGACCAAGAACTCCTCATGTGTGAACATGACGCAAGTACATCCCTTGTTGTCACAAGGATCTTGACCACTCAAGCACAAGAGCATGAAGACCAACGCTCAAACATCTTCCAAACACGAGCCGGAATCAATGGAAAATCTATCAAGGTGATCATTGACAAAGGGAGTTGCCACAACCTTGCTAGCACCGAGTTGTGTGAGAAGCTCAACCTCACCCTCCATCCGCACAAGCACCCCTACCACGTGCAATGGCGAAGTGAACAAGGGTCCGTGAAGATCAAGCATACTGTATCAGTCTCTTTCGCCATTGGTCCTTACAAAGATACGGTGGAGTGTGATGTGGTTCCTATGACAGTTTGCCACATGCTTCTTGGTCGACCATGGCGATTTGACAAGGCTGCTCAACCTGATGGTCACACCAATGTATACACCTTCAAATGGCTCAACAAAACATGTCTTTTGCAACCAATGACTCCTAGCCAAATAATTGCGGACAATGCAAAGGTTTTAGCGAGGGCGCAAAGCACAACACCTACTTGTGAGAAGAGCGGTGAGAGAGAGAACCACCTCATAGTGAGTGACAGCCACAAGCCAAACTCGAGTGGAAAAACTAAGAGTGTTCTCCTTGCCACCAAAAGTGAGATGAGAGATGTCCGGAACAACCCATCCATCTTGCACTATGTCCTTCTTTGCAAGGGACTAGCGCAAGGAACTAATGAATTAACCAATTTTCCTCCATCTTTGATGATAGTTTTGCAGGAATTCAAGGATGCGTTTCCCAAAGAGCTTCCACATGGACTACCTCCTCTTCGCGGCATCGAACATCGCATTGACCTCATCCCAGTGCACCACTCCCCAACCGCGTCGCTTACTGCACGAACCCGGAGGAGACAAAGGAGATTGAACGTCAAATCAACCAACTCGTCTCCAAAGGTTTGATCCAAGTAAGCACAAGTCCAAGTGCCGTACCTGTGATACTTGTTCCAATAACAGATGATACGTTATGGTTATGCATGGACTGCCGTCCAATCAATGATATCACCGTGCGTTATCAACATCCCATACCACGTCTCGATGACATGCTTGATGAATTGTGTGGAGCCACTATTTTTTCGAAAATTGATCTTCGTAGTGGTTACCATCAAATACGCATGGGTGAAGGTGATGAGTAGAAAACAGTCTTCAAGACCAAACTTGGTCTCTATGAATGGTTGGTTATGCCCTTTGGTTTATCTAATGCCCCATCCACCTTCATGCGCCTTATGTATCACATCTTGCATTCTCTCATTGGAAAAAGTGTTGTTGTCTATTTTGATGATATTCTTGTTTATAGCAAATCACTTGAGGACCATATAACACATGTCAAGGAAGTTTTGCAAATCCTTCGACATGAAAAGCTTTATGCTAATCTTCCCAAGTGCACTTTTGCTAAAGACAAGTTGATTTTTCTTGGATTTGTTGTTTCTTCGAAGGGAATTGAAGTTGATGTTTCCAAGGTAAAGGACATACGAGATTGGCCCATCCCAACAAACATGAGTGAATTCTGAAGTTTTCATGGGTTTGCCAGTTTCTATCGTCGCTTTGTGAAAGACTTCTCCACCATTGCCTGTCCTCTCAACGAGTTGACGAAAAAGAATGTCACCTTCGTGTGGGGCAAAGCACAACAAAAAGCTTTTGATGAACTTAAAAAGAGGCTCACCGAAGCACCTCTCCTTGCGTTACCGGATTTCACAAAACCTTTTGAGATAGAGTGTGATGCTAGTGGTATTGGCATTGGAGGAGTCCTTATGAAAAATGGACGTCCTATAACCTACCATAGCGAGAAACTTGATGGTGCTTGCCTTAATTATCCGATTTATGACAAAGAGCTTTTTGCCTTAGTTTGTGTTCTTCAAGTTTGGCAACACTACCTATGGCCCAAGGAATTTATCATACATTCCGACCATGAGTCGTTGAAATATTTCAAAGGCCAAGCCAACTTGAGTAAGAGACACGCTAAGTGGGTTGAGTTCATGGAGTCTTTTCCGTACATTGTCAAGTATAAGAAGGGCAAAGATAATGTAGTTGCGGACTCTTTGTCTTGCAAGCATACAAGCCTTCTTACAAGATTTGAAATCAACGTGCTGGATCTTGAGGAAATAAAATCTTTGTATGCTTCCGACCCGTTCTTTGACCCAATTTTCGCAAAATGCTCCATTGACAAAGGAGATGATGATTTCTATTTGCATATGGGCTTTCTCTTTAAACAAAACAAGCTTTGCATTCCGAAATCATCGCTCCAACTTTTGCTTCTCCAAGAATCTCATGGTGGAGGCCTTATGGGTCACTTTGGCCGTGACAAGACATTGGACATGCTCTCCACTCACTACTTTTGGTCCAAGATGAAGCGTGACGTGGAGCGCTACATTCAACGATGCACGACATGTGTTCAAGCTAAGTCGCAAGCTAACCCTTATGGTATTTATATGCCATTGCCTATTCCTCATACACCTTGGTTCGACATTAGCATGGATTTTGTGTTAGGATTGCCTAGATCTAAGCATGGTCATGATTCTCTCTTTGTTGTCGTGGATCACTTTTCTAGAATGGCACACTTCATACTGTGCCATAAGACCAACGATGCTTCACATTTTGCCAATTTGTTTTTCAAGGAAATCGTCCGTCTTCACGGTGTGCCACAAACAATTTTGTCCAACCGCGACGTGAAATTCATGAGCTACTTATGGAAGACCCTCATGGCCAAGCTCGGCGTTAAGCTCCTCTTTTCATCCGTGTCGCATCCTCAAACCGATGGACAAACCGAGGTTGTCAACCGAAGCCTCGGAACTCTTCTACGTGTGTTGATTAAGAAAAACTTGAAGGATTGGGAGGAATGCATTCCCTACGCCGAGTTTGCCTACATCCGAGCCAAGCACTCAACAACCAAGATGAGTCCCTTCATGTAACACCCTCGAATCGGCCCTATGCAGATTTCAGCGCTTCCCGCCAAACCCGCATAGAAACGATTCAAAGATGCCCGCCAGGCACTTGCGTGCGGGTGGAAAAACGAAGTAATACCATTACACAATAGTCCATGATGGAACCCATAGAACATATATATACAACAATGACTCAACGAGTCAAGAATACAGATATACAGTACAAAGATCCAATTCACCTTGAAAACGATACAACATCCGAGTATGGATAAGAAGCAAATTGGGCTAAGAGCCCTGAAGAATAACCAATGGTGTCCATAAACCTACCTAGGCCAAGCTGGAAGGGTAACCCTGATAACGACGTCGAACTTATACCTACTAAAACAAAAGGGGTGCCGACAAAGGGCAAAGGAAAAAGAGAGCAGTCAGTACTGAGGCCAGTACACGACGAGGCTAGAATTCGGTGGCTCTCGCCTACATAGGTATGGTGGACTGAAACGGCATCACAGCATGCATAAACAACCTATAGAGCCTCGATGCAATTGTCGTCTATTAGAGAGGGATAAGAGAGACCTATTCGGGACCAACCTGATACTAACACCAATCATACCCATCCTGGTATTCCCCCTCGAGACCAAACAAGGAAGTCAAACCGAGGAACTCACACAGTTGGCAGTTTTATTCATTCCATTATAGTTGCAGTACTTACTAGTCAGATATAGATAGCACAAGTCATCCTGATATCATAAGCAGTGGGCAGTTTTAGTTAACCATTCCATTGTGGTTGCAATACTTACTAGCCAGATACAAATAGCATGAGACCTCCCAAAACCAGCAGTTGTTGGCACTTTTATTTACTCATTCCGTTGTAGTAAATCTGATTACTAGACATGTCAAAGTCATGATATGGGGTGGCCCGATCTTCTCAGTAAGCGGATGGCGATGATGATGGTAGATGGTAGATAACTAGTGCGTAGCTATGATCTCTCCCGCTCGATCCCTGATGCCAGTGCAACAGATCTCGAACCTTGTAGGATATTCACAACACCACACTCTTGCGCACGCAGCCGTGACCACGAACGGTAGTATGCAATCTACTAATTCCCAATGGAACAACAAATCACATTGAATTATAGTTGGTAGATTTGAACACAGGGTAATTCTAGAGGTTCTATGAAAGAAACAACTCCAAAATATTTTAATGTGGTCTAAAACCTAACTAGGGGTCGTCCCAGGGCTTATAAGGGCAGCTGGGGCGGCCAGAAACCGAAACTAAACGCAAACGACTCAAACTGATAAAAACCGACTCGGACCAGATTCGGTCGGCGGGCAGACACTCCGGTCGAAATCGGCCGGACAGTCCGGTCAGGCCGGACACTCCGGGTGGAGTGTGCCGGACAGTCCGGTCTAGCCGGAAACTTTGAAGTTTCCGGGTGATGTCCGGGTAGTATCCGAACTGGCAGACAGAATGTCCACGCCAGTTTGGCTCTCGACCAGGCCGGACACTCCGGTCGTGGCAGATCTTTTTGCCTTCGTCTTGATGATCTTCTCTTGCGCCTTCCTCCCACTCCTCCCTCGCGCATCCTTGGCCGATCATCATGTTGGGCTTCTCTTGTAGCCCTTCTCCTCCTCGCGCCATGCTTGTTTCTCCAACGAACCTGATCATACATAAATGCATAGACTTAGGCAGTATAAAGTTCTCATCGATCAAAGTACCAGATTTGTTTAGGAGTAAATTCACCTGTTGATCTAGTAGCTTAGCACGAGCTCTTGTAATAGGTCCAATTCTAATCTCATTGGATTGATCCTGTCTTGCGACAGTTGTAGCATCTTCAGTAGTCATTGGGGTAGGTGTAATTGTAGGGATGTCCTCATCTTCTCCCCCCCTCAAAAGGCGTCGACCTCGACGCTCCAAGGTCTTCTCCAGCATATGGTGACAAATCAGCAACGTTGAAGCTGTTGCTAAATCCACCAAACTCCTCAATAGGTATATCCACCGAGTAGGCGTTATCATTAATCTTGGCTAACACCTTGTAAGGACCAGCACCACGTGGCTTCAATTTGGACTTTCGAAGTAATGGAAACCTATCCTTGCGTAGATGCACCCAAACCATATCTCCAGGCTCGAACAACACTTCTTTCCTTGCTTGATTCCTTGTAGCAGCAATGTTCTTGCCTTTCTTCTCAATAGCCTCTCGAGTCTTCTCATGTATTTTCTTCACATAATCAACACGTTTTGATGCCTCCATATCAACTCTCTCATGTAATGGCAGAGGCAACATATCAAGTGGTGTCAATGGTTTGAAACCATACACCACCTCAAAAGGACAAAGCTGAGTAGCTGAATGCACAGCCCCGTTGTAAGAAAATTCAACATGTGGCAAACACTCTTCCCACTCCCGCAGATTCTTTTTAATCATGGTCCTTAGCAGCTGTGACAATGTTCGATTCACCACGTCCTTTTGACCATCTGTTTGGGGATGACATGTAGTACTGAACAGCAACTTGGTTCCTAGCTTTCCCCATAAGGTCTTCCAAAAGTAGCTCATGAACTTCACATCCTGGTCAGAAACAATCGTCTTTGGTACTCCATGTAATCTCACGATGTCCCTGAAAAACAGGTTAGCAACATGCGACGCATCGTCGCTTTTGTGGCAGGCAATAAAATGAGCCATCTTAGAGAACCTATCCACTACCACAAATATAGAATCATGCCCTCTCTGAGTTTTAGGTAGACCTAGCACAAAATCCATACTAATATCTTCCCATGGAGTAGTCGGTGTAGAGAGAGGTGTATACAAACCGTGAGGCTTCAGCTTAGATTTCGACTTGTGGCATGTAATACATCGGCTCACAAATCTGTACACATCACGCGTCATCTTGGGCCAATAAAAGTGATCAGCAAGCATGAGCAACGTCTTCTCACGCCCAAAGTGACCCATCAAACCACCAGCATGTGACTCCTGCACTAAGAACAAACGCAACGACGATTCTGGAATACATAGTTTGTTAGCTCGAAACAAATATCCATCATGTATATGATACTTATCCCATGCGTTTCTAAGAGCACACAAACGATATGGTTCAGCAAAATCATGGTCAGTTGCATAAAGTGCACAAATAGCTTCTAATCCAGGAATTTTAACATCAAGATTGGTTAATAGCATGTTCTTCCTAGATAGAGCATCAGCAACAACGTTCTCTTTTCCCTTCTTATAGTTAATGATGTAAGGAAAAGACTCAATGAACTCGACCCATTTAGCTAATCTTCTATGCAAGTTTGATTGAGCTTACAAGTATTTCAATGCTTCATGATCAGAATGTATGATGAATTCCTTTGGCCACAAATAATGTTGCCAAACCTCAAGTACTCGAACAAGTGCGTACAATTTTTTATCATAGATAGAATAATTCAAACGAGCACCAGTCAATTTCTCAGAAAAATAAGCTATATGCCGACCCTCTTGCATCAAAACGCCACCTATGCCCATACCACTAGCATCACATTCAACTTCAAATTGCTTTGAAAAATCAGGTAATGCAAGTAATGGTGCAGAAGTAAGCAAACGATTTAATGTATCAAATGCAATGTCTTGGGCCGCGCCCCACACAAAAGGAACACCTTTCTTTGTCAAATCATTTAATGGTGCAACAATGGTGCTAAAATCTTTCACAAAGCGCCTATAGAAACCAGCGAGACCGTGGAAACTACGCACTTGACAAACATTCATTGGAGTAGGCCAATTCTGAATTGATTCAATTTTAGATTGATCTACCTCTACTCCATGCTTAGAAACAACAAATCCTAGGTATATGACCTTATCTTTTGCAAATGTACACTTCTCAAGATTAGCATACAGTTTATTATCACGTAACACTTGCAAAACTTGTCTAATATGAGTGCAATGTTCAGATTTGGTGTGGCTATATATAAGTATATCATTAAAGTAAACAACCACAAAACGACCAATAAACTCTCTGAAAACATGATTCATCAAACGCATGAAAGTACTAGGTGCATTAGTAAGACCAAACGGCATGACTAACCACTCATACAAACCGAATTTAGTTTTGAAAGCAGTTTTCCATTCATCCCCTTCTTTCATCCTAATTTGATGATAACCACTACGTAAGTCAATTTTAGAGAAAACAGCAGCACCACTCAATTCATCTAGCATATCCTCTAAGAGTGGAATAGGATGACGATATCGAATAGTGATGTTATTAATCGCTCTACAATCAACACACATGCGCCATGCACCATCTTTCTTAGGAACTAAAATAACAGGAACATCACAAGGGCTAAGAGAGACACGAACGTACCCTTTATCCTGCAACGCTTGTACTTGCTTCTGAATTTCCTTAGTTTCTTCGGGATTAGTCCTGTAAGGTGCACGGTTGGGAAGTGTGGCGCCAGGAATCAGGTCCACTTGATGTTATATACCACACAATGGAGGCAAACCTGCGGGTACGTCTTCTGGAAACACATCCCCAAAGTCCTACAAAACAGAAGAGACACCAAAAGAAATAGGGGTCATGTCGTTAGAAACCAATACCTCGCCCTTATACATGAGCACAAGTGGCATGGCTGTAGGATCCACACGAAACTCTCTCATATCCTCCTTGGTGGCTAGTATCAATAACCCAGGCACTCTCTCACTTTTCGTTATATCACTCAATTTAGGCTTAATTACATCAGGAACAGCTGTGACACAGTCTTGCCGAGTGGTAGTATCTTCCTTCAAGTTCACCTCTATCTTCTAGCGAGAATCATTCACAATTTCTTGTGGTGTCATTGGCTGCATAGTAATCTTCTTTCCTTTGAATTCCAAGTGATATGTATTGGCTCGGCCATTTTTTTGCACATGGCGGTCATAGAGCCAAGGCCGACCCAATAGTAGGTGACAAACAGTCATAGGAACCTCATCAAAATCAATAGAATCTTTGTATGGCCCTATTTGAAAATTCACACGTACCATATGATTTACCTTCATCTCACCATTGTTGCTCAACCATTGTATGTAGTATGGCTTGGGATGAGGTAAGTATGTCAAATTCAGTTTGGCACATAGTTCCTTACTTGTAAGATTTCTGCAGCTACCTCCATCAATAATGACCTTGCAAGCTTTGTTTGGTCCAACGAGAGCTTTTGTTTGGAACAAGTTGCAATGCTGGGATTCCTCAACCGGTTGCACACTAAGTACACGCGAAGATACGACAATAGTGGGTGCACACTCAGCATATGCATCAGCACCAACATCGCCGTCATCAATATCATTATCAGAAGCTTCATCTCCACTTTCTACTTCACCTTGTTTATTAACAAACATAACCTTGCTGTTTGGACAATCTTTCTTGTAGTGACCTCGACCTCCACAAGTATGGCACACCACATCACGAGTACGTGCAGTAGACATGTTGGAACTCGAGCTAGCAGCAGGAGCAGCGGGTTTCCGAGCATTAGAAGCAAACGAAGGTGTACTTGCTGGCTTGGCCGATGGTGTAAAAGGAGCAGCAGCTGGTGACGCGGCTGTAGAATGTGTGGACCTGGCCGAAAATCTGCTGGAGGATGGAAAACGAGCCCGTGACTTTGCCGCTTCTGCCAACTAGGATTCGGCCTCTCTAGCATGATGCAACAGCTCATTCATGGTCTCATACTTGTGATGACGAACAATGCTCTTGATCGGTAACTTCAAATTGTTTAGGAATCGCTGCATGGTCATCTAAATGGACTCACGAATAATAGCACGCTGCATAAGCATCTCCATCTCCATGTAGTACTCATCAACTGTCATGGTGCCTTGCTTCATTTGCGTCAATTTATCGAAAACTGATCGCAAGTAGTTGGTTGGTACGAAACGAGCTTTCATGATTTGCTTCATCTCGCGCCAATCCATCACAGGAAGTTCATTGTCCTCCCTTCTATGTTGCAAAAGTGCATCCCAACAATGTAAAGCATAACCATCAAATTCCCATGCTGCAAGCTTGACCTTCTTATCTTCTGGATAGTCAAATAAGCGCCAGAGTTTCTCAATCTTCTACTCCCATGTGAGGTAGTCTTCAGGATCAATAGAACCATCAAACTTAGGAAGTGAAAATTTGGCTTGCCCAAACCGTCATCAGCAGCTTGGTTGGGCACACGCTGATCACGACCAAGATGGGCAAACCCACGACCATGAGTAGGTGCATGGACAGAGGGAATAGCACGTCCCCTGCCAACATGTGGAGCAGCATCAACAACGCTACCCTCATCGAAATCATCAAAGGCATCATCATGTTGAGGATCTACCCTTCTATGTAAGGCGGCTGTCAAACCCTCAATGGACTGCTGCAAAGCGGTGACATTGACATTGAGCGTAGCCACTTGCGTTTGGATAGTATCAACCGTCCCAACATGCTGATCCAATCTCATATTCATATCTTTGAGATTCTTGTCAATGGCATCTGTCGTGTTAGTAAACACACGTGTCAAGTGGGATTTCAAAGCCTCATATTCACGCCAATTGATGAGCTCCTCATCCTTCTTTTTCTGCAACACAACATCATCATCACTAGTAGACATGATTAGTAGGTTAGTGCAAAAATCAGAATTTGTATGGTGGAAACTCTCACAACTCACTCACAACTAATAAGAAAGGAGATCTTACCATTCCAAAGTGAATAGAGATGTTCTACCAAACGAAATCAAAGACTGATGCACTTGATGTGATGAAGTGAATATCAAAGGTATAGAGAACGATCGCAGGTCACACAAGTTATGTAAAGGTGGAGCTATAGGTATGGTATCCTATCTACACCGCAAACAAGTCCTAGTGCTGATCGTACAAATCCCAAAGAAACACACACAGTGGAGATAAACGTGGCAAATCAACTTATGAAAAGGAATATTGCAATGCACAAGAGAGACGCTGGTAATAGCTCAAATAGAACAGGCACAAGATTGCTCAATCTACTAGTGCTATACATAACAAGGCCTCCAATATTGCACACTTCGATATCTCTTTTTGTCAGGCTTGTAGCTCTTTCTCTCTGTTTTTTTAATACTGATTCTCTTTTCTTTTCTCTTTTTTTTGATTTTTCAACTATATTACTCAATGCAAACGAGTATAGCAACGTATAACAGAACATGGCCGGATAGTCCGGTTGATATGCGTCGGAGACTCCGGTTGGGCCGGATAGTCCGGTGTGATTCGGCCGGATAGTCCGGTTTTGCCTGTCGAAAATTTCTGCACTTCAAAAACCTAATGAGCAGCCTGTCGGAGCAAAGCAACTAGTCTCGTGGGTACGTTCCTAGGCACAGATGCTGTAGATAGGCTGTGTCTATGGTATGCAAACAAAAGTACGCTATGTGGACTCGAAAAAAAGGATAAAGACTTGCGGAAACGGTAACGGTGGGAACAACGGAAAACAAGCTCAAACCCTAAAACTAGACACAAACGGGAACTAGACTCCTACGAGGAAAACCTGCAGATCGGATCTACGAGAAGATACAATCAGCAACTAAAACTCGAAAACGATGCAATCTAGTCTATGGAAAATCTTTTTGTAAGGCCTTTTCTGTATAGGACGAAAAAACACTCTCTAATCTATGGATGGATTTGTGGATGCTTACCGAGGCAACACTAGAAATCTGATACTAAGATGATATGGGGTGGCCCGATCTTCTCAGTAAGCGGATGGCGGTGATGATGGTGGATGATAGATAACTAGCCTGTAGCTATGAACTCTCCCGCTCGATCCTAATGCCAATGCAACAGCTCTCGAACCTTGTAGGATATTCACAACACCACGCTCTTGCGCACGCAGCCGTTACCATGAACGAGTTTATGCAATCTACTAATTCCCAATGGAACAACAGATCACACTCAATTAAAGTTGGTAGATTCAAACACAGGGTAATTCCAGAGGTTCTATGAAAGAAACAACTCCAAAATATTTTAACGTGGTCTAAACCCTAACTAGAGGTCGTCCCAGGGCTTATAAGGGTTGCTGGGGCGGCCAGAAATCGAAACTAAACGCAAACAACTCAAACCGATACAAACCAACTCGGACCAGATTCGGTCGGCGGGCGGACACTCCGGTCAAAATCGGCCGGACAGTCCGGTCTGGCCGGAAACTTTGAAGTTTCCGGGTGATGTCCGGGTAGTATCTGAACTGGCAGACAGAATGTCCACGCCAGTTGGCCTCTCGACCAGGACGGACAGTCCGGGTGGATCCGGCCGGACACTCCGGTCGTGGCAGATCTTTTTGCCTCCGTCTTGATGACCTTCTCTTGCGCCTTCCTCCCACTCCTCCCTCGCGCATCCTTGGCCGATCATCATGTTGGGCTTCTCTTGTAGCCCTTCTCCTCCTCGCGCCATGCTTGTTTCTCCAACGAACCTGATCATACATAAATGCATAGACTTAGGCAGTATAAAGTTCTCATCAATCAAAGTACCAGATTCGTTTAGGAGTAAATTCACCTGTGGATCTAGTAGCTTAGCACGAGCTCTTGTAATAGGTCCAATTCTAATCTCATTGGACTGATCCTGTCTTGCGACAGTTGTAGCATCTTCAGTAGTCATTGGGGTAGGTGTAATTGTAGGGATGTCCTCATCAAGTCAAATTTATAGCACTACTTTAGTTATAGTTGTCTATGATCGAGATACTATGCTCCAAGTCGTCCATAACCATGGACACGGCTTTCAGAAAGATTTACCCTGCAGGGGTGCACAAATAGCAACACACACACGATCAACCTCGGGAAGAACCAAATAAAAAGCAACGAGGCCTCACGACAAAGCATTCACAGGATTCATAAATAATTTCAGGGGGCCACCCCACTAAGCTACCCGCAACGAAGTTGGCCGGCTCCAAGACGGACCCAGGGTTTGTGTAGACGGCGGTAAACGACTGGGAACCCGAAAGTGAGACTGGGCTTGTCGATACAGCGAAAACGTGTCACTATCCAAAACTGTACAGGTCCTCCACGCACAATCGTAAATAAAGCAGTAAAGCATGGCATAAGTACAGGATAGTAATAAAGCCCCAAACTAGTTTGTGGCCCAAGAAATAAAGTGTGAATCAAGCTCAGGCAAAGGGGGATTCATAGAGTCTCCCGTATGTGGATAGTGCGAATAGTTAAGGAACAAGTATCAAGTAATCGGGGCCTATGGGACACAAGTGAGCGTGGAAGAACCAAATATTAGCTATTGTCCACCGGTGCCTCTACATTAGTTATATCTATTCCCAGAATTTTAATTATCAGTTGAAATTAAAGTCATGATCATCTCCACCATTAAGCATGTGCCAGCCTTCCAACAACGATGGAACAACAACGACCCGAAGCAGTACATGAGTAAGTAATTACGACTCGCAAGGCCGACTATCTATCAAACAACAGGTAACAAGATGTGTCCAAGGCAATATAGAGGCAGCAAGGAATATAAATGGTGCACGGAAACTAAAACATCGCAACACGGATAGAAATAGATCAACAGGAGGAAGTAAAGACTATAACACAAAATAGGTAGAAAGGGGGAGAATGCTCGCCTGGGAAACATAGACGAAGGTTCATCTGGAGATCGGGTCGACACTCGCATCTACTCAACAGCCTAATACGTGAAGAAGCAAAGCACTAGAAGAAACATCGGATACACTATTTAATACTATAGCAGAAGATCGGGCATGATGCATGTATGATGCATGACATGGCAAAGATGCGATGCAATTGGGCAATATTAAGCGGAACCGGGGTCCCGACAATTAATTAACAGGTTCATGTTGTTTAGGTACCCCGCAATTTAAATGTTGTATTAACAAGGCGAAACATGGCATCAATTCACTACACAAATTTAAATGGAGTCATTATAAGACTAGAATAGCCACATCTAATATCCGTATTTAATTATGAGGTGAATCGGCATAATGCCCCCAAACCACAAAATATGTATGGGACATGAACAATTTAATATGCAACAAGATAGATATCATATAGTATAAAAATAGAGGTCTCGGATAGGGGATCACATTAGGGTTTGACACCGATGGTCTTGGGGTTCGACGGGGTTCGGGTTCGGTCTTCGGATCCTCGGGATCGGAGTCCTCGGGCCCGAGCCGAAGATCTCAGCATTTCACTATTCACGCGGGCGGACGGAGATCTTGGTTTTGGGCGTCGAGGTCTTTGCGGTCCGTGCAGTAGATCTTTTGTGTCTTCTCGAAACCCCTTGGGTACAGGCGGTCTTGGGGGACACCGTCTTCGGTCCAGTTTTCTCCTTGGTCAGCAGAAGATCTTGGCGAAGGCACACTCGTATTTTGGGAACCACACGGAGTTCTTGACGGATACAGAGCCACCCCTAAGACGAAGAGGATCTAGAGGGCACAGACAAGAACAACATGGCACCGAAAAATTATAGCACCTGGACTGGTGCGCAACCAGAGCACCAGGAACTCGTCGGTACCAAGCGTGTACACACAGAGCATAGGACGGCCAGAGCTGCCAGGGCCCGCGATGGCGGTGACGATGGGCGGCAAGTGGCCGGCGGAAGGGCGCCCGTCGATGGCGTCTGCGGAAGCAGAGCGAGGCGATGACGACGGATGTAGGAGCTCGCGGGCGGCAAGGCGCTTGCCGGTGACGGAGAGAGGGCCAGCGGTGGTGGCCTGAGCTTGGGGTTCCCGCGCGTGGCGGCGGCCAGAGGACGGGGTGTAGGTGGAGCAACCTCGCGGAAGAGAGGAGGGAGCCCGTGGGGAGGTGGAGGAGGCGGCGGTTGCCGGTGAAAGCGGGACCGCGCGACGGCCGTCGGGAGGGCTCCTGGTGAGCTGGCTGCGCGGGGTCGAGCGGAGGCGGCCTCGTGCGACGAGGGCAGATAGGGCGGAAGCTGGGCGTCACGGTTGCGCTCGCGCAGGGAGGATCCGCGACGGGGTCGAAGGTGGCCGGCAAGGGTCACGAGCGAGGACGAGGGCGGTGCGAGGAGGAGCAGGGTCGGGCGGCTTGGCGGTGGCTACATGCTCGCGGACCAGAGGGGCAGGCGGCGACGCGAGGAAGCGAGGAGGTGGGGCCGGGCTGCGGGATCTGGGGATCGGGCCTGGCGGTGGTTGACCACGCGGGGTGGGGGTCGAGGCTGGGCGATGGGGACTGGTTCGAGCAGGGGTGATGAGGACGCATTCATAGAGTACGATGATTCTGCTTGTTTGAGCTGGAAGGAAATATTGAGCCTGATTGAAAAATATCACAAGGTGAACTCATTCCTAGTTGGACATGATACTTTGATTTATAAGAGCTTTTATACTGCCTAAATCATGGTGTTATTGTTTAACTAGATTTGGCATCTATCAGACTAGCTCTAGCGGGAGGAGAGGGAGGAAGGCGACCGAGAGATGGAAGATGCATTAGGAGGCAATAAGGAGAGCAAGCATAATCAAGAAAGATATGTGGCGCGCCAGGACACGTTTGAGGTGCACCACGACATATGGCCTGTGCGCCAAGTAGGCCGAACCCATCTATGGGTCGGTATGTATCAGTTTGAGTCAAACCGGGTTAGTTTGGGCCAAGTTATGGCTGTTTTTAGGCCTGTTTAGAGGGGAGGATGCCCCAGCCCTCATATATACTCCAGCAGCCATCACAGTTAGGTGAGACCACGTTAAAATAAACTCTAGTTCCAGTTAGATCTGCTACAAGCGATCCTCTGAATTAGTCAGACTATAATCTGAGTGTGATTAGTTATTCCATTAGGAATTAGCCAATTGCAAGTTTGAGTGTGATCTATTGTTCCACTGGGAATTAGTAAATTGCAATACTGCTTCGTGGTTAGCGGCTACGTGCGCAAGTGTGTGGAGTTGCGAATATCCAAAGGGTTGAGAGCTGTTGCATCTGGCAGCAGGGATTAGCCGGAGAGTTCTCAGGTTCATACAAGTTATCTTCATCATCTACATCGCCATCTACCTAGCTCACTGAGAAGATCGGGCCACCCCTTATCATCTTGGTATCAGAATCCAGCATTTACTCGGTGAGCATCCACAAATCCATCCGCAGATTAGTTCTTGTTTTTGTCCTATATAGAAAAAACCACAAAAAGATTAGGTTTAGTATTTTCCATAGCCTAGATAGCACTGTTTGTGAGTTCTAGTTGCTGGTCGTAGTCTTTTTGTGTAGGCTTTCTTCTAAATCTAAGTCTTAGTTTTTGTCTAGTTTATGACTGTTTTTGTTGCGTCGTCGGATTCCCTAGACTGTTTCTAGACTGGTTCTCGTATTTTTGAGACTGTTCGTCGCGTTCTTGAGTTTTAGATCTACTAGATCTGTGTTCCTGATAAGTTGGAGTTGTAGATCCGTTTTAGAGTAAAAAAAAGAGATGAAGTCCTAATCGGATGCATACGTGAGTTTCCTTTACGAGAAAGAACGAAAAAAAATATCCCAATCGGAACTAGTTGTACGTACGTGAGCTCTTTGAAAAAAAAGCTAACTGAAAAAAAAGCAAAGAAGATCGCTTGCCTAGCTGTACGTGAGGCACCTTCACGTGGAAGGAAAGCAAAAAAAAAACCTGGCCTGATCACAGACAAGTCTGTCTTCGTCCGAGAAAAACAAATTTTCCTGCCGAGCTCTTGCCGTGGCAGAATTTTGACCCTTTTTTCTGCCGTGGCAGAGACCAATTTTCAGGTCAATTTTTTTTTCTTTTTTTGTTTATTTTTTTCCTGAGTCCACATAGCGTACCTATCCTTGTGAGCCTTAGTAAGCCTTTCTTTGTGTCTAAAACTATCCTACGAGACTAGCGTGCTTAGTGCTCTGCGGGCTGCTCAGTTTAGCAATCTTGTGCCTGTTTCGTTGAGACATTGCTAGCGTCTCTCCTTGTGCATTGCAACACGAGTGTTCCTCCGACATACCTTAATTTTTAGCTCTTTTTCATAGTTGCAATGCCCCACTTATCTCCACCGTGTGTGTTTCCGTGGGTCTGTTGTCATACGATCAACACTAGGATTTCTAAATTGGTGTTG
Source organism: Avena eriantha (assembly GCA_910589775.1). Classification (NCBI taxonomy): domain Eukaryota; kingdom Viridiplantae; phylum Streptophyta; class Magnoliopsida; order Poales; family Poaceae; genus Avena; species Avena eriantha. The sequence continues at coordinate 392,110,988 of OU342743.1, read as the reverse complement.
TTAGGTATCCCAACCAAGCTCCACCATATACCTTGTTTGCCGTGTGATAGTTTCTTGTACCCTTGGTATTCACTTCATCACATCCGTGCACATAGTTGTTCATCCAAGTTGGTAAGCTTCTCTAATTTACTTTGGAACGGTAAGATTCCTCTTTCTTCCAGTTGAGTGAGTTGTGAGAGTTTCCACCACCAGATTTTGTTTTGTGCACTAATGTACTAATCATGTCTTCTAGTAGTGTTGATGTGATGCAGAAAAAGGATGCAGATGATTATCTCTTTTCATTATCTACTGCAGCAACACATTTTGGGAGGAGGAATCAGGAGTGGTACCTACTTCGGGTTTGTTCCACTTCATGACAGAAATCTGTGGTAGACAAGCTACTACTACCATTGATACTTGTTCTTTCGTGAATTTGGTTAGTGTTGAGGTTGTTGAAAATCTACAATTATATACATGTGCAATAACTTCCCCATTCATGTTCGCAACTTCTGGTCATGCACTACCAATTACTCAGATCGCAAGTGTTCCGCTCACCATTTATGGTCCTAGAAGATATGTTTCTTATTATGTCGTTCCTAGAGCATTTAACTCCTGCCATATCATGTTAGGAACAAAGTGGTGTAAAGAATTTCAGGTTACCTTTGGCAGTGACTGTTCTGATCCTTCTATCTTTTGGAATGGTAAGCACACGTGGTTAGCACGTACGCATATTAATCAATTTCAGGAGATTAAGCGTCAAAACCTATGTGCACCTATAACTACCAACATAAAACCACATGTTGACCCTGTCATAGAAGAAACGAGAGTGAGAGTTGATGAGACAAATGAGGTTTCTACTAATGTAGTCATCTCTACTGCTAGTGTTGTTTCTTGTGATATGTAGGTTGCTTTTGAAGAAAGGGAGCCGTCTATTTTACAACATGCATCACACGATCGTGTATTGTCACTTGAGAAGGATGTCTTAGTACCTACTAAAACTGAGGAGATTGTTGATGACATTGGCACTGATTTGGAGCTTCAGCCAACATGTGCGACATATTGTGAGTCTATTCCTTTACTGAAGCCTCCTTGTGACTTGTCTTGCACTAATGTTACAGCACCATGTGATAGTTTACCAAATTCGAATCTTGATCATGTGGTACTGATTACACATAAGGAAATACTTGCTCGGATACCACCTGCTGATATTGTGTATTCCATCATGCTAAATGAACCTATGAATATGAGTTATGCTATGGATAGGATTTCTGAAATTTCATCTCTGAATTCTAGCACATATTCTCCTCGTTTCACGTTCAATCTAATTGGTGAATATAGCATGAATGAAAATTTTCTTGTGGATCACATATGCATTACTTGTGATGGACTTGCTGATTTCGATCTTAATATTTTTACTCAAGTATGCAATGTGTGAATTTCTGATTGCTTTGGGACAGTAGCTCATGTTCCAGATAGTATGAATATACATTCTACTCTAGTTGATATTGTGTAGCCAACAAAAGTAACTTTACCTACGTTGGTTGGTTCAGTTTTTCTGAGAATTGGATGTGATTTGTCATATTTTTGTTCTCTGTTCCACGCATTGATGCCTAGTTGCTTCTTACATACTAGGTATAATACTGAACATAAAACTGATTGCACTATTGTTTGGTCATCTACTTGTTATACATATCAGAGCAGCGCAGTTGAAGCGTGTTATCCACTTTCTCATGATTTGCATTTTTTGAGTTGCGTTGATTTGGCCACCAAGAAATTTGATCATAGATCTTCTGTGAGAACACTAGAGTTGATACTGAACAATAAGAATATATACACACGTGTTTTTCTTTGTGATCCTGACTATGTGAACTTCACTTATATCTGCAATTATGATTGCTGTTTGTTGCAATGGTCATTGCTTCCTGATTTCCAATTGTGTTACATGTTTGTATATTGTCATTTGGGAATAATCATTGTGTTTTCCACACCTAATACCACGGGTTATAAATACATCTATTCTACGTACATGTTGTTCTTTTTGTTTATTCCACTTTCAGCATATCCAAAGCCGCGGATGGCTTTTCTTGAAGAAAGGGAGGATGATGAGGATGCATTCATAGAGTACGATGATTCTGCTTGTTTGAGCTGGAAGGAAATATTGAGCCTGATTGAAAAATATCACAAGGTGATCTCATTCCTAGTTGGACATGATACTTTGATTTATAAGAGCTTTAATACTGCCTAAATCATGGTGTTATTGTTTAACTAGATTTGGCATCTATCAGACTAGCGCTAGCGGGAGGAGAGGGAGGAAGGCGACCGAGAGATGGAAGATGCATTAGGAGGCAATAAGGAGGGCAAGCATAATCAAGAAAGATATGTGGCGCGCCAGGACACGTTTGAGGTGCACCACGACATATGGCCTGCGCGCCAAGTAGGCCGAACCCATCTATGGGTCGGTATGTATCAGTTTTAGTCAAACAGGGCCAGTTTGGGCCAAGTTATGGCTGTTTTTAGGCCTGTTTAGAGGGGAGGACGCCCCAGCCCTCATATATACTCCAGCAGCCATCACAGTTAGGTGAGACCACGTTAAAATAAACTCTAGTTCCAGTTAGATCTGCTACAAGCGATCCTCTGAATTATTCAGCACCAATTCGTATCGATCTGGTGTGTTGCTACTATAATCTGAGTGTGATTAGTTATTCCATTGGGAATTAGCCAATTGCAAGTTTGAGTGTGATCTATTGTTCCACTGGGAATTGGTAGATTGCAATACCGCTTCGTGGTCAACGGCTACATGCGCAAGTGTGTGGAGTTGCGAATATCCAAAGGGTTGAGAGTTGTTGCATCTGGCATCAGGGATTAGCCGGAGAGTTCTCAGGTTCGTACAAGTTATCTTCATCATCTACATCGCCATCTACCCCAGCTCACTGAGAAGATCGGGCCACCCCTTATCAAGGGGTAGGTGGGGCTGGGCGAGCGATGTGAGATGGGTTTCGCTGGCGTCACAGGACGCGTGCGAAGCATGTCGATGTGTGTGTGTGTTTGTGTGTTGCGCGCCGCTGGGGTGGTGGCGACAGGGTGTGGCTGGCATCGGGGTGGGGTGTTGGTTAGCTAGGGTTTGGGGCAGGTAGGGATTAGGGTTTCTTTTGGGTCGGGTGGTAGGCGGTTTGGCCAGTTGGGCCTCTAGCCTGACCGGCTGGACTACCTCCCTGGATAAAACATTTTATTTATTTTATTTTTAAATGACGTTTGCAAATAGTTTTTAGATAAACCAAAGATCTGAAATAGATCGGGATTTTGATTTGAAATAAAGTCTGGGGATATTCAGAAAATAAAGATAGACTTTTAGGAAATAGTTTTAGACAAACAAATGCATGATGATGACGATGCTCAAATGCAATGTGGCATGATGACATGAGCATGTGATCATGATGATGCACAAAACAGAAATAACAAGCGATTTTCTAGTAGTGGTTTTCCCGGGGTGCTACAATTCGACACCACTAACAATGGATCTCGCCCTCGAGATCCGCCTCATAGTACGGGGAAGAAGGCCGATGATCTGGATATTCTCGCCTCGCGACACCACTAACAAAGATCCTACTCCATCTTGAATTTGGCGACACCACCAACAAGGGGTCGTTGCTCACGTTCATCGAGAGAACTCTCCGGAGAACAAAGGGCGAAGGTAAAGGCATCAAAAGGTAAGGCCACCTCTATCTTCAGTGGAAGGAGTAATTGCAGATCCACCGATTCAATGTACAAGAGTGAATGATAAGAGTAGTCGGATGGGGATCAGTCCATCGCCCACCCAAAGCATTACTGTATACATGAATGGAGAATTCTGCAACCAACTCTCACAATTCAAACTGAAGATCTCGACAATTAATATTCAGAAGCTTCGGAAAATAAAGGAGTGATGCATGACCTTTATCAGAGCTGAGGTAGCTGATTACGATGTCGTCTTGGAAACACCGGGAGATACAAAGAAAGGTTTTAGTGGATTTTGGTCCACTGAAAGGTACATAAAGGGAAATTCTCAAATAGCATGAAGACCGGATGTAGCAACACCGTTACAAAAGGAAAGAATCAAAACCCCGAAGGTACGACGGAAACCCAACCACAAGAATTCCTGGACTCGAAGAAAAGATAAGATAGCAGATTCAAAACTCGCAAAGATAAGAGGAGAAGAGCATAAAGGTAAGAAGTAAAAGCAGACCTAATCAGATCTATCCCACCTATTTCCCCAAAATAGTTTTGACACTCTACTTCGTCCGTTAGCTAGGTTATCCTACAGGCTGGACCAATGGGGTATCGCAACAGCTGAGCTGTGATACTACTTTGTAACACCCTCGAATCGGCCCTATGTAGATTTCAGCGCTTCCCACCAAACCCGCATAGAAATGATTCAAAGATGCCCACCAGGCACTTGCGTGCGGGTGGAAATACGAAGTAATACCATTACACAATAGTCCACGATGAAACCCACAGAACATATATGATACAGATCAAGCCGATGATCCTCTAGTTTTGTCCCAATCTTTCACAGCGAGTAACCTGGATAGAAATTCTTCCAACAATGCCAATGAATGTCACCTGAAGAAGAGGAATCAATCCAGCAAGCAACATGGAGAAGATCACCACGCCTCAAACCAAAGGACGACAATCCTTGATGAACACAAGAACCTCCACGACAATATCAATATGATAGATAACACGGCATCGCCGTCCCCGGAGGGATGCTCACCAAGCAACTCACACAATAGTTTTAGACTCAATTTCTAGCTAACCCTAAACTAGAGGGCGTTCCAGGGCTTATATGGCCGCAAGAACGTCGAAACGACGCGAAACTAAAACATGACCGATACAGTCAGATCCGTCCAGATATGATGGGAACTTTTTAGGCCAGATTATCCGGTCTAAGTGGGCCGGATTATCCGGGGTCGTACAGAAAGTCACGCATGAAGTCCGTAGCAGAATCTCCAGAAAACAGGGCCGGATTATCCGGGGTGTGGGGGCCGGATTATCCAGGGTCTTTTAGACGTGGAAGTACTCATTGGAAAGATCTTGGAATTATCTATCCAACAAGTGCTTATTTGCTTGATTTGGAGTCGTATGAGGAATCCACGTCCGTTTCAATTTCAGGACTTCTGTCTGTCCGAATTGAGCGTTCATTCTTCTTGATGATCTTCTCTTGCGCCTTCCTCCTGCTCCTCCCTCGCGCATACCGTGCCCATACCATCATCCCCCTTCAAGAAGCATTATCCCCAACGCTTGCGGGTCGGGTCGGAAAGTTGGCGTGATATGAACAATCGCTTCACGCGTCTTCGCCATCTTCAAGTCTTGCCTACCTTCCACTCCGCAACCTCCCTCTCGGCGTGCTTGACTTGAAACAGCCCTTGGCACTTGCACCTCCTTCGTCTCCATACGAGCTTTGACCTAGGCGCCACCATCTTCTTCCTCTCAACTCTTGTTGGAACTCGTGGTTGCTGAACATGGACCTTCTTTGCATGACCTGGCATAGGATGAGTAATGCCTGTACCACACAACTGACGAACATGTCCATCCTTGCCTCTATTCATCCGCACAACTGTCCCAACAAAATGCCTCATAGGTGTGCTAACAAAACTGCTCTTGTTACCCCACTGCACCTCATGCAGTAGAACATCAAGAGCACAACTATCATCCGTCTGAACACCTGTGTCAACACAAACAACCTTCTGAACACATGCTGCAACATCCTTCCTCTCAGCAATAAGAGGATACACTTCAACTGGCTTGTCACTAACAAGTTCCACTGGCTTGTCATCTACAGGCATAGCTGAAGCAATATCAACATTGTCGCACTGTGCATCATGCTCTCCATCCTGCACCTTAGCTAGCCCAGATTTTGGCTTAGCCTTGCGCACCTTCTCCTTATGTACCACCAGCTCTACATCAGACTTTATGTGATCATCCTGCATAGGTTTCAAAGTCTACTGTTTGCCACCATGCACAAAAGATTATGTATTTGCTCATCCAGCATGTGTAGCGTTGCGATCATACTGCCATGGACGACCAAGTAACAGCCCACATACCTCCAATGGCAACACATCGCACTCAATATTATCAACATAATCACCAACTGTAAATGGCACACACACCTTATGAGTTAACTTCACCATACCAAAGCTATTTAACCACTGTAGATGCTTAGGATCAGGAATACGCCATGTGGAAAACCCCAACGCTGCCACCATTGCTTTGCTAATGCCATTAGTACAGCTCCCTCCATCAACAATCACCTTGCATGCTTTGCCCTTGATCATACACTGCGCCTGAAATAAATTCCAACGCTGGCCTCTATCAACTATCATGCAAGCATCGCCTTGTACTTTCTTGAGTTGCAAATTCAGCCCACTCAATGTTACAATATCCTCCACTGTAGTTTCAGCACACACAACAGCCTTGGCAACAACAGGCACTGCCACGCTGACCGGTTGCACTGGAACAACTATTGGAACCTCCTTTACATGAGATGGAATAGACATAACTGCAACCTTGGGCGACTGCTGGACTGCCTTCATGGGCTTGGTACAAAATACCTTACGACGAGGAGACATAAAACAGCCACGCAAAAAATTATTGAAGTCATACCAAGTTACACCTATGATGTCCTTCTCACACATCTCTCTATCCCACCAACGAGCTATCTCCCCATCCACACATCGCAGTGCAAGAACCACACATGTAGAATCATCTGGATAGTCATATGTATGACATCTGTAAAAACCCTCTTTCATGTGACCTTCCCACAACTCATATTCAGCATATGTTGCCATGCTGACAAGTCTCCACTTGATGTGAGAATCATCACATACGACACCGTTCAAGATGTCTAGATAATCATTGTACACATCACCAGATCTCGTCCCAGAAGTGCACCGTTTGCCAAAACGATCACCCTGACACGACGTCATGCTTCCTAGCATGACTGCAGAACAGAAAAATTCCAGGGCCGGAGTGTCCGGGTCGAACGGATACTCTAGGAGGAAACCGTCAGACAATCTGGTGCGCGAATGTCGAGATCCAATCTGCCCCGCCACAACTCTCTGATCTCCACCAAGAACACACTCAGCCGATCAATACACATAATCTCGCTGTGAGCAACCTGGTGCTCTGATACCACATGATACGGATCAAGCCGATGATCCTATAGTTTTGTCCCAATCTTTCACAGCGAGTAACCTGGATAGAAATTCTTTGATATGGGGTGGCCCGATTTTCTCAGCAAGCTCTTGTCGATGGTGATGGTGGATGATAGATAACTAGTGCGTAGCTATGATCTCTCCCGGTCGATCCCTGATGCCAGTGCAACAGATCTCGAACCTTGTAGGATATTCACAACACCACACTCTTGCGCACGCAGCTGTGACCACAAACGGTAGTATGCAATCTACTAATTCCCAATGGAACAATAGATCACACTCAATTTTTTGTTGGCAGATTCAAACACAGGGTAATTCCAGAGGTTCTATGAAAGAAACAACTCCAAAATATTTTAACGTGGTCTAAACCCTAACTTGTGACAGCTACGGAGGTTTATATGAGGGCTGGGGCGTCCTCCCCTCTAAACAGGCCTAAAAACAGCCATAACTTGGCCCAAACTGACTCGGTTCGACTCAAACTGATACATACTGACCCATATATGGGTTCGGCCTTATTGGCACGCAGTCCAAACATCGTGGAACACCTCAAACATGTAATTCTTGGTGCGCATACGTGATTTCCTTATTGCCTCCTAGTGCGCATGCCTCCCGCTCCTCCCTCGCGCACTTGTTGATATTGGAAATCAGCGCTTGTCCTTCTTGCTGCAACTCTCCTCCTCGCGCAATGCTTGTGTTATCAATAAACCTGATCATACAAAGATGCATAGACTTAGGTAGTATAACGTTCTCATTAAGTAAAACATCAGGTTCAATTAAGAATGAATTCACCTGATAGTCATTATTGATTTGACTCAATATTTCCTTCCAGTTCAGGCAGTCAGAATCATCATAATCCATGTATATATCCTCATCATCCTCCCTTTCTTCATGAAAAGCCGTCCTCGGCTTTGGGTAAGCTGAAAGTGGGAGAAACAAAAAGAACAACGTGTACGCAAAGTATATGTATATATATAACATGTTGTATTATTGTTGTTCACATGAAAAGTATGTCCAGTATACATCAAGCAACTTAAATTGCAGGTATAAGCGAAGTACAAAGAATCATGATCATGGTGAAAAACAACTAAATAGATAGTCATGTTCTTCAATATTAAATTCAGTTTTCTCAAAGAAGATCTATGATCAAATTTGTGAACAAGATCAAACCAATTCAATATGTCTGAAAACCAAATTGAATCATGACATGCTTCAACTGCGCTACTCTGATTATTGTGAACTTGATCATGTTGTCTAGTATGTAAAATGCAACTCAATTTGCAAATATCAAGGAAGTCTAAAGTAGTAACAAAACTAGACAAAGACTTTTGGGACAAACATAGTGAATATGAAAACTTGGGTCCTATTCTAGCAAGATTAGAAAAATCCAACATAGGTAAAATTACTTGTGTTGGTTGCAATATATCAACTAGACCAGAATGTATTTCCATAATATCTGGAACATGAGCTATTGTCCCATAGCAAACATTTTGTGATGTATGGCTGAAAACAACATGTTTCAGTTCAGCGGTTGTATCACAAGGAATGCATATGTGATCCACAAGAAAATTTTCATGCATGCTATATTCACCATTCAAATTGAAAGTGAAATAAGGAGAATATGTGCTAGAATTCAGAAATGAAATTTCAGAAATCTTATCCATAGCACAACTCATACTCATAGGTTCATTTAGCATGATGGAATACATAATATCAGCAGGTGGTATTCGAGCAAGTATTTCCTTATGTGTTATCAGTACCACATGATCAAATTTTGAATTTGGTAAACTATCACATGGTGCTGAAACAGTAGTGCAAGGCAAATCACAAGGAGGCTTCAGTAAAGGAATAGACTCACAATATGTCGCACATGTTGGCTGAAGCTCCAAAACAGTACCAATGTCATCAACAATCTCCTCAGTTGTAGTAGGTACTAAAACATCCGCCGCAAGTGACAATGCACAGTCCGGCGATGTAGGTTGTAAAATAGATTGCTCCCTTTCTTCAAAAGCAACCTGCATAGCACAAGAAACAATACCAGGAGTAGAGATGATTACATTAGTAGAAATATCCTCACATGTATTAGCATCTACTGCACTGATGTTTTCTTTTTATCTCATACTCTTAGAATGGATGCTCTCAACCTCATGTTTAGTGGAATCACACAGCTCACTTTTGATAACACTCTCACTCAGCTTGGCTATGTGGCTCTCATTCTCACATGGGTTGTAATGCATACCGTGTTCAAGATGACAAATAATAGAATTGTCACCATTCATCATGACCTTGTACTTAGCAGACAAACTGAACTCTTTTCTCCTCTGCTTGCGAAGAAGATGATACTCATGAAATTTGTCGGCTGAAATCCTGAGCATAACACGCCTCTTCATGTTCCATTTGAAAGAAATCCTTCCAACAACAAGACATATTTGAGCGTCAAACCTTCTGCTCCAAGGTTCTCCCAATAGTATGTGACAAGAATCAAGTGGTATAGGAGATACATCACAGCGCACAATCTCAGTATGCTCTTTAAAAGTCATAGGAACATCAGCGGTGTGTGAAATCAGCAATGTGCCATATGATGAATGCAAGAGATATGGCACCGCACGGGCACATGTGGGTAGCTGCAACTTTTGTACAACTTCAACGCTGATCAAATTAATAGTAGAGTTACTATCAATGGTAATGGAAGCACATCACTCACCAATCATCACACTATGGTGGAAAAGACCATCACCATCAAAAATACCGCGTTCTTCCTTCCAAAAAGTTCCACTACAACGCCAATTGTCGATGAATTTGTAACTATACGTCTCCACATTAATTGTAACATCACCTGCCTCCATTTTCTACATCACATCAACACTACTAGAAGACATGATTAGTACATTAGTGCACAAATCAAAATCAGTATGGTGGAAACTCTCACAACTCACTCACAACTAATAAGAAAGGAGATCTTACCGTTCCAAAGTGAATAGAGATGATCCACCAAACGAAATCAAAAACTGATGCACTGATGTGATGAAGTGAATATCAAAGGTATAGAGAACGATCACAGGGCACCCAGGTTATTTATGGTGGAGCTATAGGTATGGTATCCTATCTACACCGCAAACAAGTCCTAGTGCTGATCGTATGACATAGACCCACGGAAACACACACGGTGGAGATAAATGGGGCAATTGCAACTATGAAAATGAGCTCAAAAAAGTAAGGTATGTCGGAGGAATGCTCGTGTTGCAATGCACAAGGAGAGACGCTAGCAATGTCTCAACGAAACGGGCACAAGATTGCTAACTGAGCAGCCCGCAGAGCACTAAGCACGCTAGTCTCGTAGGATAGTTATAGACACAAAGAAAGGCTTACTAAGGCTCACAAGGATAGGTACGCTATGTGGACTCAGTAAAAAAATAAACAAAAAAAGAAAAATATTTTGACATGAGAATTGGTCTCCGCCACGGTAGAAAAACGGCCTAAAATCCTGCCGCGGCAGGATGGCGGCAGAATTTTTTTTCTCGTACTAGCACAGACTGGTCTGTATTAAGGCGACGGTTCGAATTTTTTTTCGGATTTTTTTAATCACGCTGGAGCACAGACCTGTCTGCGGTCAGGCGTGAGGCAGCGAGCCGATTTTTTTCCGACTCGCCAAGTAGTACACAACTAGGACTCTTTACTTAGATCGGATCTGACTTGATGGTAGCGGAAAAAGATGGTGGAAAACAACTAGAACAACTAGAAAACAAATCTACGAAGAACAGATCTAGATCTAATCTAATAGAGGAACTCGACCAGCAACTATTACTCGAATACGATGTAATCTAGGCTATGGCAACTCTTTTTGTGGGGCTTTTTCTGTATAGGATGAAAAACACTCTCTAATCTATGGATGGATTGTGGATTGCTTACCGAGGCAACACTGGAAATCTGATACCAAGATGATATGGGGTGGCCCGATTTTCTCAGCAAGCTCTTGTCGATGGTGATGGTGGATGATAGATAACTAGTGCGTAGCTATGATCTCTCCCGGTCGATCCCTGATGCCAGTGCAACAGATCTCGAACCTTGTAGGATATTCACAACACCACACTCTTGCGCACGCAGCTGTGACCACGAACGGTAGTATGCAATCTACTAATTCCCAATGAAACAATAGATCACACTCAATTATAGTTGGCAGATTCAAACACAGGGTAATTCCAGAGGTTCTATGAAAGAAACAACTCCAAAATATTTTAACGTGGTCTAAACCCTAACTTGTGACGGCTACGGAGGTTTATATGAGGGCAGGGGCGTCCTCCCCTCTAAACGGGCCTAAAAACAGCCATAACTTGGCCCAAACTGACTCGGTTCGACTCAAACTGATACATACTGACCCATATATGGGTTCGGCCTTATTGGCACGCAGTCCAAACATCGTGGAACACCTCAAACATGTAATTCTTGGTGCGCCATCTCACTCTCTCTTGCTCATACGTGATTTCCTTATTGCCTCCTAGTGCGCATGCCTCCCGCTCCTCCCTCGCGCACTTGTTGATATTGGAAATCAGCGCTTGTCCTTCTTGCTGCAACTCTCCTCCTCGCGCAACGCTTGTGTTATCAATAAACCTGATCATACAAAGATGCATAGACTTAGGTAGTATAAAGTTCTCATTAAGTAAAACATCAGGTTCAATTAAGAATGAATTCACCTGATAGTCATTATTGATTTGACTCAATACTTCCTTCCAGTTCAGGCAGTCAGAATCATCATAATCCATGTATATATCCTCATCATTCTTCCAACAACGCCAATGAATGTCACCTGAAGAAGAGGAATCAATCCAACAAGCAACATGGAGAAGATCACCACGCCTCAAAGCAAAACACGACAATCCTTGATGAACACAAGAACCTCCACGACAATATCAATACGATAGATAACACGACATCACCGTCCTCGGAGGGATGCTCACCAAGCAACTCACACAATAGTTTTAGACTCAATTTCTAGCTAACCCTAAACTATAGGGCGTTCCAGGGCTTATATGGCCGCCAGAATGTCGAAACGACGCGAAACGAAAACGTGACTGATACAGTCAGATCCGTCCGGATCTAATGGGAACTTGATGCAGCCCGTCCTACGGACGCTCCTACATCTACACCAACAAGTCCCCCAAGTGGACCCATGACTCTTGCCCGAGCCGAACTCCTACAAGCTAAGGTGAACTCGCTCCTTTCCTCGTGCCAATTTGATACCTCCTTGGATGGCATGCTACTTCAGGCAACTACCCTATGCATCATCAGGTACGAAGCTTTGACACATCACCAAGCACCCAAGGATGGAGAACAAGGAGCAGAACGTGAAGCAAACGCCGTTGGAGCTGCTCAGACCGGAGTCTCCGGTCTGCGCACACCGGAGTCTTCGGCCTGCCAAAGTCTCTGGCTTGAAGACACCGGAGACTCCGACCCTTTCTCCGGTCTGACCCCCTGCACCAGGCCCTGGGACAATTTGTCTACCCCTCCGGAGGCTGGTCCGGAGACTACACCGGAATCTCCGGCCTAGACCGGAGTCTCCGGTCCACCACACCGGAGTCTCTGGTCCGACCGTCGCCAGGCATGACAAGGCCTTTGGGCCTTCGGCCCATGTACCCCTTAGTCCGTCCAGAACTTGTCTTTTATTCCTAAAGTACCCTGTTTAAGTGGCTAGCCTATATGTAGACCCCCACCTCCATTGTAAACCCGAGGCATGATATTGGAATTAGTGGAAACCCCTTTGTGGATCTATCTAAATCTTGCCTCATACTCCTTGACTAAGGAGCACCAATATCCCCAAGCCTCATTGGAGTTTGCATCGTGCCTCCGTGTTGTACAAGGCCTAGGCATCGGTGTCCCTTTGCCTAGACGTCAGGATCTCACCGAGTCTCCCATCTCGCCGTGCCGGTTCGAGAGAGAGTCCTTCGCCCGACGCCGATCCTAGGGATTGCGCCGGATCGGTCACCGCCGGCGTGAGCTATTGGTGTTTATCGTGGTTTTGCGTGTGTGTGTTCATCGCGTTCTTCATGCGTGTGTTCGTCGTGTTCATCCTTCTCCTCCTTCCCCCGCACTCCACCCTCGATTTGAAAGGGAATCGTGGAAGATCGGGCCACCCTAGAGGTTTGCCCTCAACATATTGGTATCAAGAGCTTCGTTGCTCACGATTTCCCCCACAAAATTTTCTTCTATCCTACAAAAATTCGAAAATCCCCAAAAAGAGCCCCAAATTTGCCTTTGGATCGATCTCTTGGTTTGGAGTGTTATTTGTGGTTTTGATCCGACCAAACCTTGTCCTAGGTGTTGGTCCAGCTTTATCCTGCGTTTTCCCAGCCCAATTTGGCCAATTTTTCGCGGATTTGAGGACCCAAGGCGTGGATTTCCGCTCAAAAAAACGAGCAGTTCGCGATCTGACTCTAGACCGGAGTCTCCGGCCTGCACACCGGACTCTCCGGCCTACACTGGAGTCTCCGGCCTATCCACACCGGAGTCTCCGGCCTGGATGGAGTTTCTGGCCTGAGACCCCGGAGTCTCCGGCCTGACGCCTGATTTTGATAGTTTTGCCTCTAATCTTGCGTTGACTAATTTTCCTCTTGTTTGTTTGTGCCCGTGTGTGTGTCGCCAACTAACAGCAAGCTTCCGCATCAACGAACCCCGCGCTCATCGACACCACGGCCCAGGAACATCTTCTCGCAACACCAACGCCAAGTTCATCACCAACGAAGGTATAACTTGCGTCACCTTGTTAACCCCTATCTTCCTTTGTGTGTACCTATCCCATGAGAGCGGCTCCTCTTGTGTTAGCTTGAGCATTGTGCATTTGTCCTTGGATAGTGAGAGTGCAAGAGCAATATCAAGTGTGACTAGGTAGCATCAAGGGAGAGAAAAAAATACAATAGAAAGAAAAAGATACAAAGAAAAGCAAAAGAATAATAGTCTCCCCTTGCAAAAGAGAGTCTCAAAGCTTGTAAGCAAGAGAGAAAGAAGAGCGCCCAAGGCAAGTGCACAAATCCGTTGCTCATTTTTCCTCTTTGCAAACGAGCCACGGTCTCTCCTTGCATTGGCATGACAACGAGCTTAGTCTTCGTTAGGACATTTTGTTTGCTCATTTTCATAGGCGTGTCAATCCCAACTTTCTCCACGTGTGTGTACATAGTCGTAGGTTCCCGTCACCCCCTTTGAGTTGTTGACCTTCGCCTTTGACTTGAGTTTTGTTGGATTTTACCCACGTTTGACTATCCCTTTTCTTTTGGTTGGTTCTTTGGTCTTCCACAATCCTAACCTACCACCAACAAGCTTTTGAGAGTTAGTTCTTCCTTTAGTGTGAGTTTTTCTTTGCAAATTCCACTTTGCACGCTAATAGCTCTCACTTGTGGTTTCTAGTTTGGTGCAATCCCAGAGGTGAGGTACAAGGCTAACACCACCATATTCCACTTCCATATACAATACTTGTGTGTTTTGCATGATGGATAGGCACGGTGAGGCGAGCCAACCACCTCCCCACGAAGAAGGTCAAGGACCGTACATGACACGCGCAAGTCACTTCATTGTTCGACAAGAGTTCCGTGAGCGTTGCCAAGCCCTTGAGATGCGACAAGATGAACAATTTGGTGAGATGCAAGCCGAGTTCAAGAACATCGACAACCGCTTCGATGGTCTCGAACGACAAATGCATGCAATGCATCACAACTTCAGCCACCAAAATGAAGCGCTCCAACGCTCCGTCGCCGAAACAAATGACAATCTTCGACGCCTCATCGACGGCATGGCAAGACCACGTTCACGCGCATCAAGCTCTTCAAGTTCGTCGCATCTTCATGCACCTCTTCCACAAGATCTACATCAAAGTGCCCAAAGACGCAATGATGCTCCCGTGGTTGAAGATGGAATCTCTTCAAACTATGTACCTTCCCCACGGCATGCCGCAACGTCAAGCTATGATGGTGACCTCTCTTTAAGGCCATGAGCAAGGCAAGAAGCACACCATCATCACGCAAGGGCACTAGTGATCCAACAAGAGCAACCACAAGAGGAACCGCAAGTGCAATCGCAAGTACAACCGCAAGTCTACCACCATCGACCGCGACACATACGTGACACAACAAGTGATGACTCCAATGGCAAGAATTAAGCTCATCATCGACGTGAAGCTCTCCAAGATCCACGTCCTCGTCATCAACGTCATGAACGCCTACACCGACACCATGGTCATCACGAGGCGCCTCCTCCACCTCAACAAAACTTGGAGCGTCAAGTGATACGAGTTGAGCGATGCCCACCACGTCAAGAGGCTCATGACCATGTTCTTCGTTGTGAGGCCCATGTGCCTAACCAACATCACCAACCGAGGAACGAACCTCCTCTTCGTCATCAACCACGTCAAGAGGATCCACAGCCTCGCCACCATGAGGCCCAAGCGCCTCAACCACGTCAATAACCGCGCCAGGTGCAAGAGCAAGCTCCTCAACAACAATATCAAGAACAAGCTCCGCAACAAGGACGTGAGAACCAAGTTCCACCTCCCCAACTACAAGATCATCAACAAGGTCACCAAGCTCGTCCCAATGACCGCAACGATGAAGAAACTTTTGGCAAGCTCAAGTTCATGATTCCCAAGTTCACCGGATCCAATGACCCTGAAGAATACCTCTCCTGGGCACTCAAAGTTGACAAGATCATCCGCATGCACAACTATAGCAATGAGAAGATGGTCGCCATGGCTTCGCTTGAGTTTGATGATTACGCCAACCTTTGGTGGGAACAAGTTCAAGTTGCTCCTGATGCAAAACAAGAACCGCCAATCACAACTTGGCATGACATGAAGGCTCACATGAGATCCCGGTTAGTCCCCGCGCACTACACGCGTGACCTCTTCAACAACCTTCAAGCGCTTCATCAAGGGACAAAGACCCTGCAAGAGTACTTCAAGGAAATGGAACTCAACTTGATTCGCGCCAACATTGATGAGCGCATGGAGCAAACAATGGCACATTTCCTTATTGGTTTGAATCACCCAATCAAGCGCATCGTCGAGTTCCAAACATACAACACCATGGTTGAGCTGGTGCACATAGCAACAAAGGCTAAACGTCAAGTGCAAGAGGACATCAAGTACAACAAGTCCAAGAGGTACTTCACCTACAAGCAAGCTTCAACCCCTACACCAACAACTTTCAATGGAAGCTCCTCAAGTACCTCCAAGCCTTCCTTCAAGCCCACACTTCCTCAAGGAAAACTGCCCCCAAGTGGTAAGCAAGCAAAGAGTGATACACCTTTCAATGGTGAATGCTACAAGTGTGGAGGTAAAGGACACAAGTCAGTCGAATGTGGAAACAAGAAAGTCTTGTTCATCCATGACAATGGTGATGAAGAGTACTTGATTGAAGATGAGTTTGATGCCCGTGTCAAGGAAGCAATGGCAAGGCAATGAGTGGAAGATGATCAAGAACTCCTCATGTGTGAACATGACGCAAGTCCATCACTTGTCGTCACAAGGATCTTGACCATTCAAGCACAAGAGCATGAAGACCAACGCTCCAATATCTTCCAAACACGAGCCGACATCAATGCCAAATCTATCAAGGTGATCATTGACGGAGGGAGTTGCCACAACCTTGCTAGCACCGAGTTGTGTGAGAAGCTCAACCTCACCCTCCATCCACACAAGCACCCCTACCATCTGCAATGGCTAATTGACCAAGGGTCCGTGAAGATCAAGCATACTGTATCGGTCTCCTTCACCATTGGTCCTTACAAAGATACAGTGGAGTGTGATGTGGTCCCTATGACAGTTTGCCACATGCTTCTGGGTCAACCATGGCAATTTGACAAGGCTGCTCAACATGATGGTCGCACCAATGTATACACCTTCAAATGGCTCAACAAAACATGTGTTTTGCAACCGATGATTCCTAGCCAAATAATTGCGGATAATGCAAAGGCTTTAGCGCGGGCGCAAAGCACAACACCTACTTGTGAGAAGAGCGGTGAGAGAGAGAGAACCACCTCATAGTGAGTGAGAGCCACAAGCCAAATTCGAGTTGAAAAACTAAGAGTGTTCTCCTTGCCACCAAAAGTGAGATGAGAGATGTTCGGAACAACCCATCCATCTTGCACTATGTCCTCCTTTGCAAGGGACTAGCGCAAGGAACTAACGAATTAACCAATGTTCCTCCATCTTTGATGAGTGTCTTGCAGGAATTCAAGGTTGTGTTCCCCAAAGAGCTTCCACATGAACTACCTCCTCTTCGCGATATCGAACATCGCATTGACCTCATCCCCGGTGCACCACTTCCAAACCGCGCTGCTTACCACACAAACCCAGAGGAGACAAAGGAGATTGAACGTCAAATCAACCAACTCGTCCCCAAAGGTTTAATCCAAGTTAGCACTAGTCCAAGTGCCGTACCCGTGATTCTTGTTCCAAAGACGGATGATACGTTACGGTTATGCATGGACTGCCGTCCAATCAATGCTATCACCGTGCGTTATTGACACCCCATACCACGTCTCGATGACATGCTTGATGAGTTGTGTGGAGCCACTATTTTTTTGGAAAATTGATCTTCGTAGTGGTTACCATCAAATACGCATGGCTGAAGGTGATGAGTGGAAAACCGCCTTCAAGACCAAACTTGGTCTCTATGAATGGTTGGTTATGCCCATTGGTTTATCAAATGCCCCATCCACCTTCATGCGGCTTATGAATCACATCTTGCATTCTCTCATTGGAAAAAGTGTTGTTATCAATTTCGATGATATTCTTGTTTATAGCAAATCACTTGAGGGCCATATAACACATGTCAAGGCAGTTTTGCAAATCCTTCGACATGAAAAGCTTTATGCTAATCTTCCCAAGTGTACTTTTGCTAAAGACAAGTTGATTTTTCTTGGATTTGTCATTTCTTCGAAGGGAATTGAAGTTGGCCCATACCAACAAATGTGAGTGAACTCTGAAGTTTTCATGGGTTGGCCGATTTCTATCGTCGCTTTGTGAAAGAATTTTCAACCATTGCTTGTCCCCTTAATGAATTGACAAAAAAGGATTTCACCTTCGTGTGGGGCAAAGCACAACAAAAAGCTTTTGATGAACTTAAAAAGAGGCTCACCGAAGCACCTCTTCTGGCTTTACCGGATTTCACAAAAACTTTTGAGATCGAGTATGATGCTAGTGGTATTGGCATTGGAGGAGTCCTTATGCAAAACGGACGTCCTATAACCTACCATAGCGAGAAACTCGATGGTGCTCGCCTCAATTATCCAATTTATGACAAAGAACTTTTTGCCTTAGTTCGTGTCCTTCAAGTTTGGCAATACTACCTTTGGCCCAAATAATTTATCATACATTCCGACCACGAGTCGTTGAAATATCTCAAAGGCCAAGCTAACTTGAGCAAGAGACACGCTAAGTGGGT
This sequence comes from Avena eriantha, assembly GCA_910589775.1. Classification (NCBI taxonomy): domain Eukaryota; kingdom Viridiplantae; phylum Streptophyta; class Magnoliopsida; order Poales; family Poaceae; genus Avena; species Avena eriantha. The sequence goes on along the minus strand of OU342743.1, from coordinate 392,092,396 downwards.
TGAATTCATTGAGTCTTTTCCATACATTGTCAAGTATAAGAAAGGCAAAGATAATGTAGTTGCGGACGCATTGTCTCGCAAGCATACAAGCCTTCTTACGAGACTTGAAATCAACGTGTTGGGTCTTGAGGAAATAAAATCTTTGTATGCTTCCGACCCATTCTTTGAACCAAATTTCGCAAAGTGCTCCAATGACAAAGGAGTTGATGACTTCTATTTGCATAAGGGTTTTCTTTTTAAACAAAACAAGCTATGCATCCCGAAGTCGTCGCTTCAACTTTTGCTTCTCCAAGAATCTTATGGTGGAGGCCTCATGGGTCACTTTGGCCGTGACAAGACATTGGACATGCTCTCTAATCACTACTTTTGGCCCAACATGAAGCGTGACGTGGAGCGCTACGTTCGACGATGCACGACATGTGTTCAAGCTAAGTCGCAAGCTAACCCCTATGGTCTTTACATGCCATTGCCTATTCCTCATACGCCTTGGTCCGACATTAGCATGGATTTCGTGTTAGGATTGCCTAGATCTAAGCATGGTCATGATTCTATATTGGTTGTTGTGGATCGTTTTTCTAAAATGGCAAACTTCATACCGTGCCATAAGACCGACGATGCTTCACATGTTGCAAATCTGTTTTTCAGGGAAATCGTCCGTCTACACGGTGTGCCAAGGACAATCGTCTCCGACCGCGACGTCAAATTCATGAGCTACTTATGGAAGACCCTCATGGCCAAGCTCGGCGTCAAGCTCCTCTTCTCATCTACATCGCATCCCCAAACTGATGGCCAAACCGTATTTGTCAACCGAAGCCTCAGGACTCTCCTTCGCGTGTTGATCAAGAAGAACTTGAAGGATTGGGAGGAATGCATCCCACACGCCGAGTTTGCCTACAACCGTGCAAAGCACTCAACAACCAAGATGAGTCCATTCATGATCGTCTATGGTTTCGAGCCCCTCACCGCTCTCGACATCCTACCACTACCTCTCCATGAGCGCACAAACATGGACGTCGAGAAACGCGCACAAGCTATGAAGAAACTTCATGAAGAAACAAGAGCTACTATCGAACAACAAGTCCTTCACCAAGCTTCAAGGTTAAACAAGGAAAAGAAGGAGATGATCTTTGAAGAAGGTGACCTTGTGTGGATACACCTAAGCAAATACCGCTTCCCCAAGGAAAGTGACTCCATGCTCAAGCCAAGAGGAGATGGTCCCTTCAAGGTCCTCAAAAGAATCAACAACAACGCCTACGTCATCGACATACCGACCTCCAAGTACCTTGCAAGCAATACATTCAATGTCAAGGATCTCTCACCCTACCATGCAGATGTTCATGATAATATCCATGAAGAGTCGAGGACGACTCTTTCCCAATGGGGGGAAGCTGATGTAGCCCGTCCTACGGATGCTCCTACATCTACACCAACAAGTCCCCCAAGTGGACCCATGACTCGTGCCCGAGCCAAACTCCTACAAGCTAAGGTGAACTCGCTCCTTTCCTCGTGCCAATTTGATACCTCCTTGGATGGCATGCTACTTCAGGCAACTACCCTATGCATCATCAGGTACGAAGCTTCAACACATCACCAAGCACCCAAGGATGGAGAACAAGGAGCAGAACATGAAGCAAACGCCGCTGGAGCTGCTCAGACCGGAGTCTCCGGTCAACCAAAGTCTCCGGCCTGAAGACACCGGAGTCTCTGGCCTGAAGACACCGGAGTCTCTGGCCTGAAGACACCGGAGTCTCCGGCCCCACCTCCAGTCTAGCCCCTGCACCAGGCCCTGGGACAATTTGAAGGCCCCTCTGGAGGCTGGTCCGGAGACTACCCCGGAATCTCTGGCCTAGACTGGAGTCTCCGGTCCACCCCACCGGAGTCTCCCGTCTGACCGTCGCTAGGCATGAAAAGGCCTTTGGGCCTTCGGCCCATGTACCCCTTAGTTCGTCCAGAATTGTCTTTTATTCCTAAAGTACCCCTGTTTAAGTGGCTAGCGTATATATAGACCCCCACCTCCATTGTAAACCCGAGGCATGATATTGGAATTAGTGGAAACAGCTTTGTGGATCTATCTAATTCTTGCCTCATGCTCCTTGATGATACGGATCAGCCGATGATCCTTTAGATTTGGCACCAATATCCCCAAACCTCATTGGAGTTTGCATCGTGCCTCCGCATTGTACAAGGCCTAGGCATCGGTGTCCCTTTGCCTAGACGTCAAGATCTCACCGAGTATCCCATCTCGCCGTGCCGGTTCGAGAGAGAGTCCTCCGCCCGACGCCGATCCTCGGGATTGCGCCGGACCGGTCACCGCCGGTGTGAGCTATTAGTGTTTATCGTGTGTGTGTTCATCGCGTTCTTCGTGCGTGTGTTCGTCGTGTTCATCCTTCTCCTCCTTCCCCCGCACTCCACCCTCGATTTGAAAGGGAATCGTGAAAGATCGGGCCACCCTAGAGGTTTGCCCTCAACTGAAATTTTTGGGCCGGATTATCCGGTCTAAGTGGGCCGGATTATCCAAGGCCGTACAAAAAGTCACGTATGAATTTTGTAGAAGAATCTCCAGAAAACAGGGCCGGATTATCCGGGGTGTGGGGGCGGATTATTCGGGGTCTTTTATATGTGGAAGTACTCATTGGAATTATCTATCCAACAAGTGCTTATTTGCTTGATTTGGAGTTCGTATGAGGAATCCACGTCCGTTTCAATTTCAGGACTTCTGTCTATCCGAATTGAGCGTTCCTTCTTCTTGATGATCTTCTTTTGCGCCTTCCTCCTGCTCCTCCCTCGCGCATACCGTGCCCATATCAATATATATATACAACAATGACTCAACGAGTCAAGAATACATATATACAGTACACAGATCCAATTCACCTTGAAAACGATACAACATCCGAATACGGATAAGAAGCAAGTTGGGCTAAGAGCCCTGAAGAATAACTAATGGCGTCCATAACCCTGCCCAGGCCAAGCCGGAAGGGTAACCCTACTAACAACGTCGAACTTATACCTACTAAAACAAAAGGGGTGCCGACAAAGGGCAAAGGAAAAAGAGAGCGGTCAGTACTGAGGCCAGTACACGGCGAGGCTAGAATTCAGCGGCTCTCGCCTACATAGGTATGGTGGACTGAAGCGGCAGCGCAACATGCATAAACAACCTATAGAGACTCGTTGCAACTGTTGGCTATTAGAGAGGGATAAGAGAGACCTATTCGGGACCAACCTGATACTAACACCAATCATACCCATCCTGGTATTCCCTCTCGAGACCAAACGAGGAAGTCAAACCGAGGAACTCACACAGTTGGCAGTTTTATTCATTCCATTATAGTTGTAGCACTTACTAGTCAGATATAGATAACATGAGTTATCCTGATATCATAAGCAGTGGGCAGTTTTAGTTAACCATTCCATTGTGGTTGCAATACTTACTAGTCAGATACAAATAGCATGAGACCTCCCAAAACCAGCAGTTGTTGGCACTTTTATTTACTCATTCCGTTGTAGTGAATCTGATTACTAGACATGTCAAAGTCAAATTTATAGCACTACTTTAGTTATAGTTGTCTATGATCGAGATACTGTGCTCTAAGTCGTCCATAACCACGAACACGGCTTTCAGAAAGATTTACCCTCCAGGGGTGCACAAATAGCAACACACACGATCAACCTCGGGAAGAACAAAATAAAAAGCAACGAGGCCTCACGACAAAGCATTCACAAGATTCATAAATCATTTTAGGGGACCACCCCACTAAGCTACCCGCAACGAAGTTGGCCGGCTCCAAGACAGACCCAGGGTTTGTGTAGACGGCGGTAAATGTCTGGGAACCCGAAAGTGTGACTGGGTTTGTCGATACAGCTTAAACGTGTCACGATACAAAATAGTACAGGTGCTCCATGCACAATCGTAAATAAAGTAGTAAAGCATGGCATAATTACAGATAGTAATAAAGCCCCAAACTAGTTTGTGGCCCCAAGAAATAAAGTGTGAATCAAGCTCAGACAAAGGGGGATTCATAGAGTCTCCCATATGTGGATAGTGCGAATAGTCAAGGAACATGTATTAAGTACTTGGGGCCTACGGGACACAAGTGAGTGTGGAAGAACCAAATATTAGCTATTCCCCACCGGTGCCTCTGCATTTGTTATATCTATTCCCGGCATTTTAATTATTAGTTGAAATTAAAGCCATGATCATCTCCACCATTAAGCATGTGCCAACCTTCCAACAACGGTGGAACAACAACGACGCGAAGCAGCACATGAGTAAGCAACTACGACTCGCAAGGCCGACTATCTATAAAACAACAAGCAACAGGATGTGTCCAAGGCAATATAGAGGCTGCAAGGAATATAAATGGTGCACGGAAACTAAAGCATCACAACACAGCAATAGATCAACATGTGGAAGTAAAGACTATAAACGCAAAATAGTTAGAAAGGGGGAGAATGCTCGCCTGGGAAACATAGGCAAAGGTTATCTGGAGATCGGGTTGACACTCGCATCCACTCAACGCCCTAATCCGTGAAGAAGCAAAGCACTAGAAGAAACACCGGGTACACTATTTAATACTACAGCAGAAGATCGGGCATGATGCATGTATGATGCATGACATGGCAAAGATGCGATGCAATTGGCCAATATTAAGCAGAACCGGGGTCCCGACAATTAATTAATAGGTTCATGTAGTTTAGGTACCCCGCAATTTAAATGTTGTATTAACAAGGCGAAACATGGCCTCGATTCACTACACAAATTTAAATGGAGTCATTATAAGACTAGAATAGCCACATCTAATCTCCATATTTCATTATGAGGTGAATCAGCATAATGCCCCCAAACCACAAAATATGTATGCGACATGAACAATTTAATATGCAACAAGATAGATATCATATAGTATAAAAATAGAGGTCTCGGATAGGGGATCACATTAGGGTTTGACACCGATGGTCTTGGGGTTCGACGGGGTTCGGTCTTCGGATCCTCGGGATCGGGGTCTTCAGGTCCGAGCCGAAGATCTTGGCGTTTCACTATTCACGCAGGCGGACGGAGATCTTGGTTTTGGGCGTCGAGGTCTTCGCGGTCCGTGCAGCAGACCTTGCATGTCTTCTCGAAACCCCTTGGGTACAGGCGGTCTTGGGGGACACCGTGTTCGGTCCAGTTTTCTCCTTGGTCAGCAGAAGATCTTGGGGAAGGCACGTTCGTATTTTGGGAACCATGCGGAGTTCTTGACGGATACGGAGCCACCCCTAGGACGAAGAGGATCTAGAGGGCACGGACAAGAACAACATGGCACCGAAAAATTATAGCACCTGGACTGGTGCGCAACAAGAGCACTAGGGACTCGTCGGCACCAAGCATGCACACACAGAGCATAGGGAGGCCAGAGCTGCCAGGGCCCGCAGTGCCAGCGACGATGGGCGGCAAGAGCCCGATAGAAGGGCGCGCCTGTCGGTGGCGTCTGCGGAAGCGGAGCGAGGAGACAGCGACAGATGTAGGAGCTCGCGGGCGGAAAGGCGCTCGCCGGCAACGGAGAGAGGGCCAGCGGTGGTGGCCCGAGCTTGGGGTTCCCGCGCATGGCGGCGGCCAGAGGACGGGTTGTAGGCGGAGCAACCTCGGGGAGGAGAGGAGGGAGCCCGTGGGGAGGTGGAGGAGGTGGCGGTTGCCGGTGAAAGCGGGACCGCACGGTGGCCGTCGGGAGGGCTCCTGGTGAGCTGGCTGCGCGGGGTCGAGCGGAGGCAGCTTCGCGCTACGAGGGTGGACAGGGCGGAAGCTGGGCGTCACGGCTGCACTCGCGCAGGGAGGATCCACGACGGGGTCGACGGTGGCCGGTGAGGGTCACGGGCAAGGACGAGGGCGGTGCGAGGAGGAGCAGGGTCGGGCGGCTTGGTGGTGGCTGCATGCTCGCGGACCAGAGGGGCAGGCGGCAACGCGAGGAAGCGAGGAGGTGGGGCCGGGCTGCGGGATCTAGGGATCGGGTCTGGCGGTGGTTGACCGTGCGAGGTGGGGATCGAGCCTGGGCGATGGGGACTGGTTCGACCAGGGGTAGGTGGGGCTGGGGAGCGACGTGAGATGGGTTTCGCTGGTGTCACATGACGCGTGTGAAGCGTGTCGATGTGTGTGTGCGTTTATGTGTTGCGCGAAGCTAGGGTGGTGGCGACAAGGTGTGGCCGGGTGTGGCTGGCATCGGGGTGGGGTGTTGGTTAGCTAGGGTTTGGGGCAGGTAGGGATTAGGGTTTCTTTTGGGCCAGGTTGTAGGCGGTTTGGCCAGTTGGGCCTCTGGCCTGACCGGCTGGACTGCCTCCCCGGATAAAACATTTTTATTTATTTTATTTTTAAATGACGTTTGCAAATAGTTTTTAGACAAACCAAAGATCTGAAATAGATCGGGATTTTGATTTGAAATAAAGACTAGGGATATTTAGAAAAAAAAGATAGACTTTTAGAAAATAGTTGTAGACAAACATATGCATGATGATAATGATGCTCAAATGCAATGTGGCATGATGACATGAGCATGTGGTCATGATGATGCAGAAAACAGAAATAGAAAGCGATTTTCTAGTAGTGGTTTTCCCGGGGTGCTACACTTCATGATCGTCTATGGTTTCGAGCCCCTCACCGCGCTCGACATCCTACCACTACCTCTTCATGAGCGCACCAACATGGATGTCGAGAAGCGCGCACAAGCTATGAATAAACTGCATGAAGAAACAAGTGCTACTATCGAGCAACAAGTCCTTCGCCAAGCTTCAAGGTTAAACAAGGACAAGAAGGAGATGATATTTGAAGAAGGTGATCTTGTGTGGATACACCTGAGCAAAGACCGCTTCCCCAAGGAACACGACTCCAAGCTCAAGCCAAGAGGAGATGGTCCCTTCAAGGTCCTTAGACGAATCAACGACAACGCCTACATCATCGACATACCGACATCCAAGTACCTTGCAAGCAATACATTTAACGTCAAGGATCTCTCACCCTACAATGGAGATGTTCAAGATGACAACCATGAAGAGTTGAGGACGACTCTTTCCCAAGGGGCGGGAGCTAATGCAGCTCGTCCTACGGATGCTCCTACATCTACACCACCGAGTCCCCCAAGTGGACCGATGACCCGTGCCCGAGCCAAGCTCCTTCACTAAGGTGAATTCGCTCTTCTCATCAAGTGACTTTGACATACACTTGGATGGCTTGCTACTTCATACCACTACTCTGTGCATCATCAGGTACGAACCCCCGCCACGTCGACCCATGAGCCCTGAAGCTGCACCTGTCCTGAAGCTGCCTGAGCCAGAGTGTCCGCCCGAATCCAGCCGGAGTGTCCGGCGCGACTCAGCCGGAGTGTCTGGCCTACCCCAGCCCTGTCCGGGATCGGACATTCTGTATGCCAGTTCGGACACTACCCGGTGTGTTTGGCCACCCCGGAATGTCCGGTCAACTCGACCCAGACTGTCCGGCCTAAAGATGGGCCTGCGAGCCTTAATTGGGCCCTGTGGCCCATGTACCTCTCTACTTTGCCCAGAACTCTACTTTAATACCTGAATTACCCCTGAACTTGTGGTTGACCTATATATACTCCCCCACCTCCATTGTAAAACCTAGGCATGATATTTGGAATTAGTGGAAACCCTTTGTGGATCTATCTAGTTCTTGCCTCATGCTCCTTTGACAAAGGAGCACCAAATATCCCAAACCTCGTTGGAGTTTGCATCGTGCCTCCGTGTTGTACAAGGCCTAGGCATCAAAGTCCCTTTGCCTAGACGTCAAGATCTCACTGAGTCTCCCATCTCGCCGTGCCGGTTCGAGAGAGAGTCCTTCGCCCGTCGCTGATCCTAGGGATTGCGCCGGACCTGTCACCACCGGCGTGAGCTATTGGTGTGTATTGTGGTTTTGCGTGTGTGTGTTCATCGCGTTCTTCGTGTGTGAGTTCATCGTGTTCATCCTTCCCTCCTTCCCCCACACTCCATCCTCGATTTGAGTGGGATTCGTGAAAGCTCGGGACACCCTAGAGGTTTGCCCTCAACACATACTCATCGCCATCAAGGGTAGCAATTGAGTAGTCGAAGATAGCGACAAGAGAGAAATCTAAATAATCCACCGCATCTATGGGATCTCGGCCAATAGCAATCTTCCGGAGGACAATAGGGCGATCATTATGCATGAATGTAAACGGATCGTTGGTGGGTACAAACTCATTGACTTGTGGGAGAGGAACGCGTTGATGAGTACACATTGACAAGCTCCGACTTGTACTCGGACCCAACAGTGGTGATCCAATCTCCATTGGCACCTACCCACTGCTTACCCATACAATTCGGGAACACAGCGTCGGAGGAGAACCTATCTAACAGCGTCAGCTTGCATGTCGTGCCCTTGCCCTTGAAGTACTCATTGCATTCCCATGGTTTCTTCATCGGGTGAGAATGAAGAACACAGGGGAGGCCGAACGGCTGAGAAGCATGTAAAGTTGCACTATATTTGCCAAGTCAAGAAGATGTTTGGACGAACTGGTGAGGCTCGCGGCAGTGATGATGTCGCATCTGGTTATGAGTTCTTCAAGCGGGCCTTCGGTAAAAACATCCTGGAACATCTCAGAATCATCACTATCCTTGCTTGGTCCTGCCATCGCAAGGGATCTGATGGAAGTTGGGACAGTGGCTTGATTTGGTTTTTTGGAAAAGTAGGAAGATCGATGGCGGCATGCAGGACAGGGAGAAGAACAAACACTCTCCGGAAAAGAGGTGAACATGATCGGAAAGCGGCATTGTGGAGGAGAAGACTGGCGGCGCTTGGCGTAGAGGTAGGGTAAGGGGGAAGTGGGGATATAACGTATAGGCCAGGTTGAATAAAATGAAAACGCATGCACGTTCCTCTCCTCTAGTTCCCTTCAGAATAGTACAACTCTGCTCCAGTTCCCTCCACAATAAATCTTTCCTATAAATCAAAGAGGAAGTAGTATGAAGAGTAGGACCTCATCATCTGCTCTCTCGAGGAGCTGAACCCAACTGTTTTCTTTGCTAAATTTTATGGTCTTGTATGCTAAATGCATGGACCTCAGTGTAATTTGTTAGGTCCTTGGGGTAAAATGTACCCCCACCATCCGTGTAAAATTCTAACCAAAAAGTGTAAGTGGTGAAATTTGAACAAACTTAAGCTTAGTTGTCAACGAGTATGAAAATTCTTGGATTTCAAGCCGAACGACCAAGGTCAAGGCCATATCAACATCATACTTTATGGTGATGATGCCATGTCCAAGAATTAGCATGCCGATAGATTTGGACATATTTTGAAAACTATCAAAGATGAAGTAGTATGAAGAGTATGGCTCGATCATCTGCTCTCTCAAGAAGGAGCCATACAAGATTGTTTTCCTTGGTTATTTTTAGGGGGGTGCTAAATGTATGGACATCGACGTAATTTTCCCTTTTTTGGTACTTGATGTAAAATGTACTTCCACACACCGTGTAAAATTCTAACCTAAAAGTGTAAGTGGTGAAATTTGGATGATTTTAAGCTTACTTGTCAATGAGTATGAACATTCTTGGATTTCGGTCAAATGACCAAGGTCAAGGCTATATAAACATCATACTTTATGCTGATGGTCCCATATCAGACTGCATGGCAACATATTTGGTCATATTTTGAAAATAATCAAAGAGGAAGTAGTACGAAGAGTTTGGCTCAGATCAAGTGGTCTCTCGATAAGGAGTCGAAACAGAAAGTTTTCCTTTGTAGGGTCCTTTGTGCTAAATGTATGGACCTCCATGTAATTTTCCCTTTTTTAGGTCCTTGATGTAAAATGTACTCCCACTGACCGTGTAAAATTCTAACCTAAAAGTGCTGAAATTTAATCGAATTTAAGCGTAGTTGTCAACGAGTATGAACCATATTCTTGGATTTTCAAGACAAACGGCAGGGGTCAAGGCCATATCTACATCATACTTTATGCATATGACCCCATATCCAAGAATTTGCATGCCGACAAATTTGGCCATATTTTGAAAACAATCGAAGATGAAGTAGTGTGAAGAGTGTGGCTCAATCAGCTGCTCTCTAGAGAAGGAGTCGAACCCGACTGTTTTCCTTGCTTAATTTAAGGGTCCTTTGTGCTAAATGTATGGACCTCGATGTAAGTTTCACTTTTTAGGTCCTTGATGTGAAATGTACTTCCAAGCCCATGTAAAAATCTAAGATAAAAGTGTAAGTGGTGAAATTTCGACAATTTTAAGCTTAATTATCAATGAGTATGACCATTATTGGATTTCAAGACGAACGACCAAGGTCAAGACCATATCAACATCATACTTTATGTTGATGATCCCATATGAGAGAATTTCCATGGCGACAAATTGCCCTATTTTGAAAAGAATCGAAGAGAAGTAGTGTGTAGAGTTTGGCTAGATCAGCTAATCTCTCGAGAAGGAGCCGAGCCAGAATTTTTTCCTTTTAGGGAGCTTTATGATAAATGTATGGACCTCAATGTAATTATTGCTTTTTTCGGGTCCCTGATGTAAAATGTACTCCGACCAACCATGTAAAAATATAACCTAAAAGTAAGTAGCGAAATGTAAACGAATTTAAGCTTAGTTGTCAATGAGTATGAACCATTCTGGGATTTCAAGATGAACGACCAAGGACATGATCCCATATTCAAGAATTTGCACCTTGAAATTTTTTGCCATATTTTGAAAACAATCGAAGATGAAGTAGTATGACATGATCAGCTACTCTCTCGAGAAGGAGTCGAACCCGATTGTTTTCCTTGCTTAATTTTAGGGTCCTTTGTGCTAAATGTATGGACCTCGATGTAAGTTTCCCTTTTTTAGGTCCTTGATGTAAAATGTACTTCCATGCCCGTGTAAAATCCTAACCTAAAAGTGTAAGTGGTGAAATTTCAAGGATTTTTTAGGTTACTGGTCAACGAGTATGACCATTATTGGATTTCAAGCCGAACGACCAAGGTCAAGGCCATATATATCAACCATCATACTTTATGTTGATGATCCCATATGAGAGAATTTGCATGGCGACAAATTTGGCCATATTTTGAAAACAATCGAAGAGGAAGTAGTATGTAGAGTTTTGCTTAGATCAGCTGATCTCTCGTGAAGGAGCCAAACCAGAATTTTTACCTTTAGGGTCCTTTATGCTAAATGTATGGACCTCGATATATTTTTTGTTTTTTGAGGTACCTAATGTAAAATGTACTCCGATCGACCATGTAAAGTTCTAATCTAAAAGTAAGTGGTGAAATTTAAACGAATTTAAGCTTAGTTGTCAATGAGTACGAACCATTCTTGTATTTCAAGACGAACGACCAAGGTCAAGGCCATACCTACATCATACTTTATGCTGATGATCCCATATTCAAGAATTTGCATACCGACAAATTTGGCCATATTTTGAAAACAATCGAAGATGAAGTAGTATGAAGAGTGTGGCTCGATAAGCTACTCTCTCGAGAAGGAGCCGAACCCGACTGTTTTGCTTGCTTAATTTTAGGGTCTTTTGTGCTAAATGTATGGACCTCGATTTAATTTTCCCTCTTTTTAGGTCCTTGTTGTAAAATGTACTCCCATCGACCGTGTAAAATTATAACCTAAAAGTAAGTGGTGAAATTTAAACAAATTTCAGCTTATAGTTGTCAACGAGTATGAACATTCATGGATTTCAAGCCGAGCGACCACGAGGTCAAGGCCATATCTCTACGTCAGACTTTATGTTGATGATCCCATATTCATGAATTTGGATGGCGACAGATTTGGCCATATTTTGAAAACAATCGAAGAGGAAGTAGTATGAAGAGTATGGCCCGACTAACTGCTCTCTCGAGAAGGAGCCGAACCCGACTATTTTCTTTGCTCAATTTTAGGGTCCTTTGTGCTAAATGTATGGACCTCGATGTAATTTTCCCTTTGTTTAGGTCCTTTATGTAGAATGTACTTTATGCTTATGATCCCATATCCAAGAATTTGCATGTCGACAAATTTTGCCATCTTTTGAAAACAATCAAAGATATTAAAAACAAAAAATAATCAATTTCATTTTTCCAAGTGACAGGAATTTATTTTCTGAAAAGCAAGTAAGAAGAATTTATTTCATTTTTCCTGTAAAAAAATAAAGAGCAAGAAGAGACTATATGAGCATAGAGGAGGCAGTGAGAGAGCTGCGAAGGGGAGGATTTGAAGGCGGTCCGATGTCAGAGCAAAGCTGGGATGGGTTCCTGACATGAGGTACAGGGCAAAGTGAGTAGAGTAAATTTCAGGACCACGATATATATGCATGCAAAACAAAATGTGTTTTCTCTCTCCTTCACTCCCTCATCAGGCTAGTCACAGTGGGAGTAACTTGGGTAGTAGTAACTTAGTCCTACATGTACTATTGCCAATAGTAAACATTTAGAAGACATGGCATGTAATTAAATGATGAAAGAGAGCCTTGTGGTAACTAGCTATATTAACATCACACATTTCAAGACAAAATGAGTCTACATTGCAATATACGAGGCTTTGCATAATACCACACCTATATTAATTTCCACTATGGAGGTAGTAACTTTGATGCAGCCCGTCCTACGGACACTCCTACATCTACACTACCAAGTCCCCCAAGTAGACCCATGACTCGTGCTCGAGCCAAGCTTCTCCAAGCTAAGGTGAATTCACTCTTGAACTTATGTGACTTCGTAACACCCCTAGACGGCTTGCTACTTCATGCCCCGACACTGTGCATCATTAGGTATGAAGACACGAGCCAGAGGAGCGACGCAGCAGCCAACAGCTGCCAGGAGGACGCGGTACTACCGCTCCTGAACAGCGGTACTACCGCCCCAGACAGAGAGATGGACCCGAAGCCCCAGATCCCACCGGTACTACCGCACTCAGTAGGCGGTACTACCGCATGCACCTAAAGACTCGCGCCAAAGCTTCTGCCCACTCCGGTACTACCGCGCCCTTCCAGCGATACTACCGCATCTGACCGATACTACCGGACACCCCAGGGCCTGCGCGCTCCAGCTTGGCCCTTTGGCCTTGTAACGCACCCTTTTGATACTTTAGTTGCCTAAACTACCCCTGAACTTGCGGCTCACCTATATATAGCCCCCACCTCTATTGTAAACCCTAGGCATGATATTGGAATTAGTGGAAACCCCTTGTGGATCTATCTAATTCTTGCCTCATGCTCCTTGACCAAGGAGCACCAATATCACAAACCTCGTTGGAGTTTGCATCGTGCCTCTGCGTTATACAAGTCCTAGGCATCGGAGTCCCTTTGCCTAGACGTCAAGATCTCACCGAGTCTCCCATCTCGCCGTGCCGGTTCGAGAGAGAGTCCTCCGCCCGACGCCGATCCTAGGGATTGCGCCGGACCGGTTACCGCCGCGTGAGCTATTGGTGTGTATCGTGGTTTTGTGTGTGTGTTCATCACGTTCTTCGTGCGTGCGTTCGTCGTGTTCATCCCCCCTCCTCTCCCCGCACTCCATCCGCAATTTGAAAGGGAATCATGAAAGATCGGGCCACCCTAGAGGTTTGCCCTTAAATAACTTAGACTAGTAACATATGCATGTTAATACTCTAAGTTACTCCCCACTATGACCAGCCTCACCACCCCACACCCGGGCCGGCTGATCTCTCCCTCGTCCACAAAGTGGCGCTATGCACGCGCGTCGACCGACAACCTGCCTTGTGTCGGCAGCTCCATGTATGTGTCTAGTGTGTTCGTCAGTTGCGTTGGTGGGAACCATTTTGGTCCTTCGAAGCAAAAAGTATTACTACTACAGTACAATAGAGTAGCAATTCAAACTTTCCCGGTTTTGAAATTTTCACGTCGTTCTCAAACATCCGGGGAGGAAGGATATTCAAAAGATCGCCATTCGCAGTACTACTAGTACAAGAACGAGTACTACTTAAGTGCTGGACAAGGGATTGGTTGATCTGGCTAGCAAAAAAACAAAAACGTCCCATCGCATAGGATGCTCACCATTATGATCTGGCCAGCCTTCCTACTCCGCACTACTCCACCTCCATACCCTAGGAAGAGGAAGCACCAAGCACACTCGTAGCAAGCTGGTTCGAAAGTGAGGAGCGCTCTTTTTTTTCCCGTGAAGCAAGTAGTACTCCCTCCTTCTCAAATTAGGACGCGTATTACTTCTGGTCAGAGTCAAATTTAATAAACTTTGACTAAATGTACGACATCAACTCAATGTTATTAGAATCATCATGAACTATATTTTCATATTATATGCATTTGTCATTAGAAAAGTCAGTATGTTTTTACATATACTTGGTCGAACTTTATAAAGATTAACTTTGACCAAACCTAATATGCGTCCAAATTTGGGAAAGAGGAAGCAGTATGAAGAGTATGGCTCGATCAGCTGCTCTCTTGAGGAGCCATACCCGACTGTTTTCAATTCCTTGTTTGGTTTTAGGGTCCTTTGTGCTAAATGTATGGACCTCGATATAATTTTCCCTTTTTTTAGGTTCTTGATATAAAATGTAGTCCCACCATCCGTGTAAAATTCTAACCAAAAAGTGTAAGTGGTGAAATTTAAATGAATTTAAGCTTACTTCTCAACGAGTATGAACATTCTTGGATTTCAAGCCGAGCGACCAAGGTCAAGGCCATATCAACATCATACTTTATGTTGATGGCCCCATACGAGAGAAGTTGCATGGCAACAGATTGGGCCATATTTTGAAAACAATCGAAGGGAAGTAGTATGAAGAGTTTGGCTCAGATCAGCTGATGTCTCGAGAAGGAGCCGACCCAGAAAGTTTTCCTTTTACGGTCATTTGGGCTAAATGTATGGACCTCCATGTAAATTTCCCTTTTTTAGGTCTTTGATGTAAAATATGCTCCCACCGACAGTGTAAAATGCTAACCTAAAAGTAAGTGGTGAAATTTAAACGAATTTAAGCTTAGTTGTCGACGAGTAGGAACTTTCTTGGATTTGAAGCCGAACAACCACAAGGTCAAGGCCATATCTCTACATCATACTTTATGCTGATGATCCCATATCCAAGAATTTGCATGGCGACAAATTTGGCCATATTTATAAAACAATCGAAGATGAAGTAGTATGAAACGTATGGCTCGATCAGCTGCCCTCTCGAGAAGGAGTCGAACCCGACTATTTTCTTTGCTCAATTTTAGGGTCATTTGTGCCATCTTAGAAAAACGATCCACTACCACAAATAATTAGAATCATGTCCTCTCCTAGTTCTAGGCAATCGTAATACAAAATCGATGCTAATATCTTCCCATGGAGTAGTAGGTGCAGGTAGAGGAGTATACAAACCATGGGGCTTCAACTTCGACTTGGAAGTGTTGCACGTATTGCAACGTTTGACAAATCTGTCCATATCATGCCTCATCCTAGGCCAATAAAAATGATCAGCGAGCATGAGTAGTGTTTTCTCACGCCCAAAGTGGCCCATCAATCCACCAGCATGTGATTCCTATAATAAGAGAAAACGCACAGATGACTCGAGAACACACAATTTGTTAGCTCGAAACAAGTACCCATCATGAATATGATATTTTTCCAAGCTTTCCCATTAACACACAACTTATATGGAGGAGCAAAATCATGATCAGTAGCATATAAATCACAAAAACTCTCCAAACCAGGAACTCTCACATACAGTTGTGTTAGCAACATACTTTTCCTAGAGAGAGCATCAGCTACAATATTGTCTTTTCCCTTCTTATGTTTAATAATATACGAAAAAGAATCAATAAATTCAACCCACTTTGCTAGGCGCCTATGCAAGTTTGACTGTGCTTTCAAATATTTCAAAGCTTCATGATCAGAATGTATAATAAACTCTTTTGGCCACAAATAATGTTGCCACACCTCAAGCACACGCACAAGATCATATAATTCTTTATCATAAATAGGGTAGTCCAAACGAGCACCACTAAGCTTCTCAGAAAAATAAGCTATAGGGCGCCCCTCTTGCATCAACACACCGCCAATACCGATGCCACTTGATGCAGCCCGTCCTACGAACGCTCCTACATCTACACCAACAAGTCCCCCAAGTGGACCCATGACTCGTGCCCGAGCCAAACTCCTACAAGCTAAGGTGAACTCGCTCCTCTCCTCATGCCAATTTGATACATCCTTGGATAGTGTGCTACTTCATGCAACTGCTCTATGCATCATCAGGTACGAAGCCCCAACACATCACCCAGCACCCAAGGATGGTGAACAAGGAGCAGATTGTGAAGCAGAAGCTGCTGGAGCTGCTTAGACCGGAGTCTCCGGTCTGCGCACACTAGAGTCTCCGGCCTGCCAAAGTCTCTGGCCTGAAGACACCGGAGCCTCCGGCCCTACCTCCGGTCTGACCACCTACACCAGTGATATGGGGTGGCCTGGTCTTCTCAGTAAGCGGATGGCGGTGATGATGGTGGATGATAGATAACTAGCCTGTAGCTATGAACTCTCCCGCTCAATCCCTGATGCCAATGCAACAGCTCTCGAATCTTGTAGGATATTCACAACACCACGCTCTTGCCCACGCAGCCGTGACCACGAACGGTAGTATGCAATCTACTAATTCCCAATGGAACAACAGATCACACTCAATTATAGTTGGTAGATTCGAACACAAGGTAATTCCAGAGGTTCTATGAAAGAAACAACTCCAAAATATTTTAACGTGGTCTAAACCCTAACTAGAGGTTGTCCCAGGGCTTATAAGGGCGGCTGGGACGGCCAGAAACCAAAACTAAATGCAAACGACTCAGACTGATACAAACCGACTCGGACTAGATTCGGTCGGTGGGCGGACACTCCGGTCGAAATCGGCCGAACACTCCGGGTGAAGTGTGCCGGACAGTCCGGTCTGGCCAGAAACTTTGAAGTTTCCGGGTGGTGTCTGGGTAGTGGCCGAACTGGCAGACAGAATGTCCACGCCAGTTTGCCTCTCGACCAGGCCGGACAGTCCGGGTGGAACTGGCCGGACACTCCAGTCGTGGCAGATCTTTTTGCCTCCGTCTTGATGATCTTCTCTTGCGCCTTCCTCCCGCTCCTCCCTCGCGCATCCTTGGGCGATCATCATGTTGGGCTTCTCTTGTAGCCCTTCTCCTCCTCACGCCATGCTTGTTTCTTCAACGAACCTGATCATACATAAATGCATAGACTTAGGCAGTATAAAGTTCCCATCAATCAAAGTACCAGATTCGTTTAGGAGTAAATTCACCTGTTGTTCCAATAGCTTAGCACGAGCTCTTGTAGTAGGTCCAATTCTAATCTCATTGGACTGATCCTTTCTTGCAACAGTTGTAGCATCTTCAGTAGTCATTGGGGTAGGTGTAATTGTAGGGATGTCCTCATCAACCAGGCTCTGGGACAATCTGAGTGCCCCTCCGGAGGCTGGTCCGGAGGCTACACCGGAATATCCGGCCTAGACCGGAGTCTCCGGCCTGCACACTGGAGTCTCTGGTCTGACCGACGCTAGGCATGTAAAATGCCTTTGGGCCTTCGCCCCATGTACCCCTTAGTCCTAAAGTATCCCTGTTTAAGTGGCTGGCCTATATATAGTCCCCCACCTCCATTGTAAACCCTAGGAATGATATTTGGAATTAGTGGAAACCTCCTTGTGGATCTATCTAGTTCTTGCCTCATGCTCTTTTGACAAAGGAGCACCAAATATCCCAAACCTCGTTGGAGTTTGAATCGTGCCTCCGCGTTGTATAAGGCCTAGGCATCGGATCCCCTTTGCCTAGATGTCAAGATCTCACCGAGTCTCCCATCTCGCCATGCCGGTTCGAGAGAGAGTCCTCCGCCCGTCGCTGATACTAGGGATTGTGCCGGACCGGTCACCGCCGGCGTGAGAAATTGATGTGTTTCATGGTTTTGCGTGTGAGTGTTCATCACGTTCTTCATGCATGAGTTCGTCGTGTTCATCCTCCTCTCCTTTCCCCGCACTCCATCCTCGATTTGAGTGGGATTCTTGAAAGATCGGGCCACCCTAGAGGTTTACCCTCAACACCACTAGCATCTCACTCAATCTCAAATTGCTTATGAAAATCAGGTAGTGCAAGCAATGGTGCAGAAGTAAGCAATCTTTTCAATTCATCAAAAGCATTATCTTGGGCTGGTCCGCAAAAAAATCAACACCTTTCTTAGTTAGCATTCAAAGGTGCAGCAATAGTACTAAAATCTTTCACAAATCTTCTTATGCAGCCTGTCCTACGGACGCTTCTACATCTACAACAACAAGTCCCCCAAGTGGACCCATGACTCGTGCCCGAGCCAAACTCCTCCAAGCTAAGGTGAACTCGCTCCTCTCCTCGTGCCAATTTGATGCCTCCTTGGATGGCGTGCTACTTCATACCACTACTTTCTGCATCATCAGGTACGAGCCCCTACCGCGTCGATCCACGAGCCCTAAAGCTGCACCTGTGCTGAAGCTGCCAAAGCCGGAGTGTCCGACGCAGCCGGAGTGTCCGGCATGACTCAGCCGGAGTGTCTGGCCTGCCCGAGCCCGAACCTGGCACGGACATTCTGTGTGCCAGTTCGGACACTGCCCGGAGTGTCCGGCCACCCCAGACTGTCCGACCCACTCGATCCAGAGTGTCCGGCCACCCCGGACTGTTCGGCCCACTCGACCCGGAGTGTCCGGCCCAAGTGATGGGCCTGCGAGCCTAGCTGGGCCCTATGGCCCATGTACCCCTCTATTTCGCCCAAAACTCTACTTTAATGCCTGAATTACCCCTGACTTTGTGGTTGGCCTATATATAGACCCCCACCTCCATTGTAAACCCCAGGCTTGATATTGGATTAGTGGAAACCCCTTTGTGGATCTATCTAATTCTTGCCTCATGCTCCTTGACTAAGGAGCACCAATATCCCCAAACCTCGTTGGAGTTTGCATTGTGCCTCCACGTTGTACAAGGCCTAGGCATTAGTGTCCCTTTGCCTAGATGCCAAGGTCTCACCGAGTCTCCCATCTCGCCTTGCCGGTTCGAGAGAGAGTCCTCCACCCGACGCCGATCCTAGGGATTGCGCCGGACCGGTCACCGTCGGCGTGAGCTATTGGTGTTTATCGTGGTTTTGCGTGTGTGTGTTCGTCGCGTTCTTCGTGCATGCGTTCGTCGTGTTCATCCTTCCCTCCTTCCCCCGCACTCCACCCTCGATTTGAAAGGGAATCATGAAAGATCGGGCCACCCTAGAGGTTTGCCCTCAACATATTGGTATCAAGAGCTTCGTTGCTCACGATTTCCGCCACAAATTTTTCTTCTATCCACCAAAAATTCAAAAATCCCCGCAAAAAACAGCCCATATTTGCCTTTGGATCGATCTCTTGATTTACAGTGTTATTTGTGGTTTTGATCCGACCAAACCTTGTCTAAGGAGTTGGTCCAGCTTTATCCTGCGTTTCCCCAGCCCGATTTGGCCAGTTTTTCGAGGATTTGATGCTCGAAGGCGAGGATTTCAGCCCAAGAACACGAGCAGGAAACCCGCACCGGAGTGTCCGGCTCGTACCGACCGGAGTGTCCGGCCGAACCAGACCGGAGTATCCGGCCCAGACAGACCGGAGTGTCCGGCTGTAACGCCAGTTTTGACAATTTTGCCTCATTTTTCGCATTGGCTAATCTCCTTTGTTTGCTCGTGTCCCGTGTGCGTGTCAGCAACTACCAGCAAGCTTCCGCATCATCAACTTCCGCGCTCATCGACACCACGGACCACGAACATCATCCCACACCACCGACGCCAAGTTCATCATCAAAGAAGGTATAACTTGCGTCACCTTGTTAACCCCATCTTCCTTTGTGTGTACCTATCCCATGAGTGTGGCTCATCTTGTGTTTGCTTGAGCATTGTGCATTTGTCCTTGGATAGTGAGAGTGCAAGAGCAATATCAAGTGTGACAAGGTAGCATCAAGGGAGAGCAAAAAAAGAGAAAAAGGAAAAAAGATACATAGAAAAAGCAAAAGAAAAATAGTCTCCCCTTGCAAAAGAGAGAATCAAAGCTTGTAAGCAAGAGAGAAAGAAGAGCGCCCAAGGCAAGTGCACAAATCCGTTGCTCACTTTTAATCTTTGCAAACGAGCCACGGTCTCTCCTTGCATTGGCACGACAACGAGCTTAGTCTTCATTAGGACGTTTTGTTTGCTCATTTTCATAGTCGTGTCAATCCCAATTTTCTCCACGTGTGTGTATATAGTCGTAGGTTCCTGTCACCCTTTTGTGTTGTTGACCTTCGCCTTTGACTTGAGTTTTGTTGGATTTTACCCACTTTTGACTATCACTTTTCTTTTGGTTGGTTCTTTGGCTTTCCACAATACTAACCTACCACCAACAAGCTGTTGAGAGTTAGTTCTTTCTTTAGTGTGAGTTTTCTTTGCAATTCCACTTTGCACACTTATAGCTCTCACTTGTGGTCTCTAGTTTGGTGCAATCCCCAAGGTCAGGTACAAGGCTAACACCACCATATTCCACTTCCATATACAATACTCGTGTGTTTTGCATGATGGATAGGAACGGTGAGACGAGCCAACCACCTACCCAAGAGGAAGATCAAGGTCTGTACATGATCCGCGCAAGTCACTTCATCATTCGACAAGAGTTCCGTGAACGTTGCCAAGCCCTTGAGACGCGACAAGAATAACAATTTGGCGAGACGCAAGCCGATTTCAAGAACATCGACAACCGCTTCGACGGCCTCGAACGACAAATGCATGCAATGCATCACAACTTCGGCCACCAACATGAAGCGCTCCAATGCTCTGTCGCCGAAACAAATGACAATCTTCGACGCCACATCGACGGCATGGTAAGACCACGTTCACGCGCATCAAGCTCGGCAAGTTCTTCGCATCGTCTTGCACCTCTTCCACAAGATCTACATCAAAGTGATCAAAGACGCAATGATGCCCCCGTGGTTGAAGATGGAATCTCTTCGAACTATGTACCTTCCCCATGACACGCCGCAACGTCAAGCTATGATGGTGACCTCTCTTCAAGGCCACGAGCAAGGCAAGAAGCACACCGTCATCACACAAGGGCACTAGTGATTCGACAAGAGCAACCACAAGAGGAACCGCAAGCGCAACCGCAAGTACAACCGCAAGTCTACCACCATCGACCGCGACACATTCTTGACACAACAAGTGATGACTCCAACTTGGAGAATCAAACTCGTCATCAACGTGAAGCTCTCCAAGTCATCCTCTTCGTCATCAACGTCATGAACGTCAACAACGACACCATGGTCATCACGCGGCGCCTCCTCCACATCAACAAAACTTGGAGCGTCAAGTGATACAAGTTGAGCGACGCCCACCACGTTAAGAGGCTCATGACCATGTTCTTCGCCGTGAGGCCCATGTGCCTAACCAACATCACCAACCGAGGAACGAGCCTCCTCTTCGTCATCAACCACGTCAAGAGGCTCTACACCCTCGCCACCATGAGGCCCAAGAGCCTCAACCACGTCAACAACCGCGCCAAGAGCAAGAGCAAGCTCCTCAACAACAATATCAGGAGCAAGCTCCGCAACAAGGACGCGAGAACCAAGTTCCACCTCCCCAACTACAAGATCATCAACAAGGTCACCAAGCTCGTCGCAATGACCGCAACGATGAAGAAACTTTTGGCAAGCTCAAGTTTACAATGCCCAAGTTCACCGGATCCAATGACCCCGAAGAATACCTCTCATGGGCACTCAAAGTCGACAAGATCTTCCGCATGTACAACTATAGCAACGAGAAGATGGTTGCCATGGCTTCGCTTGAGTTTTATGATTACGCCAACCTTTGGTGGGAACAAGTTCAAGTTGCTCGTGATGCAAGATAAGAGCCGCCAATCAAAACTTGGCATGACATGAAGGCTCACATGAGATCCCGGTTTGTCCCCGTGCACTGCACGCGTGACCTCTTCAACAACCTTCAAGCTCTTCGTCAAGGTACAAAGACCGTGGAAGAATACTTCAAGGAAATGGAACTCAACTTGATTCGCGCCAACATTGATGAGCGCATGGAGCAAACAATGGCACGTTTCCTTATTGGCTTGAATCACCCAATCAAGTGCATCGTCGAGTTCCAAACATACAACACCATGGTTGAGCTTGTGCACATCGCAACAAAGGCTGAACGTCAAGTGCAAGAGGATATCAAGTACAACAAGCCCAAGATGTACTTCACCTACAAGCAAGCTTCAACCCCTACACCAAAAACTTTCAATGGTAGCTCCTCAAGTACCTCCAAGCCTTCCTTCAAGCCCACACTTCCTCAAGGAAAACTGCCCCCAAGTGGCAAGCAAGCAAAGAGTGATACACCTTTCAAAGGTGAATGCTACAAGTGTGGAGGTAAAGGACACAAGTCGGCCGAATGTGGAAAAAAGAAAGTCTTGTTCATCCATGACATTGGTGATGAAGAGTACTTGAGTGAAGATGAGTTTGATGCACGTGTCAAGGAAGCAATGGCAAGGCAACGAGTGGAAGATGATCAAGAACTCCTCATGTGTGAGCATGACGCAAGTCCATCGCTTGTCGTCACAAGGATCTTGACCACTCAAGCACAAAAGCATGAAGACCAATGCTCCAATATCTTCCAAACACGAGACGGCATCAACGACAAATCTATGAAGGTGATCATTGACGGAGGGAGTTGTCACAACCTTGCTAGCACCGAGTTGTGTGAGAAGCTCAACCTCAACCTCCATCCACACAAGCACCCCTACCACATGCAATGGCTAAGTGACCAAGGGTCCGTGAAGATCAAGCATACCGTATCGGTCTCCTTCGCCATTGGTCCTTACAAAGATACGGTGGAGTGTGATGTGGTTCCTATGACAGTTTGCCACATGCTTCTTGGTCGACCATGGCAATTTGACAAGGCTGCTCAACATGATGGTCGCACCAATATATACACCTTCAAATGGCTCAACAAAACATGTGCTTTGCAACCGATGACTCCTAGCCAAATAATTACGGACAATGCGAAGGCTTTAGCGAGGGCGCAAAGCACAACACCTACTTGTGAGAAGAGCGGTGAGACAGAGAACCACCTCATAGTGAGTGAGAGCCACAAGCCAAATTCGAGTGGAAAAACTAAGAGTGTTCTCCTTGCCACCAAAAGTGAGATGAGAGATGTTCGGAACAACCCATCCATCTTGCACTATGTCCTCCTTTGCAAGGGACTAGCGCAAGGAACTAATGAATTAACCAATGTTCCTCCATCTTTGATGAATGTTTTGCAGAAATTCAAGGATGTGTTTCTCGAAGAGCATCCACATGGACTACCTCCTCTTCGCGGCATCGAACATCAAATTGACCTCATCCCCGGTGCACCACTTCCCAACCATGCCGCTTACCGCACGAACCCGGAGGAGACGAAGGAGATCGAACATCAAATCAACCAACTCGTCTCCAAAGGTTTGATCCAAGTTAGCACTAGTCCAAGTGCCATACCCGTGATTCTTGTTCCAAAGACGGATGATACGTTACGGTTATGCATGGACTGCCGTCCAATCAATGCTATCACCGTGCGTTATCGACATCCCATACCACGTCTCGATGACATGCTTGATGAGTTGTGTGGAGCCACTATTTTTTCGAAAATTGATCTTCGTAGTGGTTACCATCAAATACGCATGGCTGAAGGTGATGAGTGGAAAACCGCCTTCAAGACCAAACTTCCTCTCTATGAGTGATTGGTTATGCCCTTTGGTTTATCAAATGCCCCATCCACTTTCATGCGCCTTATGAATCATATCTTGCGTTCTCTCATTGGAAAAAGTGTTGTTCTCTATTTCGATGATATTCTTGTTTATAGCAAATCACTTGAGGGCCATGTAAAACATGTCAAGGAAGTTTTGCAAATCCTTCGACATGAAAAGCTTTATGCTAATCTTCCCAAGTGCACTTTTGCTAAAGACAAGTTGATTTTTCTTGGATTTGTCGTTTCTTCGAAGGGAATTGAAGTTGATGTTTCCAAGGTAAAGGACATACGAAATTGGCCCATACCAACAAATGTGAGTGAACTCCGAAGTTTTCATGGGTTGGCCGGTGTCTATCGTCGCTTTGTGAAAGACTTTTCAACCATTGCTTGTCCCCTTAATGAATTGACCAAAAAGAATGTCAACTTCGTGTGGGGCAAAGCACAACAAAAATCTTTTGATGAACTTAAAAAGAGGCTCACCGAAGCACCTCTTCTTGCTTTACTGGATTTCACAAAAACTTTTGAGATAGAGTGTGATGCTAGTGGTATTGGCATTGGAGGAGTCCTTATGCAAAACGGACGTCCTATCGCCTACCATAGCGAGAAACTTGATGGTGTTCGCCTTAACTATCCGATTTATGACAAAGAGCTTTTTGCCTTAGTTCGTGTCCTTCAAGTTTGGCAACACTACCTTTGGCCCAAGGAATTTATCATACATTCCGACCACGAGTCGTTGAAATATCTCAAAGGCCAATCTAACTTGAGCAAGAGACACGCTAAGTGGGTTGAGTTCATGGAGTCTTTTCCGTACATTGTCAAGTATAAGAAGGGCAAAGATAATGTAGTTGCGGATGCATTGTCTCGCAAACATACAAGCCTTCTTACGAGACTTGAAATCAATGTGTTGGGTCTTGAGGAAATAAAATCTTTGTATGTTTCCGATCCATTCTTTGAACCAATTTTCGCAAAGTGCTCCAATGACAAAGGAGTTGATGATTTCTATTTTGCATAAGGGCTTTCTATTTAAACAAAAAAGCTATGCATCCCAAAGTCGTCGCTTCAACTTTTGCTTCTCCAAGAATCTCATGGTGGAGGCCTTATGGGTCACTTTGGTCGCGACAAGACATTGGACATGCTCTCCAATCACTACTTTTGGCCCAAGATGAAGCGTGACGTGGAGCGCTACATTCAACGATGCACGACATGTGTTCAAGCTTAGTCGCAAGCTAATCCCTATGGTCTTTATATGCCATTATCTATTCCTCATACACCTTGGTCCGATATTAACATGGATTTCGTGTTAGGATTGCCTAGATCTAAGCATGGTCATGATTCTATATTTTTCGTTGTGGATCCTTTTTCCAAAATGGCACACTTCATACCATGCCATAAGACCAACGATGCTTCACATGTTGCAAATCTATTTTTTAGGGAAATCGTCCGTCTTCACGGTGTGCCAAGGACAATCGTCTCCCACCACGACGTCAAATTCATGAGCTACTTGTGGAAGACCCTCATGGCCAAGCTCGGCGTCAAGCTCCTCTTCTCATCCGCATCACATCCTCAAACTGATGGCCAAACCGAAGTTGTCAACCGAAACCTCGGAACTCTCCTTCGTGTGTTGATCAAGAAAAACCTGAAGGATTGGGAGGAATGCATTCCACACACCGAGTTCGCCTACAATCGAGCCAAGCACTCAACAACCAAGATGAGTCCATTCATGATCGTCTATGGGTTTCAGCCACCCACCACGCTCGACATCCTACCACTACCTCTCCATGAGCGCACGGACATGGACGTCGAGAAGCACGCACAAGCTATGAAGACGCTTCATGAAGAAACAAGAGCTACTATCGAACAACAAGTCCTTCGCCAAGCTTCAAGATTAAACAAGGACAAGAAGGAGATGATATTTGAAGAAGGTGACCTTGTGTGGATACACCTAAGCAAGGACCGCTTCCCCAAGGAACGTGACTCCAAGCTCAAGCCAAGAGGAGATGGTCCCTTCAAGGTCCTCAAAAGAATCAACAACAACGCCTACATCATCGACATACCGACCTCCAAGTACCTTGCAAGCAATACATTCAATGTCAAGGACCTCGCACCCTACCATGGAGATCCTCAATATGATATCCATGAAGAGTCGAGGACGACTCTTTCCCAAGGGGGGGAGCTGATGCAGCCCGTCCTACGAACGCTTCTACATCTACAACAACAAGTCCCCCAAGTGGACCCATGACTCGTGCCCGAGCCAAACTTCTCCAAGCTAAGGTGAACTCGGTCCTCTCCTCGTGCCAATTTGATACCTCCTTGGATGGCGTGCTACTTCATACCACTACTTTGTGCATCATCAGGTACGAGCCCCCACCGCGTCGATCCACGAGCCCTGAAACTGCACCTGTGCTGAAGCTGCCAAAGCCGGAGTGTCCGGCCTGCCCGAGCCCGAACCTGGCGCGGACATTCTGTGTGCCAGTTCGGACACTGCTCGGACATTGCCCGGAGTGTCTGGCCACCCTAGACTGTCCGGCCCACTCGACCCGGCGTGTCCGGCCACCCCGGACTATCCGGCCCACTCGACCCGGAGTGTCCGGCCCAAGTGATGGGCCTGCGAGTAGCTGGGCCCTATGGCCCATGTACCCCTCTATTTCGCTCAGAACTTCTACTTTAATGCCTGAATTACCCCTGACTTTGTGGTTGGCCTATATATAGACCCCCACCTCCATTGTAAACCCTAGGCTTGATATTGGAATTATTGGAAACCCCTTTGTGGATCTATCTAATTCTTGCCTCATGCTCCTTGACTAACGAGCACCAATATCCCCAAACCTCGTTGGATTTTGCATTATGCCTCCACGTTGTACAAGGCCTAGGCATCGGTGTCCCTTTGCCTAGACATCAAGATCTCACCGAGTCTCCCATCTCGTCGTGCCGGTTCGAGAGAGAGTCCTCCGCCCGACGCTGATCCTAGGGATTGCGCCGGACCGGTCACCTCCGGCGTGAGCTATTGGTGTTTATCCTGGTTTTGCGTGTGTGTGTTCGTCGCGTTCTTCGTGCGTGCGTTCGTCGTGTTCATCCTTCCCTCCTTCCCCCACACTCCACCCTCGATTTGAAAGTGAATCGTGAAAGATCGGGCCACCCTAGAGGTTTGCCCTCAACATCTTCTATAGAAACCAGCAAGTCCATGAAAACTTCTAACTTGACTAACATTCATAGGAGTAGGCCAATTTTGTATTGCTACAATTTTAGAATTATCTACCTCGACTCCATTCTTAGAAACAACATATCCTAGAAAGATGACCTTATCTTTGCAGAAAGTGCACTTCTCAAGATTACCATACAATTTAGCATCGCGTAGCACATGCAAAACTTGTCTAATATGATCAATATGTTCAGATTCAGTGCGGCTGTAAATTAATATATCATCAAAATACAAAACTACAAATTTGCTGATAAAATTTCTCAAAACATGGTTCATTAATCTCATGAAAGTACTAGGTGCATTAGTGAGACCAGAAGGCATGACTAACCACTCATATAAACCAAATTTCGTTTAAAGCAGTTTTCCACTTATCCCCTTCTTCATCCTAATCTGATGATAACCACTACACAAATCCGT
Source organism: Avena eriantha (assembly GCA_910589775.1). Taxonomy (NCBI): domain Eukaryota; kingdom Viridiplantae; phylum Streptophyta; class Magnoliopsida; order Poales; family Poaceae; genus Avena; species Avena eriantha. The sequence continues at coordinate 392,065,099 of OU342743.1, read as the reverse complement.
TTTGGAGAAAATAGCAGCACCACTCAATTCATCTAACATATCCTCTAAACGGGGAATAGGATGACGATATCGAATAGTGATGTTATTAATAGCTCGACAATCTACACACATGCACCAAGTACCATCTTTCTTAGGTACTAAAATAACAGGAACAACACAAGGGCTAAGGCTCACACGAATATACCCTTTATCAAGAAGTGTTTGTACTTGTTTCTAAATCTCTTTAGTTTCTTTGGGGTTTGTTCGATAAGGTGCTTGATTAGGCAACGATGCTCTGGGAATCAAATCAATTTGATGTTCAATACCACCCAATGGTGGCAAACCATCGGGTACCTCTTCCGGGAACACATCATTGAATTCCTGCAAAACAGTACAAACACCAATAGAGAGAGGGGTCATGTCGTTAGAAACCAAGATTTCACCCTTGTAGACCAGCACCAGTGGAACATCAGAGGGATCATCCCCAAATTCTCTCAAATCTTCCTTTGTTGCCATTAGTATGAAAGAAACAATGTCATCATCAGAACATGCAACTAGAACTGACGCGGCAGGCAAACCGTCCTTGGAGTGTGTCGCGGCAGAAAACTGCTTTGTGCTGCGCGGCGGTAGAAAACTGGGTTGTTCCTGTGCCGCGGCAGAGATCTGGGCAGCACTGCTGTGCCGCGGCAGAAAACTGGGTTGTTCCTGTGCCGCGGCAGGTATCTAGGCAGCACTGCTGTGCTGCGGAGAGAAACTGCAGCAATCTCTACCACGACAGAGAACTGATCTGTGCACTCTGCCGTGGTAGCAAAATAGCTAGAAAGCTGTGTCACGGTAGCAAAACAAGCTGTAAAATGTGTCGCAGCCGAAGAAGTGTGATCATGCACTGTCAATGCAGGGTCTTGTCATTGTGTTCTCGCATTCTCATGCTCAAGATTTACTTCAGTTTTCTAACGAGACTCATTAACAATTGCCTGTGGATACATGGGTCTCAGTATCACATCCTTGCTTTGCCAATTAAACTGATATGTATTGGCCTTCCCATTGTGACGAACATCACGATCATATTGCCATGGACGGCCCAACAAAAGATGGCAAACTGTCATAGGAACCACGTCACATTCGACCACATCTTTGTAGGCCTCGATCTGAAACTCCACAAGTACCATATGATTAACTTTCATCTAACCAGCATCACTCAACCATTGAATAAAATATGGGCTGGGTGTGGATAGTATTTCAATTTCAGCTTGGTACAAAGCTCTTTACTAGCCAAGTTTCTGCAACTTCCTCCATCAATAATGACTCTACATGCTCTACCTTCACTCACATCAACCCGTGTTTGAAATAAATTGCATCTTTGATCAACTAAACTTGGGCTAACTTGCAAGACCCTCAGAGAACACACAAACACAGGATTTGGAGAAGAATCACAATAATAATCATCCTCAGGAACCTCATCATCCTCCTCATCAAACGGATCAGCATCATCCCCAGTCTCGTACCCACCAGACGCATCAACTATCATAGTCTTCTCATTAGGGCAATCACGCTTGAAGTGTCCCTTGCTGCCACATGTGTGACAGCTCATATCCCGGTTCCTGGTCGTAGAAGTAGTGGAACCCGAACCACTCATAGCAGGTGTAGGCTTGTTGTTGGACGCAGTAGGTTTCGCCGGGGTACTCACATGATCACCAACAGAACTAGCCTCACGGATACCACCAGAATTCTCACCAATAGAGGGGGAACGTGATGGAAAACGTCCCCGAGCCGATGGAGAACGTGCTGCAAATCTGGCCTCCTCGGCCACAGTAGCTTCAGCCTCTCTAGACTGATGCAAGAGCTCAGACATGTCTGCATAAGGGTGATGCCGAACAATGCGCTGAATCTGGAAAGATAATCCAGCAAGGAAATGCTACATTGTTTGGTCTGCTGGCTCGCGAAGTTTAGCATGCTGCATAATGATCTCCATCTCATAGAAATATTCATCCACTGTCTTTAGGCCTTGCTTGAAATTTGTCAACTTATCATATAGGGAACGAACATAATTTGCTGGGACAAAACGATGCTGCATCTCTTCCTTCATAGCATGCCAGGTAGCAATAGCAGGAGCCCTGTCCTCCGCACGAGAAGTGCAAACATGATCCCACCATATCAAGGTGAGGCCCTCAAACTCAGAGATGCCAACTTCACTTTCTTATCCTTAGTGTACTCTTGCAAACGCCATAACTTTTCCAATTTCAGCTCCTAGTTGAGATATTCTTCCACATCATTGCCATGAAACTGGGGAATCAAATTTTTTGGCCTGGCTAGGCCCTCATCAGGGCGTGGCGCAGCCCTGGCAGCCGGAACAAATGGAACACGCTGAGCCGCGGGAGGGCGTACCCACGGCCACAGGACCCACGAGCATAAGCACCACGACCAAACACAAATGGGTTTGCGTTCTCCCCACTATCACCAATACTAGCATCATCAAACTACTGCTCATGACGTTGCCCTTCATTACGCTGTAACAACACGCAGATTGCCTCCATCGATTGAGTCAAGGTATCAACCAAAGTCTGAAGAGCTGTCACTTGTGTTTGAATGGTGTTTACTGTTGTATCTATCCCTTGCAGCTTGGTTTGTATAGCCTGAACTTCTCCATCAAGGGCGTTGGCTGTCAGTTGAATCATGCCCTGTAAGTGGTCACGTAACCCTTCAAAGTCACTCCACAAAGCTGGAGTATTAGCATCCTTTTTCTGCATCACATCAAACTCATTACTACAGACATGATCAGTATGTTAGTGCACAAAAACAAAAATATGTGTATGGTGTAGCTCAAAATCACTAAGCAACTCAAAGAAAGGAAATCTTACTGCTCCAAAGTGAATTAGCAATGCTTACCAATAGATGATTAGAAACACGTGCACGGATGTGATGATGCGAATACCGAGGGGAAAACTATCACATGACAACCATGGCATATGGTGGATCTCTAGGTGAGGATATGATATGGGCTCGATATGCGCGAGGGAGGAGCGGGAGCAAGGCGCAAGAGAAGATCATCAAGACGAAGGCTACCGAGAGATGGAAGGCGACCAAGAAGGAAGGTTCAATTCGGACAGACAGAAGCTGTGAAATTGAAACGGATGTGGTTTCCACATACCAACTCCCAATTAAGAAAATAGATAATTCCGAGATCTTTCCAACGGGTACTCGAACGTCTCCTGGTTTGTTACGAGCTGTGCGCAGAAACCGAAACAAGTCGATGGATGTTTTCTGTCAGTTTACCAATAGAGTCCTTTAATGTTAGGAAAGTTAGAGATATGTTTAGTTTTGACCCCAACTCTATGTTGGACGTCCAGAAGCCTTTATATAGGCATGTAAATCATGGTTTTTAGGGTTAGCTTGAAATTGAGTCTAAACTTATTGTGTGAGTTGCTTGGTGAGCATCTCTCCCGGGACGACGATGCCGTGTTATCTATCGTATTGATATTGTCGCGGAGGTTCTTGTGTTCATCAAGGATTGTCGTGTTTTGGTTTGAGGCGTGGTGATCTTCTCCATGTTGCTTGCTAGATTTGTTCCTCTTCTTCAGGTTGCGTTCATCACGTAATTGGGAGATTACCTACCTGGTTGACTCGCTATGAAAGATCGGGACAAAACTCAAGGATCATCGGTGTGATCCATATCATGTGGTATCAGAGCACCAGGTTGCTCACGACGAGATTGTGTTGATTGATCGGCTGAGTGTGTTCTTGGTGGAGATCAGAGAGTTGAGGCGGAGCAGATTGGATCTCGACATCCGCGCACCGGAGTGTTCGACGGTTTTCGCCCGGAGTATCCGGCCGACCCGGATAGTCTGGCCCTCTAGTCTGGACAATCCGACCCAGAAATTTTTCTATTCTACAGTCATGCTAGGAAGCTTGCCGTCGTGTCAGGGTGATTTTTTTGGCAAACGGTGCACTTCTAGGAAGAGATCTGGTGGTGTGTACAATGATTATCTTGACATGAACGGTGTGGTATGTGATGATTCTCAAATCAGGTGGAGACTGGTCCATATGGTGACATATGATGAATATGACTCGCGGGAAAGTCATATGCAAGATGGTTTTTACAGATGTGATACATACGAGTATTCAGGTAATCCTACACGTATGCGTCTTGCATTACGACGTGTGGATGAGGAGATAGCTCGTTGGTGGGATAAGGATGTGCGTTAGAAGGATATTGTTGATGCAACTTGGAAGTACTTCAGTAATTTTTTGCGTGGCTGTTTTATGTCTCCTCGTCAAGGTATTTTGTACCAAGCCCATAAAGGCAGTCCAGCAGTCGCCCAAAGTTGCAGTTATGTATATTCCATCTCATGTAAAGGAGGCTCCAGCAGTTGTTCCAGTGCAACTGGTCAGCGTGGTAGTGCCAAAATTTTCTGAAGAGAAGTAGCCTGATGTTGACAAGGTTGTTGTGTGTGCTGAAACTGCAGTGGAGGATGTTGTACCATTGAGTAGGCTGAATTTGCAACTCAAGCAGGTATAAGGCAATGCTTGCATGACAGTTGACAAGGGCCAACGTTGGAATTTATTTTAGACGCAGTGTATGATCAAAGGCAAAGCATGCAAGTTGATTGGTTATGGAGGAAGCTGTACTAATAGCATTAGCAAGGCAATGGTGGTAGTGTTGGGGTTGTCCACATGGCGCATTCCTGAACCTAAGCATCTACAGTGGTTAAATAGCTGCGGTATGGTGAAGGTAACTCATAGGGTGCGTGTGCCATTTACGGTTGGTGATTATGTTGATGAGATTGAGTGCGATGTGTTGCCATTGGAGGTATGTGGGTTGTTATTTGGTCGTCCATGGCAGTATGATCGCAACGTTACATATGCTGGAAGAGCAAATACATATTCTTTTGTGCATGGTGGCAAACAGCAGACTTTGAGGCCTATGCAGGATGATCACATAAAGTCTGATGTAGGGCTGGTGGTACATAAGGAGAAGGTGCACAAGGCTAAGCCAAAATCTGGGCTAGCTAAGGTGCAGGATGGAGAGCATGATGCATAGTGTGACAATGTTCATATTGCTTCAGCTATGCCTGTAGATGACAAGCCAGTGGAACTTGTTAGTGACAAGCCAGTTGAAGTGCATCCTCTTATTGCTGAGAGGAATGATGTTGCAGCATGTGTTCCGAAGGTTGTTTGTGTTGACACAGGTGTTCAGACGGATGATATTTGTGCTCCTGATGTTCCAGTGCATGTGATGCAGCAGGGTAACAAGACTAGTTTTGTTAACACACCTGTGAGGCATTTTGTTGGGACAGCTGTGCGGATGCATAGAGGCAAGGATGGACATGTTCGTCAGTTGTTTGGTCCATGCATTACTTTTCTTATGCCAGGTCGTGCAAAGAAAGTCCATGTTCAGCAACCACAGGTTCCAACAAGAGTTCAGAATAAGAAGAAGAAGACGGTGGTGCCTAGGTCAAATCTCGTATGGAGACGCATGGAGGTGCAGGCGCCAAGTGATGTTTCAAGTCAAGCACGCCGAGAGGGAGTGATGCAGCCCGTCTTACGGACGCTTCTACATCTACACCAACAAGTCCCCCAAGTGGACCCATGACTCGTGCCCGAGCCAAACTCCTACAAGCTAAGGTGAACTCGCTCCTCTCCTCGTGCCAATTCGATACCTCCTTGGATGGTATGCTAGTTCATGCAACTACCCTATGCATCATCAGGTATGAAGCCTCGACACATCACCAAGCACCCAAGGATGGTGGACAAGGAGCAGAACGTGAAGCAAACGCTGCTGGAGCTGCTCAGACTGGAGTCTCCGGCCTGCCAAAGTCTCCGGCCTGAAGACACCGGAGACTCCGGCCCTCTCTCCAGTCTGACCCCCTACACCAGGCCCTGGGACAGTCTGACGAACCCTCCGGAGGCTGGTCCGGAGACTACACCAGATTCTCCGGTCTAGACCGGAGTCTCCGGTCCGACCATCACCATGCATGAAAAGGCCTTTGGGCCTTCGGCCCATGTACCCCTTAGTCCGTCCAGAACTTGTGTTTTATTCCTAAAGTACCCCTGTTTAAGTGGCTGGCCTATATATAGTCCCCCACATCCATTGTAAACCCTAGGCATGATATTGGAATTAGTGGAAACCCCTTTGTGGATCTATCTAATTCTTGCCTCATGCTCCTTGACTAAGGAGCACCAATATCCCCAAACCTCGTTGGAGTTTGCATCGTGCCTCCGCGTTGTACAAGGCCTAGCCATCGGTGTCCCTTTGCCTAGACGACAAGATCTCACCGAGTCTCCAATCCCGCCGTGTCGGTTCGAGAGAGAGTCCTCCGCCCGATGCCGATCCTAGGGATTGCGCCGGACTGGTCACCGCCGGCGTGAGCTAATGGTGTGTATCGTGGTTTTGCGTGTGTGTGTGTTCATCGCGTTCTTCTTGCGTGCGTTCGTCGTGTTCAGCCTCCCCTCCTCTCCCCGCACTCCATCGTCGATTTGAAAGGGAATCGTGAAAGATCGGGCCACCCTAGAGGTTTGCCCTCAACATATTGGTATCAAGAGCTTCGTTGCTCATGATTTCCCCCACAAATTTTTCTTCTATCCACCAAAAATTCGAAAAAAAACCCAAAAAAACAGCCCAAATTTGACTTTGGATCGACCTCTTCATTTGGAGTGTTATTTGTGGTTTTGATCCGACCAAACCTTGTCTTAGGTGTTGGTCCAGCTTTATCCTGCGTTTTCCCAGCCCAATTTGGCCAATTTTTCGCGGATTTGAGGACCCAAGGCGTGGATTTCCGCTCAAGAACACGAGTAGTTCGCGATCTGACTCCAGACCGGAGTCTCCGGCCTACCCACACTGGAGTCTCTGGCCTGGACCGGAGTTTCCAGCCTGAAACCCCGGAGTCTCCGGCCTGACGCCTGATTTTGACAATTTTGCCTCTAATCTTGCATTGGCTAATTTCTCCTTGTTTGTTTGTGCCCGTGTGCGTGTCGTCAACTAACAACAAGCTTCCGCATCGACAACCCCCGCGCTCATCGACACCACGGCCCACGAACATCATCCCGCACCACCAACGCCAAGTTCATCATCAAAGAAGGTATAACTTGCGTCACCTTGTTAACCCCTATCTTCCTTTGTGTGTACATATCCTATGAGAGTGGCTCATCTTGTGTTTGCTTGAGCATTGTGTATTTGTCCTTGGATAGTGAGAGTGCAAGAGCAATATCAAGTGTGACTAGGCAGCATCAAGGGAGAGCAGAAAAAAGATAATACAAAGAAAGAAAAAGATACAAAGAAAAAAGCAAAAGAAAAATAGTCTCCCATTGCCAAAGAGTCTCAAAGCTTGTAAGCAAGAGAGAAAGAAGAGCGCCCAAAGGAAGTGCACAAATCCGTTGCTCATTTTTCCTCTTTGCAAACGAGCCACGGTCTCTCCTTGCATTGGCACGACAATGAGCTTAGTCTTCGTTAGGACATTTTGTTTGCTCATTTTCATAGTCGTGTCAATCCCAACTTTCTCCACGTGTGTGTACATAGTCGTAGGTTCCCGTCACCATTTTGAGTTGTTGACCTACCCCTTTGACTTGAGTTTTGTTGGATTTTACCCACATTTGACTATCCCTTTTCTTTTGGTTGGTTCTTTGGCTTTCCACAATCCTAACCTACCACCAACAAGCTTTTGAGAGTTAGTTCTTTCTTTAGTGTGAGTTTTCTTTGCAATTCCACTTTGCACGCTTATAGCTCTCACTTGTGGTTTCTAGTTTGGTGCAATCCCCAAGGTGAGGTACAAGGCTAACACCACTATATTCCACTTCCATATACAATACTTGTGTGTTTTGCATGATGGATAGGCACGGTGAGTCGAGCCAACCACCTCCCCAAGAAGAAGATCAAGGTCCATACATGACGCGTGCAAGTCACTTCATCGTCCGCCACGAGTTCCGTGAATGTTGCCAAGCCCTTGAGACGCGACAAGATGAACAATTTGGCGAGACGCGAGCCGAGTTCAAGAACATCGACAACCGCTTCGATGGCCTCGAAAGGCAAATGCAAGCAATGCATCACAACTTCGGCCACCAAAATGAGTCGCTTCAACGCTCCGTCGCCAAAACAAATGACAACCTTCGACGCCTCATCGACGGAATTGCAAGACCACGTTCACGTGCTTCAAGCTCTTCAAGTTCTTCGCGTCGTCATGCACCTCCGCAACAAGATCTACCTCCATGATATGGGGTGGCCCGATCTTCCCAGCAAGCTCTTGTCGATGGTGATGGTGGATGATAGATAACTAGTGCGTAGCTATGATCTCTCCCGCTCGATCCCTGATGCCAATGCAATAGCTCTCGAACCTTGTAGGATATTCACAACACCACACTCTTGCGCACGCAGCCATGACCACGAACGGTAGTATGCAATCTACTAATTCCCAATGGAACAACAGATCACACTCAATTATAGTTGGCAGATTCGAACACAGGGTAATTCCAGAGGTTCTATGAAAGAAACAACTCCAAAATATTTTAACGTGGTCTAAAACCTAACTTGTGATGGCTACGGAGGTTAATATGAGGGCTGGGGCGTCCTCCCCTCCAAACGGGCCTAAAAACAGCCATAACTTGGCCCAAACTGGCTCGGTTCGACTCAAACTGATACATACCGACCCATATATGGGTTCGGCCTTATTGGCACGCAGTCCAAACGTCGTGGAACACCTCAAACATGTAATTCTTGGTGCGCCATCTCTCGCTCTTGCTCATACGTGATTTCCTCATTGCGTCCTAGTGCGCATGCCTCCCGCTCCTCCCTCGTGCACTTGTTGATATTGGAAATCAGCACTTGTCCTTCTTGCTGCAACTCTCCACCTCCCCGCGCAACGCTTGTGTTATCAATAAACCTGATCATACAAAGATGCATAGACTTAGGTAGTATAAAGTTCTCATTAAATAAAACATCAGGTTCAATTAGGAATAAATTCACCTGATAGTCATTATTGATTTGACTCAATATTTCCTTCCAGTTCAGGCAGTCAGAATCAGCATAATCCATGTATATATCCTCATCATCCTCCCTTTCTTCATGAAAATCCGTCCTCGGCTTTGGGTAAGCTGAAAGTGGGAGAAACAAAAAGAACAACGTGTACGTAAAATATATGTATATAGAACATGTTGTATTGTTGTTGTTCACATGAAAAGTATGTCCAGTATACATCAAGCAACTTAAATTGCAGGTATAAGTGAAGTACAAAGAATCATGATCATGGTGAAAAACAACTAAATAGATAGTCATGTTCTTCAATATTAAATTCAGTTTTCTCAAAGAAGATCTATGATCAATATGGTGAACAAGATCAATCCCATTCAATATGTCTAAAAACCAAATTGATTCATGACATGCTTCAACTGCGCTACTCTGATTATTATGAACATGATCATGTTGTCCAGTATGTAAAATGCAACTCAATTTGCAAATATCAAGGAAGTCTAAAGTAGTAACAAAACTAGACAAAGACTTTTGGGACAAACATAGTGAATATGAAAACTTGGGTCCTATTCTAGCAAGATTAGAACAATCCAACATAGGTAAAATTACTTGTGTTGGTTGCAATATATCAACTAGACCAGAATGTATTTCCATATCTAGAACATGAGCTATTGTCCCATAGCAAACATTTTGTGATGTATGGCTGAAAACAGCATGTTTCAGTTCAGTGATTCTATCACAAGTAATGCATATGTGATCCACAAGAAAATTTTCATGCATGCTATATTCACCAATCAGATTGAAAGTGAAATAAGGAGAATATGTGCTAGAATTCAGAAATGAAATTTCAGAAATCTTATCCATAGCACAACTCATACTCATAGGTTCATTTAGCATGATGGAATACACAATATCAGCAGGTGGTATTCGAGCAAGTATTTCCTTATGTGTTATCAGTACCACATGATCAAAATTTGAATTTGGTAAACTATCACATGGTGTTGAAACAGTAGTGCAAGGCAAATCATAAGGAGGCTTTAGTAAAGGAATAGACTCACAATATGTCGCACATGTTGGCTGAAGCTCCAAAACAGTACCAATGTCATCAACAATCTCCTCAGTTGTAGTAGGTACTAAAACATCTGCCGCAAGTGACAATGCACAGTCCGACGATGTAGGTTGTAAAATAGATTGCTCCCTTTCTTCAAAAGCAACCTGCATAGCACAAGAAACAATACCAGGAGTAGAGATGATTACATTAGTAGAAATATCCTCACATGTATTAGCATCTACTGCACTGATGTTTTCTTTTTCTCTCATACTCTTAGAATGGATGCTCTCAACCTCACGTTTAGTGGAATCACACAGCTCACTTTTGATAACACTCTCACTCAGCTGGGCTATGTGGCTCTCATTCTCACATGGGTTGTAATGCACACCGTGTTCAAGATGACAAATAATAGAATTGTCACCATTCATCATGACCTTGTACTTAGCAGACAAACTGAACTCTTTTGTCCTCTCCTTGCGAAGAAGATGATACTCATGAAATTTGTTGGCTGAAATCCTGAGCATAACACGCCTCTTCATGTTCCATTTGAAAGAAATCCTTCCAACAACAGGACATATTTGAGCGTCAAACCTTCTGCTCCAAGGTTCTCCCAATAGTATGTGACAAGAATCAAGTGGTATAGGAGATACATCACAGCGCACAATCTCAGTATGCTCTTTAAAATTCATAGGAACATCAGCGGTGTGTGAAATCAGCAATGTGCCATATGATGAATGCAAGAGATATGGCACCGCACGGGCACATGTGGGTAGCTGCAACTTTTGTACAACTTCAACGCTGATCAAATTAATAGTAGAGTTACTATCAATGGTAATGGAAGCACATCGCTCACCAATCATCACACTATGGTGGAAAAGACCATCACCATCAAAAATACCGCGTTCTTCCTTCCAAAAAGTTCCACTACAACGCCAATTGTCGATGAATTTGTAACTATACGTCTCCACATTATTTGTAACATCACCTGCCTCCATTTTCTGCATCACATCAACACTACTAGAAGACATGATTAGTACATTAGTGCACAAATCAAAAATCAGTATGGTGGAAACTCTCACAACTCACTCACAACTAATAAGAAAGGAGATCTTACCGTTCCAAAGTGAATAGAGATGCTCTACCAAACGAAATCAAAAACTGATGCACTGAAGTGATGAAGTGAATATCAAAGGTATAGAGAACGATCACAGGGCACACAGGGTATTTATGGTGGAGCTGTAGGTATGGTATCCTAACTACACCGCAAACAAGTCCTAGTGCTGATCGTATGACAAAGACCCACGGAAACACACACGGTGGAGATAAATGGGGCAATTGCAACTATGAAAATGAGCTCAAAAAAGTAAGGTATGTCGGAGGAATGGTCGTGTTGCAATGCACAAGGAGAGACGCTAGCAATTTCTCAACGAAACGGGCACAAGATTGCTAACTGAGCAGCCGGTAGAGCACTAAGCACGCTAGTCTCGTAGGATAGTTTTAGACACAAAGAAAGGCTTACTAAGGCTCACAAGGATAGGTACGCTATGTGGACTCAGTAAAAAAAATAAACAAAAAAAGAAACAATTTTGACCTGAGAATTGGTCTCTGCCACGGCAGAAAAACGGCCTAAAATCCTACCGCGGCAGGATGGCGGCAGAATATTTTTTTTTCGTACGAGCACTGACTGGTCTGTGGTAAGGCGACTGTTCGATTTTTTTTTTTGGAATTTTTTTTTCACGCTAGAGCACAGACCTGTCTGCGGTCAGGCGTGAGGCAGCGAGCCGAATTATTATTATTTTTTATTCCGACTCGCCAAGTAGTACACAACTAGGACTCTTTACTTGGATCGGATCTGACTTGATGGTAGCGAAAAAAGATGGTGGAAAACAACTAGAACAACTAGAAACAAATCTACGAAGAACAGATCTAGATCTAATCTAATAGAGGAACTCGACCAGCAACTATTACTCGAATACGATGTAATCTAGGCTATGGCAACTCTTTTTGTGGGGCTTTTTCTGTATAGGATGAAAAACACTCTCTAATCTATGGATGGATTGTGGATTGCTTACCGAGGCAATGAGGAAATCTGATACCAAGATGATATGGGGTGGCCCGATCTTCTCAGCAAGCTCTTGTCGATGGTGATGGTGGATGATAGATAACTAGTGCGTAGCTATGATCTCTCCCGCTCGATCCCTGATGCCAATGCAACAGCTCTCGAACCTTGTAGGATATTCACAACGCCACACTCTTGCGCACGCAGCCGTGACCACGAACGGTAGTATGCAATCTACTAATTACCAATGGATCAACAGATCACACTCAATTATAGTTGGCAGATTCGAACACAGGGTAATTCCAGAGGTTCTATGAAAGAAACAACTCCAAAATATTTTAACATGGTCTAAAACCTAACTTGTGACGGCTACGGAGGTTTATATGAGGGCTGGGGCATCCTCCCCTCTAAACGGGCCTAAAAACAGCCATAACTTGGCCCAAACTGACTCGGTTCGACTCAAACTGATACATAGCGACCCATATATGGGTTCAGCCTTATTGGCACGCAGTCCAAGCGTCGTGGAACACCTCAAACATGTAATCCTTGGTGCGCCATCTCTCCCTCTTGCTCATACATGATTTCCTCATTGCGTCCTAGTGCGCATGCCTCCCGCTCCTCCCTCGCGCACTTGTTGATATTGGAAATCAGCGCTTGTCCTTCTTGCTGCAACTCTCCTCCTCCTCGCGCAACGCTTGTGTTATCAATAAACCTGATCATACAAAGATGCATAGACTTAGGTAGTATAAAGTTCTCATTAAATAAAACATCAGGTTCAATTAGGAATAAATTCACCTGATAGTCATTATTGATTTGACTCAATATTTCCTTCCAGTTCAGGCAGTCAGAATCATCATAATCCATGTATATATCCTTATCACTCCAAGTGCTCCAAGACGCAATGGCACCCCCGTGGTTGAAGATGGAACCTCTTCGAACTATGTACCTTCCCCACGGCACGACGCAACGTCAAGCTATGATGGTGACCTCTCTTTAAGGCCACAAGCAAGGCAAGAAGCACACCGTCATCACGCAAGGGCACTAGTGACCCAACAAGAGCAACCACAAGAGGAACCGCAAGTGCAACCGCAAGTCTACCACCATCGACCGCGGCACATACTTGACACAACGAGTGATGACTCCAATTTGGAGAATCAAGCTCGTCATCGACGTGAAGCTCTCCAAGATCCTCCTCCTCGTCATCAACATCATGAACGTAAACAACGACACCATGGTCATCACGAGGCGCCTCCTCCACATCAACAAAACCTGGAGCATCAAGTGATACAAGTTGAGCGACGCCCACCACGTCAAGAGGCTCATGACCATGTTCTTCGCCGTGAGGCCCATGTGCCTAACCAACATCACCAACCGAGGAACGAGACTCCTCTTCGTCATCAACCGCGTCAAGAGCGGAGCTTGCTCTTGGTATTGTTGTTGAGGTGCTTGAGCCTCATGGTGGCGAGGGTGTGGAGCCTCTTTACGCGGTTGATGATGAAGAGGAGGCTCGTTCCTCGGTTGGTGATGTTGGTTAGGCACATGGGCCTCACGGCGAAGAACATGGTCATGAGCCTCTTGACGTGGTGGGCGTCGCTCAACTTGTATCACTTGACGCTTCAGGTTTTGTTGATGTGGAGGAGGCGCCTCGTGATGACCATGGTGTCGTTGTTGACATTCATGACGTTGATGACGAGGAGGATCTTGGAGAGCTTCACGTCGATGACGAGCTTGATTCTCCAAATTGGAGTCATCACTCGTTGTGTCAAGTATGTGCCGCGGTCGATGGTGGTAGACTTGCGGTTGCACTTGCGGTTCCTCTTGTGGTTGCTCTTGTTGGGTCACTAGTGCCCTTGCGTGATGACGGTGTGCTTCTTGCCTTGCTCGTGGCCTTGAAGAGAGGTCACCATCATAGCTTGACGTTGGGGCGTGCTGTGGGGAAGGTACATAGTTCGAAGAGGTTCCATCTACAACCACGGGGGCGCCATTGCGTCTTGGATCACTTGGAGGTAGATCTTGTTGCGGAGGTGCATGACGATGCGAAGAACTTGAACAGCTTGAAGCACGTGAACGTGGTCTTGCCATTCCGTCGATGAGGCGTCGAAGGTTGTCATTTGTTTCGGCGACGGAGCGTTGAAGCGACTCATTTTGGTGGCCGAAGTTGTGATGCATTGCTTGCATTTGCCTTTCAAGGCCATCGAAGCGGTTGTCGATGTTCTTGAACTCGGCTTGCGTCTCGCCAAATTGTACATCTTGTCGCGTCTCAAGGGCTTGGCAACATTCACGGAACTCGTGGTGGACGATGAAGTGACTTGCACGTGCATGTACGGACCTTGATCTTCTTCTTGGGGAGGTGGTTGGCTCGACTCACCGTGCCTATCCATCATGCAAAACACGCAAGTATTGTATATGGAAGTGGAATATGGTGGTGTTAGCCTTGTACCTCACCTTGGGGATTATACCAAACTAGAAACCACAAGTGAGAGCTATAGCGTGCAAAGTGGAATTGCAAAGAAAACTCACACTAAAGAAATAACTAACTCTCAAAAGCTTGTTGGTGGTAGGTTAGGATTGTGGAAAGCCAAAGAACCAACCAAAAGAAAAGGGATAGTCAAATGTGGGTAAAATCCAACAAAACTCAAGTCAAAGGGGAAGGTCAACAACTCAAAAGGGTGACGGGAACCTACGACTATGTACACACACGTGGAGAAAGTTGGGATTGACACGACTATGAAAATGAGCAAACAAATTTCCTAACGAAGACTAAGCTCGTTGTCGTGCCAATGCAAGGAGAGACCGTGGCTCGTTTGCAAAGAGGAAAAATGAGCAACGGATTTGTGCACTTGCCTTGGGCGCTCTTCTTTCTCTCTTGCTTACAAGCTTTGAGACTCTCTTTGGTAATGGGAGACTATTTTTCTTTTGCTTTTTTCTTTGTATCTTTTTCTTTCTTTTGTATTATCTTTTTTTTATCTCCCTTGATGCGATCTAGTCACACTTGATATTGCTCTTGCACTCTCACTATCCAAGGACAAATGCACAATGCTCAAGCAAACACAAGATGAGCCACTCTCATAGGATAGGTGATATGGGGTGGCCCGATCTTCTCAGTAAGCGGATGGCGATGATGATGGTGGATGATAGATAACTAGTGCGTAGATATGATCTCTCCCGCTTGATCCCTGATGCCAGCGCAAAAGTTCTCGAACCTTGTAGGATATTCACAACACCACACTCTTGCGCACACAGCCATGACCACGAACGGTAGTATGCAATCTACTAATTCCCAATGGAACAACAGATCACACTCAATTATGGTTGGCAGATTCGAACACAGGGTAATTCCAGAGGTTCTATGAAAGAAACAACTCCAAAATATTTTAACGTGGTCTAAACCCTAACTTGTGATGGCTACGGAGGTTTATATGAGGGCTGGGGCGTCCTCAGCTTGGGACGACTTAGTCCTACCTAACTAAGATACAAACCGACCCAAAATTGGGTTCGGCTCAGGGTTCTGCCGTGGCAGAGACTGGGTCTGTTTCTGTGCCATGGCAGAAAAGGGGCGTTTCTCTGCCGCGGCAGCGAACTGGGGCTTTTCTCTGCCGCGGCAGCGAACTGGGGCTTTTCTCTGCCGCGGCAGAGAACTTCCAGTTCTTGTTGATCTTCGTCTTGGATAGCTCCTTACGCTTCCTCCCTCTCCTCCCTCGCGCATTCTTCATTGATCAACACGCCTTGTTCCATTACCTCCTCGCTCCGTGCTACGCCTTCTTCTCCTAAGTACCTAATAATGCAATAATTCAAAGACTTAGGTAGTATAAAATTCTCATTAATTAAAACTCCAGATTCATTAAGAAACAAGTTCACCTGTTGTTCTAGTAGCTTAGCACGAGCTCTTGTAATTGGTCCAATCCTTATCTCATTGGATTGATCTTTCTTTGCATTAGTTGGAACATCATTAATAGCAATTGGGGTAGGCGTAACTGTAGGGATGTCCTCATCATCTCCCCCCTTCAAAAGGCGTCGACCTCGATGCTCCAAGGTCTTCTCTAGCATATGGTGATAAATCAGCAACGTTGAAGCTGTTACTAGCACCACCAAATTCCTCAATAGGTATATCAACTGAGTAGGCATTATCATTAATTTTGGCTAGCACTTTGTAAGGACCAGCACCACGTGGCTTCATCTTGGACTTGCGAAGTAGTGGAAATCTGTCCTTGCGTAGATGCACCCAAACCATATCTCCAGGCTCGAACAACACTTCCTTTCTTGCTTGATTCCTTGCAGCAGCAATGTTCTTGCCTTTCTTCTCAATAGCCTCTCGTGTCTTCTCATGTATTTTCTTCACATAATCAGCACGTTTTGATGCCTCCATATCAACTCTCTCATGTAATGGCAGAGGCAACATATCAAGTGGCGTCAATGGCTTGAAGCCATACACCACCTCAAAAGGACAAAGCTGAGTAGTTGAATGCACAGCCCTATTGTAAGCGAACTCAACATGTGGCAAACACTCTTCCCACTCCCGCAGATTCTTTTTAATCATGGTCCTTAGCAGCTGTGACAATGTTCTACTCACCACCTCCGTTTGACCATCTGTTTGGGGGTGACATGTAGTACTGAACAGCAACTTCGTTCCTAGCTTCCCCCATAAGGTCTTCCAAAAGTAGCTCATGAACTTCACATCACGGTCAGAAACAATCGTCTTTGGTACTCCATGTAATCTCACGATGTCCGTGAAAAACAGGTTAGCAACATGCGACGCATCGTCGCTTTTGTGGCAGGCAATAAAATGAGCCATCTTAGAGAACCTATCCACTACCACAAATATAGAATCATGACCCCTCTGAGTTTTAGGTAGACCTAGCACAAAATCCATACTAATGTCTTCCCATGGAGTAGTGGGTGCAGAGAGAGGTGTATACAAACCGTGAGGCTTTAGCTTGGATTTCGACTTGTGGAAAGTAATGCATCTGCTCACAAATCTGTACACATCACGCCTCATCTTGGCCCAATAAAAATGATCAGCAAGCATGAGAAATGTCTTCTCAGGCCCAAAATGACCCATCAAACCACCAGCATGTGATTCCTGCACTAATAACAAACGGAACGATGATTCTGGAATACATAGTTTGTTAGCTCGAAACAAATATCCATCATGTATATGATACTTATCCCATGCGTTACTAAGAGCACATAAACGATATGGTTCAGCAAAATCATGGTCAGTTGCATAAAGTGCACAAATAGCTTCTAATCCAAGAATTTTAACATCAAGATTGGTTAATAGCATGTTCTTCCTAGATAGAGCATCAACAACAACATTCTCTTTTCCCTTCTTATAATTAATGATGTAAGGAAAAGACTGAATGAACTCAACCCATTTAGCTAATCTTCTATGCAAGTTTGATTGAGCTTTCAAGTATTTCAATGCTTCATGATCAGAATGTATGATGAATTCCTTTGGCCACAAATAATGTTGCCAAACTTCAAGTACTCTCACAAGTGCATACAATTCTTTATCATAGATTGAATAATTCAAACGAGCACCAGTCAATTTCTCAGAAAAATTAGCTATAGGCCGACCCTCTTGCATCAAAACGCCACCTATGCCTATACCACTAGCATCACATTCAACTTCAAATTGCTTGGAAAAATCAGGTAATGCAAGCAATGGTGCAGAAGTAAGCAAACGTTTCAATGTATCAAATGCAATGTCTTGGGCCGCGCCCCATACAAAAGGAACACCTTTCTTTGTCAAATCATTTAATGGTGCAGCAATGGTGCTAAAATCTTTCACAAAGCGCCTATAGAAACCAGCGAGACCATGGAAACTACGCACTTGACTTACATTCATTGGAGTAGGCCAATTCTGAATTGATTCAATTTTAGATTGATCTACCTCTACTCGATGCTTAGAAACAATAAATCCTAGGAATATGACCTTATCTTTTGCAAATGTACACTTCTCAAGATTAGCATACAGTTTATTATCACGTAACACTTGCAAAACTTGTCTAATATGAGTGCAATGTTCATATTCGGTGTGGCTGTATATGAGTATATCATCAAAGTAAACAACCACAAAACGAGCAATAAACTCTCTCAAAACATGATTCATCAAATGCATGAAAGTACTAGGTGCATTAGTAAGACCAAACGGCATGACTAACCACTCATACAAGCCGAATTTAGTTTTGAAAGAAGTTTTCCATTCATCCCCTTCTTTCATCCTAATTTGATGATAACCACTATGCAAGTCAACTTTAGAGAAAACAGCAGCACCACTCAATTCATCTAGCATATCCTCTAAGCGTGGAATAGGATGACGATATCGAATAGTGATGTTATTAATCTCTCTATAGTCAACACACATGCGCCATGTACCATCTTTCTTAGGAACTAAAATAACAGGAACATCACAAGGGCTAAGAGAAACATGAATGTACCCTTTATCCAGCAACGCTTGTACTTGCTTCTGAGTTTCCTTAGTTTCTTCGGGATTAGTCCTGTAGGGTGCACGGTTGGGAAGTGTGGCACCAGGAATCAAGTCCACTTGATGTTCTATACCACGCAATGGAGGTAAGCCTGCGGGTACATCATCTGGAAACACATCCCCAAAGTCCTACAAAATAGACGAGACACCAAGAGAAATAGGGGTCATGTCATTAGAAACCAATACCTCGCCCTTATACATGAGCACAAGTGGCATGGCTGTAGGATCCTCACGAAATTCTCTCATATCTTCCTTAGTGGCTAATATCAATAAACCAGGCACTCTCTCACTTTTCGTTATATCACTCAATTTAGGCTCAATTACATCAGGAACAGCTGTCACGCAATCTCGCCGAGTGGTAGTATCTTCCTGCAAGTTCACCTCTATCTTCTGGCGAGAATCATTCACAATTTCTTGTGGTGTCATTGGCTGCATAGTAACCTTCTTTCCTTTGAATTCCAAGTGATATGTATTGGCTCGGCCATTGTGTTGCACATGGCGATCATAGAGCCAAGGCCGACCAGATAGTAGGTGACAAACAGTCATAGGAACCACATCAAAATCAATAGAATCTTTGTATGCCCCTATTTGAAAGTTCACTCGTACCATATGATTTACCTTCATCTCACCATTGTTGCTCAACCATTGTATGTAGTAGGGCTTGGGATGAGGTAAGTATGTCAAATTCAGTTTGGCACATAGTTCCTTACTTGCAAGATTTCTGCAGCTACCTCCATCAATAATGACCTTGCAAGCTTTATTTGGTCCAACTAGAGCTTTTGTTTGGAACAAGTTGCAACGCTGGGATTCCTCAATCGGTTGCACACTAAGTACACGTGAAGACACGACGATAGTTGGTGCACGCTCAGCATATGCATCAGCACCAACCTCGCCGTCATCAATATCATCATCAGAAGCTTCATCTCCACTTTCTACTTCACCTTGTTCATTAACAAACATAACCTTGCTGTTTGGACAATCCTTCTTGTAGTGACCTCTGCCTCCACAGGTATGGCACACCACATCACGAGTACGTGTAGTAGACATGTTGGAACCCGAGCTAGCAGCAGGAGCAGCGGGTTTCCGAGTATTAGAACCAAACGAAGGTGTACTTGCTGGTTTGGCCGATGGTGTAAACGGAACAGCAGCTAGTGGCATGACAGTGAGAGGTGTAGATCTGGCCGAAAATCTGCTTGAAGATGGAAATCGAGCACGTGACTTTGCCTCTTCAGCCAGCTGGGACTCGGCCTCTCTAGCATGGTGCAGTAGCTCATTCATTGTGTCATACTTGTGATAACGCACAATACTCTTGATTTGAAGCTTCAAATTGTTGAGCAAACGTTGCATCGTCATCTCTCGTGATTCACGAACATTAGCACGCTGCATAAGAATCTCCATCTCCATGTAGTACTCATCAACTGTCATTGTGCCTTGCCTCAACTGTGTGAGCTTGTCAAACATAGAACGCAAATAATTGGAGGGAACAAAACGATCCGCCATGATGGCCTTCATCTCACGCCAATCCCTCACAGGAAGTTCATTGTCGTTCCGTCTATTCTGCACAATAGCTTCCCACCAACGCAAAGCGTAACCATCAAATTCTGATGTAGCAAGTTTGACCTTCTTGTCTTCTGGGTAATCAAATAAACGCAAAAGCTTTTTAATCTTCAACTCCCAAGTAATATAATCCTCAGGATCAAGCGAGCCATTGAACGAAGGAATTGAGAACTTGGGCTTGCCCAAACTATCATCAGCTGGATTGTAAGCACGCTGGGCACGTCCAAGAGGAGCATACCCACGACCATACAGAGGAGCAGCTGCAGGTGCAGGGGGATTTGCAAGTCCCCTGCCACGATGTGGAGCAGCATCAGCCGCACTCCCCTCATCAAAGTCCTCAAACCCATCATCATATTGTGCAAGTCCGGGCTGGAGTGTTGCCTGAATTGCCTCAATGGAACGCTGCAAGGTGGCAAAGTTGACATTCATAGTAGTCAGCTGCGTCTGAATATTATTGATGGCTCCAGTATTATTCTCCATAGCATCTTGTATGTCGGTGATATTTCTATCAATAGACTCTCTCCAAGTAACAAGCTCCTCCACCTGGTTTTTCTGTGACACAATTTCATCATCACTCAAAGACATGATTAGTAAGTTAGTGCAAAAATCAAAATCAGTATGGTGGAAACTCTCACAACTCACTCACAACTGATAAGAAAGAAGATCATAGGGCACACAGGGTATTTATGGTGGAGCTGTAGGTACGGTATCCTATCTACACCGCAAACAAGTCCTAGTGCTGATCGTATGACATAGACCCACGGAAACACACACGGTGGAGATAAATGGGGCAATTGCAACTATGAAAATGAGCTAAAAAAAGTAAGGTATGTCGGAGGAATGCTCGTGTTGCAATGCACAAGGAGAGACGCTAGCAATGTCTCAACGAAACGGGCACAAGATTGCTAACTGAGCAACCCGCAGAGCACTAAGCACGCTAGTCTCGTAGGGTAGTTTTAGACACAAAGAAAGGCTTACTAAGGCTCACAAGGATAGGTACGCTATGTGGACTCAGTAAAAAAATAAACAAAAAAAGAAAAATATTTTGACATGAGAATTGGTCTCCGCCACGGTAGAAAAACGGCCTAAAATCCTGCCGCGGCAGGATGGCGGCAGAATTTTTTTCTCGTACTAGCACAGACTGGTCTGTATTAAGGCGACGGTTCGAATTTTTTTTCGGATTTTTTTAATCACGCTGGAGCACAGACCTGTCTGCGGTCTCTGCCACGGCAGAAAAACAGCCTAAAATCCTGCCGCGGCAGGAGGTCGGCAGACACAAAAAATTCTCGTATGAGGGCAGACCTGTCTGTGGTAAGGCGACGGTCCATTTTTTTGTCACGCTAGAGCACAGACCTGTCTGCGGTCAGGCGTGAGGCAGCGAGCCGAATTTTTTTATTCCAACTCGCCAAGTAGTACACAACGAGGACTCTTTACTTGGATCGGATCTGACTTGATGGTAGCAGAAAAACATGGTGGAAAACAACTAGAACAACTAGAAAACAAATCTACGAAGAACATATCTAGATCTAATCTAATAGAGGAACTCGACCAGCAACTATTACTCGAATACGATGTAATCTAGCCTATGGCAACTCTTTTTGTGGGCCTTTTTCTGTATAGGATGAAAAATACTCTCTAATCGATGGATGGATTGTGGATTACTTACCGTGGCAACGAGGAAATCTGATATCAAGATGATATGGGGTGGCCCGATCTTCTCAGTAAGTGGATGGCGAGGATGATGGTGGATGATAGATAACTAGTGCGTAGCTATGATCTATCCCGCTCGATCCCTGATGCCAGCGCAACAGTTCTCGAACCTTGTAGGACATTCACAACACCACACTCTTGCGCACGCAGCTGTGACCACGAACGTTAGTATGCAATCTACTAATTCCCAATGGAACAACAGATCACACTCAATTATAGTTGGCAGATTCAAACACAGGGTAATTCTAGAGGTTCTATGAAAGAAACAACTCCAAAATATTTTAACGTCGTCTAAACCCTAACTTGTGATGGCTACGGAGGTTTATATGAGGGTTGGGGCGTCCTCAGCTTGGGACAACTTGGTCCCACCTAACTAAGATACAAACCGACCCAAAATTGGGTTCGGCTCAGGATTCTGCCGTGGCAGAGATTGGGTCTGTTTCTCTGCCGTGGAAGAAAAATACTTTGTTTCTGTGCCGCGGCAGCCTGCCGTGGCAGAGAAAAGGGGCGTTTCTCTGCCGCGGCAGCCTGCCGTGGCAGAGAACTGGGGCTTTTCTCTTCCGCGGCAGAGAACTTCCAGCTCTTGTTGATCTTCGCCTTGGATAGCTTCTTGCGCTTCCTCCTTCTCCTCCCTCGCACATTCTTCATTGATCAACACGCCTTGTTCCATTACCTCCTCGTTCCGTGCTACGCCTTCTTCTCCTAAGTACCTAATCATGCAATAATTCAACAACTTAGGTAGTATAAAATTCTCATTAATTAGAACTCCAGGTTCATTAAGAAACAAGTTCACATGTTGTTCTAGTAGCTTAGCACGAGCTCTTGTAATTGGTCCAATCCTTATCTCATTGGATTGATCTTTCTTTGCATTAGTTGGAACATCATCAATAGCAATTGGGGTAGGTGTAACTGCAGGGATCTCCTCATCAATAGGTACACATAAAGGAAGATAGGGGTTAACAAGGTGACGCAAGTTATACCTTCTTTGATGATGAACTTGGCGTCGGTGGTGCGGGATGATGTTCGCGGGGCGTGGTGTCGATGAGCGCGGGGGTTGTCGATGTGGAAGCTTGTTGTTAGTTGACTACATGCACACGGGCACAAGCAAACAAGGAGAAATTAGCCAATGCAAGATTAGAGGAAAAACTGTAAAAATCAGGCGTCAGGCCGGAGACTCCGGGGTTTCAGGCCGGAAACTCTGGTACAGGCCGGAGACTCCTGTGTGGGTAGGCCGGAGACTACGGTGTAGGCCGGAGACTCCGGTCTGGAGTCAGATCACGAACTGCTCGTGTTCTTGAACGGAAATCCACGCCTGGGGTCCTCAAAACCGCGAAAAATAGGCCAAATTGGGCTGGGAAAACGCAGCATAAAGCTGGACCAACACCTAAGACAAGGTTTGGTCGGATCAAAACCACAAATAACACTCCAAATCAAGAGATCGATCCATAGGCAAATTTGGGCTTTTTTTGGGTTTTTTTCGAATTTTTGGTGGATGGAAGAAATGTTTTTGGGGGAAATCGTGAGCAACGAAGCTCTTGATACCAATATGTTGAGGGCAAACCTCTAGGTGGCCCGATCTTTCACGATTCCGTTTCAAATCGAGGATGGAGTGCAGGGAGAGGAGGGGAGGATCAACACGACGAACGCACGCAAGAAGAACGCGATGAACGCACACACGCAAAACCATGATACACACCAATAGCTCATGCCGGCGGTGACCGGTCAGGCGCAATCCCTAGGATCGGCGTCGGGCGGAGGACTCTCTCTCAAACCGACACAGCAAGATTGGAGACTCGAAGATCTTGACGTCTAGGCAAAGGGACACCGATGCCTAGACCTTGTACAACGCGGAGGCACGATGCAAACTCCAACGAGGTTTGGGGATATTGGTGCTCCTAAGTCAAGGAGCATGAGGCAAGAATTAGATAGATCCAGAAAGGGGTTTCCAGTAATTCCAATATCATGCCTAGGGTTTACAATGGATGTGGGGGACTATATATAGGCCAGCCACTTAAACAGGGGAACTTTTGGAATAAAAGACAAGTTCTGGACGGACTAAGGGGTACATGGGCCGAAGGCCCAAAGGCCTTTTCATGCCTGGTGACGGTCAGACCGGAGACTCCGGTCTAGACCAGAGAAGACCGGAGAATCCGGTATAGTCTCCGGACCAGCCTCCGGAGGGGTCGTCAGACTGTCCCAGGGCCTGATGCAGGGGGTCAAACCAGAGAGAGGGCCGGAGTCTCCGGTGTCTTCAGGCCGGAGACTTTGGCAGGCCGGAGACTCCTGTGTGCGTAGACCAGAGACTCCGGCCTGAGCAGCTCCAGCAGCGTTTGCTTCACGTTCCGCTCCTTGTCCACCATCCTTGAGTGCTTGGTGATGTGTCGAGGCTTCGTACCTGATGATGCATAGGGAAGTTGCATGAAGTAGCATACCATCCAAGGAGGTATCGAATTGGCACGAGGAGAGGAGCGAGTTCACCTTAGCTTGTAGGAGTTTGGCTCGGGCACGAGTCATGGGTCCACTTGGGGGACTTGTTGGTGTAGATGTAGAAGCGTCCGTAGGACGGGCTACATCAGCTCCCCCCTCCTTGGGAAAGAGTCGTCCTCGACTCTTCATGGTTATCATCTTGAACATCTCCATGGGTGGGTGAGAGGTCCTTGACATTGAATGTATTGCTTGCAAGGTACTTGGATGTTAGTATGTCGATGATGTAGGCATTGTTGTTGATTCGTTTGAGGACCTTGAAGGGACCATCTCCTCTTGGCTTGAGGTTGGAGTCATGTTCCTTGGGGAAGCGGTCTTTGCTTAGGTGTATCCGCATAAGGTCACCTTCTTCAAAGATCATCTCCTTCTTGTCCTTGTTTAACCTTGAAGCTTGGCGAAGGACTTGTTGTTCGATAGTAGCTCTTGTTTCTTCATGAAGCTTCTTCATAGCTTGTGCGCGCTTCTCGACGTCCATGTTCGTTCGCTCATGTAGAGGTAGTGGTAGGATGTCGAGCGCGGTGAGGGGCTCGAAACCATAGACGATCATGAATGGACTCATCTTGGTTGTTGAGGGCTTGGCACGGTTGTAGGCAAACTCGGCGTGTGGGATGCATTCCTCGCAATCCTTCAAGTTTTTCTTGATCAGCACACGTAGGAGAGTTCCGAGGCTTCGGTTGACAACTTCGGTTTGGCCATCAGTTTGAGGATGCGATGCGGATGAAAAGAGGAGCTTGACGCCGAGCTTGGCCATGAGGGTCTTCCATAAGTAGCTCATGAATTTGACGTCGCGGTCGGAGACGATTGTCCTTGGCACACCGTGAAGACGGACAATTTCCTTGAAAAATAGATTTGCAACATGTGAAGCATCGTCGGTCTTATGGCAAGGTATGAAGTGTGCCATTTTGGAAAAACTATCCACAACAACAAATATAGAATCATGACCGTGCTTAGATCTAGGCAATCCTAACACAAAATCCATGCTAATGTCGGACCAAGGTGTATGAGGAATAGGCAATGGCATATAAAGACCATAGGGATTAGCTTGCGACTTAGCTTGAACACATGTCGTGCATCGTTGAATGTAGCGCTCCACGTCACACTTCATCTTGGGCCAAAAGTAGTGGTTGGAGAGCATGTCCAATGTCTTGTCGCGACCAAAGTGACCCATGAGGCCTCCACCATGAGATTCTTGGAGGAGCAAAAGTTGAAGCGACGACTTCGGAATGCATAGCTTGTTTTGTTTAAATAGAATGCCCCTATGCAAATAGAAATCATCAATTCCTTTGTCATTGGAGTACTTTGCGAAAATTGGTTCAAAGAACGGGTCGGAAGCATACAAAGATTTTATTTCCTCAAGACCCAACACGTTGATTTCAAGTCTCGTAAGAAGGCTTGTATGTTTGCGGGACAATGCGTCCGCAACTACATTACCTTTGCCCTTCTTATACTTGAAAATGTTAGGAAAAGACTCCATGAACTCAACCCACTTAGCGTGTCTCTTGCTCAAGCTAGCTTGGCCTTTGAGATATTTCAACGACACGTGGTCGGAATGTATGATAAATTCCTTGGGCCAAAGGTAGTGTTGCCAAACTTGGAGGACACAAACTAAGGCAAAAAGCTCTTTGTCATAAATCGGATAGTTAAGGCGAGCACCATCAAGTTTCTCGCTATGGTAGGCTATAGGCCATCCGTTTTGCATAAGGACTCCTCCAATGCCAATACCACTAGCATCACACTCTATCTCAAAAGTTTTTGTGAAATCCGATAACGCAAGGATAGGTGCTTCGGTGAGCCTCTTTTTGAGGTCATGAAAAGCTTTTTGTTGTGGTTTGCCCCACACGAAGGTGACATTCTTTTTGGTCAATTCATTAAGGGGACAAGCAATGGTCGAAAAGTCTTTCACAAAGCGACGATAGAAACCGGCCAACCCATGAAAACTTCGGAGTTCACTCACATTTGTTGGTATGGGCCAATCTCGTATGTCCTTTACCTTGGAAACATCAACTTCAATTCCCTTCGAAGAAACGACAAATCCAAGAAAAATCAACTTGTCTTTAGCAAAAGTGCTCTTGGGAAGATTAGCATAAAGCTTTTCATGTCGAAGGATTTGCAAAACTTCCTTTACATGTGTTATGTGGTCGTCAAGTGATTTGTTATAAACAAGAATATCATCGAAATAGACAACAACACTTTTTCCAATGAGAGAACGCAAGATATGATTCATTAGGCGCATGAAGGTGGATGGGGCATTAGACAAACCAAAGGGCATAACCAACCATTCATAGAGACCAAGTTTGGCCTTGAAGGCGGTTTTCCACTCATCACCTTCAGCCATGCGTATTTGATGGTAACCACTACGAAGATCAATTTTCGAAAAAATAGTGGCTCCACACAACTCATTAAGCATGTCATCGAGACGTGGTATGGGATGTCGATAACGCACGGTGATAGCATTGATTGGATGGCAGTCCATGCATAACCGTAACGTATCATCCGTCTTTGGAACAAGAATCACGGGTACGGCACTTGGACTAGTGCTAACTTGGACCAACCCTTTAGAGACGAGTTGGTTGATTTGACGTTCTATCTCCTTTGTCTCCTTCGGGTTCGTGCGGTAAGCGGCGCGGTTGGGAAGTGATGCACTGGGGATGAGGTCAATGCGATGTTCTATGCTGCGAAGAGGAGGTAGTCCATGTGGAAGCTCCTCGGGGAACACATCCTTGAATTGCTGCAAAACTGTAACATCCCAAATTTTGTAATTTTAGATGTTACTAGTAAGCATGCTTCATATCATTGCATCATGGCATCACATATCGAAAAATTTGCATCAGGTATTTTCTCAAACCCCATAGTCAATTATAGACAAAAGGGGTAAAAGATTTTTAACCTTTTTAACCATCAAAACCTTTGCAAAAAGATTATTTTATAGTCCTATTCTAACCCTCTCCTTTTTACAAAATTTTAGAGACCAATTTCATCTAATTCGGAGTCCGTTTGCAAAAGTTATCAAACAAATAGCAATTCAGAAATTATTAAAAGAATAAAAAACTAATCTAACTGGACCGGCCGAGCCAGCCCGGGGCTATCTGCCGCCCGCCTGGCCAGGTGGGCGACGCGCAGCCGGCCCGCTAGCCGCCAGCCGCCAGTAGCCCGCCAGCGGCCCGTCCCGCGCCCGCAGCCGCTGACAGGCGGGGCCCGCCTGTCAGCCGCCTCCTCCCCGAGTCCGGGTCGAGCCCGCTCGCCGCCGCCGCGCCAGCAACCGCCGCCGACGATTCCGGGACGGATTCCGTGACTTCCGCGCCAAGATTTTGCCTTTATATAGCCGGGCACGCCTCCCCAAGCAAACCCTAGCCTTTTTCCGCCGCCACCGCCACCGAGCACCGCCGGATTGCTCGCTGGAGTGCCGCCGCCTCCACCGCCAGCAGCCGCCGCCTGCCGTTGCCTCTAGAAGAGAGGGCCGTCGCCGCCCCCGGGAACGCGATCGCGACGAGGAGCCGGTCCCCGTCGTCTGGCTCGCCGGGCCGAAGGAGCATCGCCGCCGCCGCTGACCATCGCCGGAGGAGTGCTGCCGTCCGCTGCCACTGCCAGTCGCCGCCCACGGTAAGCAGTCGCCGCCCTTCCCCCTCGCCGACCGTCGGATCTAGATCCGACGGCCCTATATCGGTCAACCGGCCCAGCGAACCCCGCCTCGCCACGTGGCAGCGCCACGTCGCCGCCGCGTCGGCAGCGCGTCGACGTCACGCGTGCCGCGCGGACCAACCGCGTTGCGCCACGTGTCGCCGCGTCACTGGCCCTTTTTCTTTTTCTTTTATAATGGACAGAAATTGCTCCAAATTTGTAAAATCCATAGTAATTCGAATATTAGTCCAAAAATTGCGTATAATATACCGTTGGATTCATATTTTCGAGTAGAACACAGATCTACAATAATATTACTGTTTTGCCACAGCAATCTTGTAGTAGAGTTAAAAGTTTAGATTGGAGTATTTTAATTCTAGAAAATTATCCGTAGTAGTTGATTCTGGTTGCGTTGGCTTTGTATCATCGAGATCTTCTGTAGAAAATTATCATATCTTGTTTAGGGTGTTCAGATCTGTCTCGAGGAAGATTAGAGTTATAGATCTAGTTTTAAGCTTGGTAAATTAGGGTTTAACCCAAAATACTTAAAATCGGTGGGAAATCAACTCTAATGACATCTCCAACCGAACAACACCCCTGGTTAAAACCCTTGGTCGAAATCAAATCCTTCCTTACATATTACCATGTTGCATGCATGCATATTCGACTTCGTGACTTTGTTTTGTGCAAATTGTGATTGGATCCATGTCTGTTTCGTTAGATTGCTCGGAGTGCGCTGAGGAGTATTGTTGTGTAGATTGCTGCTCGGATCAAGGCAAGTTACACCACTTGTTCATATTAATGTCCCAGTTTTGAATACTATGCATGTTTTGCTCTTCAAAATAGTAGTATGCATGTGTAGGATTGTTTTGGCAGATCTACTTGAAAATATTTTTGCAAGTGCGATGATTTTGTAGTATGCCGTGAGTAGCTTTATACTTAGGAAATTTCCGTCCTATTAGGTTCCTCTGTTTTTGCTAAGTATTGCTTGCTATGCTATATATATACTAAGTACCGTTGGGGGGGTTCGAAAGACTCCAAAAATTTCTAAGTATGAGAGCTCTCTCGAGCAAACTTTTCTTCTCCAAAAACCCTTCAAAATAAAACTAAGTTTTCCTCTAGGCGGAATGGTTGTCGGGACAACGAGTGAGATTTTGGTGGAGGATGGCCGCCCAGGAATCAAAGAAGTCTGCCATGTTTCAGAATTCAGAAGCTTCTCGTGCAACCACAATACATATGGGCTCTGTCTTGGCTTAGTACTTAGTGGGAAACCTCATCGGGGTACCAACATTTGGAGGTTCTTGGCACGGTTGGATCCAGCTGGTAGGGGGCTACTAAGGGAAGGCTTCACCATGGTCTTGTCTGTAAAAGGGCTCGATCGTGGATTGTGGGGAAAGTGCACAACCTCTCGAGAGTATTGCAATCTGATCGATCAGCCGTGTTCACGGAAACAGAACAACATTGAGCAACTAAAGGATGGAGCCTCTGAAAGATCTTCCTCTCTCTTTTCAAACAAAAGTTTTTCAAACCCTATGGCGTGCGTAATATCGCTAATAGGTGGGAATTTGGGAACTTGGTGTGTCATATCCAAGTAACTTGGTGCGTAATATCCAAGTGCCACCTGGTGTGTAATATCCAAGTGTTAGGTTGATTGGGCACTTGGTGAGTAATATCCTCGTGATCCATTTGACCCTATACTATTTATCAAAGTTTACAAAGTAGGGAAAACTTTCTTCCTCTTTCCTTATTACATTGATAAAATTGGCTTTACGCAAATGAACCCCAGAGCCTACTCTTAGCCTTGCATGTAGAGATAGTCTTACTCTTTCCTTGGTGTAATTTGCCAATACATTCAAAGTATTGACCCAACTTATTGGCTGCACGTCTTATGTGCAGAATCCGAAGATTGAAAGGTGCGTAGGGATCGCGGGTCTTCACGCAGCTAGCCTGAGGCGTTGATGGACTCAAGTTTTATTTAGTTTCCGCTGTTTTATTTGAGCTAGCTATAAGCTATGCAAGTTGTAATAATTATACTCTGGATTATTCGTGTAATAATGACTTGTGTTTTACATGATATTCATCGACTGTGAAGTGCTAGCTATTGATCTAGGGACTAGCATGTTAATCACAGGGACTTAGGATCCTTGACGATCTGAGGTCGCAACAGATGGTATCAGAGCACAAAGTTGCATGTAGGACGTGACCCCTAGGATTGGAAACCACCTTTACCATGTGTGTTATGCTTTCTATATTCTTCTAAGTTATTCGTACTCTTCTAGTATTTCACTTCCTTATCACCCTGTGCCTAATTTTTATCTCCTAACCTAAAGATGACGGCCTTCTACTACGACACCGCCGAAGACATCAAGTGCCTGCGCTTCGGGGAATGCCTTCTGGACATCATCAAGACACTGCAGTTACCCATGCCATCAATCAAGGGAAGTGAGTTGAGGAAGATGCACAAGGAAAGATGCTGGGCGATTGAAGTCATCCAACCAGGGCGCAGTCAGATAGAACCCAAGACGGAGGCCATTGTACTCAACGTCACCAGTGACTCCAAGGAGAAAGGACTTAGCATTTGCTTGTAGGAGCTCATTGGACGCCTTTGCGGACGCCACCATGAAGGGTTGAAGGCAACTACATCAAACTCTTTGGAAGACGTGATGAGAAGGGAGTTCCAATCGAGTTAACCCCGGAGGAAAGGAAGACATGCAAGCGTCGAAGAATCCAATATCAAGACTTGGAGTTCCACATCGATGACCTTCAGAAGGGGAGCTGCCTTGAGATCGTGAGGAATGACGAGCTTTGTGCCCTAGTCAAGGAGAAGGATGAGGAGATCGAAGAGCTGGAAGAGAAGATCAAGTCCCTAGGAGGGGAGCTCACTGCCCAAGACAAAAGGTTCGCTAATCATGAGAAGAGGGTGCAAGATAAGAAAAGAAGATTAGAGAACAAAGTCTAGTGCTCGCAAAGAACGAGATGGAGTTCAAGAACCTTGCCACCATGTTGAAGGACCTGCGAGCAGCCAAGAGGAGCTTGGAGGAGAAGATCACACTCGTGACTATGGGGTCATGTTTGATCAAGAAGCTCCAGAAAGAGAAGAAGGAACTCCGAGCGAAACAGGAAGCTGCTACCCAGGAACTGCAAGAGGTGAAGGAACTTCAAGGAAGGCTCGAAGCTGCAACACCGGAGCCACAGGAGATGAAGGAACTTCAAGAGAAGCTTGAAGCCACGACGAGGGACATGGAGCTATACAAATCACTGCTAGAAAAGGAAGGCTTCATCATTGAGGATGAGGAAGTGGATGATGAGTAGAGCAGTGGACCACCATTAGTTCTATAGTCGAACATTATTCGCGATTGTAATGAGTACCAAAAATCTTAAATTGGTTAGTTAAACTTGGTTGAGTGTGTGGATTTTCGTGACATGTGTGCCTTGCGTGTGTTTTTCTTGTTTACATAAGGGTAGGAGTTTATTCCTTAGACTTTCTATCTATTTCTTAACTTGTCTCCCAAACCCTCCAGATGGCGAGACGCGGAAACAACAATAACAACATGCCCCCAGAGATAGCACAACTTCTGAACTCCCAGAATCAGCTGATCCAACTCCTCACTCAGAACATGCAAAATAACAACAACAACTCGCCGCCTCTGCCACCCCCACCGCCCCAACAGGATCGCTTGACTCGGTTCTTGAGGTTGAACCCTCCAATTTTCTCAAGTAGTTCTGAGCCAATTGTGGCAGATGACTGGCCCCGCACCATAAACAAGAAGTTAGACACCGTCCAAGTTGTTGGAGCTGATAGGGTGCGCCTTGCCGCGCACCAACTTGAGGGACCAGCTGCTGAATGGTGGGATAACTACCAGGTCACCCACCCCGATATTGAAGCTATCACCTGGAACCAGTTTGAAGCGGCCTTTCATACCCATCACGTAGCCGCGGGAGTCATGTCACTTAAGAGACGTGAGTTCCGCGACTTGAAACAACTACACCGCTCTGTCTCCGAGTATGGGGACCTTTTTAACAAGCTGGCACGTTATGCACCTGATGATGTATCCACTGATGCCAAGAGACAGGAGGAGTTCCTAAGGGGACTTAATGATGAAATATCTATTCAGCTTGTGTCTCTGATGTTTGATAACTATTAGGAACTTCTGGACAGGGCAGTCATAGTTGAAGCAAAGCAAAGGAGTATAGAGAACCGGAAGAGAAAGTCCACCTCACACAAGCACAACTCTGCCCCATATCAGAAGCAACGCACTTCATCACCACGACCCCACAACCACAATGGCCACAACCACAATGGTCATCGTCATGGAGGACATAACCACAATGGCCATAAGTACCGCAATGGTAATGGAAATCGCAATGGGAAGGATCTGAGTGAAGTGACATGCTTCAAGTGTAACAAGACAGGGCACTATGCGACTACTTGCCCCGAGAAGACGAGGAATGGGAATGGTAATGGAAACGGCAACGGACACAACCATGGCAATGGTAATGGAAATGGGAAGAAGCCGAACCCGTTCGTCAAAGCCACGGTGAATCATGTCTCCGTGGAGGGTGCTTGTGAGGCACCTGACTCCGTGATTGGTAAGTTCAAGCTTAACTCCACACCTGCAGTTGTTCTTTTTGATACTGGTGCATCACATTCATTCATATCAAGGGTATTTGTGGATAGAGGCAAGATACCTACGGAGACTGTTAGTACTCCCCTAAGGGTAAGTTCTCCTGGAGGAGAAATAGTGGCAAACTCTGGATGCCGTGGGTTAGAACTAAGAATTGGGGCGCACACCTTTCCCACCAGCCTAGTCGTGCTGGAATCACAAGGCTTAGACATAATTTTGGGCATGAATTGGATGACCGAGTATGAGGGAGTTATAGATTGTGCCAAAAGGACTATCGCACTCACATCTCCGGAAAAGAAAAGGATCCGCTTTAAGTCAGCTTTCACACTCAAAGGAAGTATGGTGAACTCTCTTAAGGGGGTTAGCTTGGAGGATGTGCCAATTGCGAAGGAGTATCCAGATGTGTTTCCGGAAGTATTGCCAGGGATGCCTCCCGACCGAGACATCGAGTTTCTCATTGACTTGATGCTAGGTACTGGACCAATAGCCAAAAGACCGTACAAGATGGATGTGGATGAATTGAAGGAACTCAAGAAACAGCTTAGGGAGAAATTGGACAAAGGCTTCATTCAACCAAGTGCGTCATCTTGGGGAGCACCTGTCTAATTCGTGGAGAAGAAGGATAAAACCAAGAGACTAGTCGTGGACTACCGTTCATTGAATGAACTGACAATCAAGAACAAATACCCTCTACCCAATATTAACGACCTGTTTGACCAATTAAAGGGAGCTAGTGTGTTCTCTAAGATATATCTCCGATCAGGTTATTTTCAGTTGAAGATCCGAGAACAGGATGTACCCAAGACAGCCTTCACCACAAGATATGGATTGTATGAATACACCGTGATGTCGTTTGGCTTAACCAATGCCCCAGCTTACTTCATGACTATGATGAACAAGGTGTTCATGGAGTACTTGGATAAGTTTATTGTGGTATTCATTGATGACATACTCATATACTCCAAGGACGAGAAGGAACATGAGCGGCACCTGCGCCTAATCATGGAAAAGTTAAGGGAACACAAGTTGTATGCTAAATTTAACAAATGTGAGTTCTGGTTGAAAGAAGTGGGTTTCCTTGGCCATATTGTGTCGGCTAAAGGAGTTGCCGTGGACCCAAGTAAGGTAGCTTCCGTGACAGAATGGGAGTCTCCTAAGAATGTGGGTGACATTAGGAGTTTCCTGGGCCTTGCCGGGTATTACCGAAGATTCATTGAAAACTTTTCCAAGATAGCAAAGCCCATGACAGAGTTGCTGAAGAAAGAGAAGAAGTTCCAATGGACCGAGGCTTGTGAAGCAAGCTTTCAGGAATTAAAGAAGCGTCTAGTAACAGCACCAGTTTTGTGTCTCCCTGACATCCAAAAGGACTTCCAGGTCTATTGCGACGCTTCCCGGCAGGGACTGGGTAGTGTTCTGATGCAAGATGGAAAAGTAGTGTCTTACGCCTCTCGGCAACTTAAGCACCATGAGAATAACTACCCCACGCACGATTTGGAACTGGCATCGGTTGTGCATGCACTCAAGGTATGGAGACACTACCTAATGGGCAAACATTGTGATGTGTTCATAGATCACAAGAGTCTCAAGTATATCTTCACTCAAAAGGAATTAAATATGAGGCAAAGGAGATGGCTTGAGCTCATCAAGGACTATGACTTGGACCTGCAGTACCATCCTGGAAAGGCCAACGTTGTGGCTGACGCCTTAAGCCGGAAAGTCTATGTAAATGGGCTTACCGTGGGAGAACTTCCAAATGATTTGTGTGAACAATTCAAGGACCTTAGGTTGGAAATAGTTCCGGAAGGATACTTAGCCACTATGGAGATAGTGCCAACACTTCTGGACCAAATCAAAGAGGCCCAGAAGGGGGACAAAGAATTGGAAGAAATAAGAGCTAATATAAGCAAGGGTAAAGCAAAAGGGCTTCACACGGATGAACAAGAAACACTTTGGTATGAAAAAGGTCTGTGCGTTCCCGATAACCCTGATATCAGGAAGTTAATCCTTCAGGAAGCTCACGATTCGCCTTACTCAATTCATCCCGGTAATACAAAGATGTACATGGATGTGAAAGATAGGTTCTGGTGGAACAACATGAAAGAGAAATTGCTGAATATATCTCCTTGTGTGACGTGTGCAACAGAGTCAAGGCCGAACATCAAAAACCAGCAGGACTGCTGCAGCCTTTACCTGTGCCCGAATGGAAGTGGGACAAGGTAGGCATGGATTTTATCACAGGACTACCTCGGACTCGATCTGGGTATGACTCCTCTGGGTAGTGGTCGACCACTTCACAAAAGTGGCCCACTTTATTCCCGTAAAGACCACCTATACGAGTGCTAAACTTGCCAAGATTTACATGTCAAGGATCGTAAGCCTTCATGGTGTACCCAAAGGAATTGTCTCTGATAGAGGTACCCAATTCACCTCTAAGTTTTGGCGACAGCTACACGAGTCTCTAGGGACACAACTAGAGTTTAGTACTGCCTTCCACCCGCAAACCGATGGACAAACGGAAAGAGTTAATCAGATCTTGGAGGACATGTTAAGAGCCTGTGCGCTAGACTATGGGTCTAGTTGGGATGATAACTTGCCATATGCGGAATTCTCATACAATAACAGCTACCAAACTAGCATCAAGATGGCCCCATTTGAAGTTCTATATGGCAGAAAGTGTAGGACTCCGCTGTTATGGAATGGAGTAGGAGAATGTAGTTTGTTTGGACCTGAACTGATCAAGGATGCCGAAGAGAAGGTGAGACAGATTCAAGACAGGTTAAAAATAGCCCAATCTAGACAAAAGAGTTATGCTAATTCCAAGCGCAGGGATGTGACTTATGAAGTGGGAGACCGTGCGTATCTCCGAGTTTCACCACTATGAGGAGTTAAGAGATTCGGGATCAAGGGTAAGTTGGCACCCCGATTCATAGGGCCCTACAAAATCTTGGGTCGCAGAGGGGAAGTTGCCTATCAGTTGGAATTACCCGAAATGTTAATAGTTCACGATGTTTTCCATGTGTCGCAACTAAAGAAGTGTCACCCAGAAATGGCTGAAACCCCACTAAAGGATACAGTTCCATTGGAAGAAGTTCAATTGGAAAACGATCTCACCTATGAGGAAAAACCCACCAGGATTTTAGAAACAGCCGAGAGAATCACTCGTACCAAGACTATCAGATTCTGCAAAGTTCAGTGGAATCACCATTCCGAGGAAGAAGCCACGTGGGAACGTGAAGAAGATCTGAAGAAAGAACACCCACACCTTCTTGCTAACCAACCTGAATCTCGGGGACGAGATTCTTCTTAAGGGGGGTAGGTTTGTAACATCCCAAATTTTGTAATTTCAGATGTTACTAGTAAGCATGCTTCATATCATTGCATCATGGCATCACATATCGAAAAATTTGCATCAAGTATTTTCTCAAACCCCATAGTCAATTATAGACAAAAGGGGGTAAAAGCTTTTTAACCTTTTTAACCATCAAAACTTTTGCAAAAAGATTATTTTATAGTCCTATTCTAACCCTCTCCTTTTTACAAAATTTTAGAGACCAATTTCGTCTAATTCGGAGTGCGTTTGCAAAAGTTATCAAACAAATAGCAATTCAAAAATTATTAAAAGAATAAAAAAACTAATCTAACTGGGCCGGCCGAGCCAGCCCGGGGCTATCTGCCGCCCGCCTGGCCGGGTGGGCGACGCGCAGCCAGCCCGCTAGCCATCAGCATCCCGCCAGCGGCCCGCCCCACGCCCGCAGCCGCTGACAGGCGGGGCCCGCCTGTCAGCCGCCTCCTCCCCGAGTTCGGGTCGAGCCCACTCGCCGCCGCCGCGCCAGCAACCGCCGCCGACGATTCCGGGACGGATTCCGCGACTTCCGCGCCAAGATTTCGCCTTTATATAGCCGGGCACGCCTCCCCAAGCAAACCCTAGCCTTTTTCTGCCGCCACCGCCACCGAGCGCCGCCGGATTGCTCGCCGGAGCGCCGCCGCCTCCACCGCCAGCAGCCGCCGCCCGCCGTCGCCTCGGGAAGAGAGGGCCGCCGCCGCCCTCGGGAACGCGACAGCGACGAGGAGCCGGTCCCCGTCGTCTGGCTCGCCAGGCCCGAGGAGCATCGCCGCCGCTGCCGACCATCGCCAGAGGAGCGCCGCCACCGCCAGTCGCCGCCCACGGTAAGCAGTCGCAGCCCTTCCCCCTCGCCGACCGTCGGATCTAGATCCGACGGCCCTAGATCGGTCAACCGGCCCAGCCAACCCCCGCCTCGCCACATGGCAGTTACACGTCGCCGCCGCGTCGGCAGCGCGTCGATGTCACGCATGTCGCGTGGACCAACCGCGTTGCGCCACGTGTCGCCGCGTCATTGGCCCTTTTTTCTTTTTCTTTTATAATGGACTGAAATTGCTCCAAATTTGTA
Source organism: Avena eriantha (assembly GCA_910589775.1). NCBI lineage: Eukaryota > Viridiplantae > Streptophyta > Magnoliopsida > Poales > Poaceae > Avena > Avena eriantha. The sequence continues at coordinate 392,028,164 of OU342743.1, read as the reverse complement.
AAATCCATAGTAATTCAAATATTAGTCCAAAAATTGCGTATAATATACCGTTGGATTCATATTTTCGAGTCCAAAAATTGCGTATAATATTACTGTTTTGCCACAGCAATCTTGTAGTAGTGTTAAAAGTTTAGATTGGAGTATTTTAATTCTAGAAAATTATCCGTAGCTCCGTTTTAGTTGATTCTGGTTGCGTTGGCTTTGTATCATCGAGAT